>CM052896.1:11824729-11854703 GCA_028534135.1 Potos flavus | reverse complement strand
TCCATGTTTTTCCTTATGCTCCACACGTAAGTGAAACCATATGATAACTGACTCTCTCTGCTTGACTTATTTCACTCAACATAATCTCTTCCAGCCCCACCCATGTTGATACAAAAGTTGGGTATTCATCCTTTCTGATGGAGGCATAATATTCCATTGTATATATGGACCATATCTTCTTGATCCATTCATCTGTTGAAGGGCATCTTGGCTCTTTCCACAGTTTGGCGATTGTGGCCATTGCTGCTGTGAACATTGGGGTACATGTGGCCCTTCTTTGTACTGCATCTGTATCTTTGGGGTAAATAAGGAGCTCTAGATATTTAAGAATCAAGATTTTTTTTTAATCAAAGCGCTCTTCTATGTCTAATTATTTTAAGTGACTTGGGGAAAGAAGACTCCTCAGAACAACCTGTGAAAAAGAATGAAGCTGGTTTTTAGGGCAGTCCCTGGGCCAGAGAAAATATAAGCAGTTGGAGACCTTCTCAGGGCTTGCGATAATCATATTTCACCTCAGGATAGTTTCTTAGGCTGTAAATTGACGTCCAGTCCAAGTGTCACTCATCATATCATTTTGCTTTTGAGGAGGATTTTACTCTTCAAGGAAAATGAGGGTGACAAGCAGACGTAGCTGGTCTTGTGAAGAGTCTGGAAATGATGGGTCTCCAGTCCATACAAAGTGTCAAAATGGCAGCCTAGTGTGTCTGGCTTTCTGTCCCCTGGCCAGGTGACTTATGGAATGATGCCACCAGACGGGTTACGGAGAGAGCGACAGGAATAAAAAAACAGTCATCCTCTGAAAGAGATGGAAGCATCTTGTTCAAACAAATGCTCTTTGTGAGAACTAGCTGGCTTTGCATGGTTCCTCAGCAGCACCCTTTGTTAAAGGAAGTGTACGTTCTATTTTTTATACTATGTTCAGTTAGACGCCGTATAGTACATCATTAGTTTTCGATGTAGTGTTCAATGATTCATTAGTTGTGTGTAACATCCAGTACTCATCACAACATGTGTCCTCCTTAATACCCGTCACCTGGTTACCCCATCCTCCCAGCCCCTCTCCCCTCTGAAACCCTCAGTTTGTTTCTTGGAATCCACAGTCTCCCCCTCTGATTTCCACCCCCTTTCATTTTTCCCTTCCTTTTCCCAATGTCCTCCATGCTATTCTTTATGTTCCACAAATAAGTGAAACCCTATGATAATTGTCTTTCTCTGCTTGACTTATTTCACTCAGCATAATCCCGTCCAGTTCCAACCATGTTGATGTAAATGGTGGGTATTCATCCTTTCTGATGGCTGAGTGATATTCCATCATATATACGGACCACATCTTCTTTATCCATTCGTCTGTTGAAGGGCATCTCGGCTCCTTCTGGAGTTTGGTTATCATGGACATTGCTGCTATGAACATTGGAGTGCATGTGCCCCTTCTTTTCACTACATCTGTGTCAAAGGCACTATACGTTCTAAAACAACCTGGCCTTAATATGAGGAGCATATGATGACACTGATACATGTTTTTAAGAACATTTTCTTTAATGTCAGTGAAGGATACTAACTCTGAGTTCCGATCAAGACCACCAATGAATTACAATATGCCTTGTTTCTAATTACTTGGACGGTGACCTTCGCTTCTCCCCACATCTATCCAAACTCAACTGCCTAAGAGTGGTATGTGGGAGACAGTCAAGTTCAAGAAGTTTTTTCTAATAAGCTTTGATCATTAGTAGTAAATACTGCTGTTTCATCCATAAGTGACTATGTTCTCGATTCCGTACATGTGTCTCTTTGCCCACTATCTTTAGGGTCCTCTGGTTGACACATACTTGACTACACTAAGGTCACTGTCCATAGTGGGAGAATTCACAGTCTAGGGGAAAAAAAGGATGAAATACTGTCATCAGTGCAATGCGGAGCAGGATAAGTAATTCAAGATAAGCAAGTGGAAAGTGCTGAGGGAAAGAAGGAGTTGAGATAAAAAAAAAAAGGTAAGTGCCAGGATGGGCTTCCCTGACCCAACCCATTACAGTGAACACTGCTGGTCCCAGAATCCTCAAGCACCATAGCCAGAGGTCTAGATGTGATGTACTAGGCACAGCCCTAAGCATTTGGAGATCTTTGGGAAAGAACACAAAGATTCTCTGCTGTCATGGTGCTTCAATTCCTGGGGGAGCTGGGAAGTGGGAATAGGCCATGACCAACACTCATAATATATTATTTCTGAACTTGTTAAGTCTTCCGAGGAGAAAAATAGAAAAACTGAAGGGACTCTACGTGGCCTGGAATCCTCTGCCCGGCCTGCCAAGAGATAATTACCTTGCCCTTGCCATCCTTTTTGCTAGATGAGGGCTAGCAATGAAAAGTAGTTGTGGAATAAATTGATAGGTGATGAAAGTGTTTTATTTGAAATTATGGCTATATGGGAAAATCCTAATGCTATACCATTTGTGCACGAGAAATGCAAAAACCGTGAATTGTCAGAGGTCCTCACATATATGGGCATATACAAATGTATGTATAATCATGATGCTTCTGCCTCTAGCTTCAGAAAAATGAGAAGGTAAGAGTGTTAGCAAGGCACATAGAGGAATACTAAAGAGGGTATGGATTCTGACTTCGCCCAATCATGAAAGCTGGGTTTGACCATTTTTCTGAAATCGACCAGCAGGTTTAGTCTTAACACCTGTGCGATTCAGTCAAAAATGTCAAAAATTCTGTGACTGCATTGACAGGTGGTAGGCTGACCGACTGGGCAATTCCCTCAAAGCTGTGGCAACATTTGTGCTTGTAGATACATTTCAGACCCAATATAGAAAAAGAGAATTTGGGGCATTCGTGAGTAATCTCCTTGAGGGCCATTTTGACTCAGAGAAGGGGAAGTAAGTCAGCATTTTGCAAAATCATTCCATATCAGTGGTGAATTGAGCTTACCGCACTACCTGAGGAACCGTCCCTGGCCATGACTGAAAATAAATCAATGCTATTGACGGTGTCCGTCCTGATCTTCCTGCACAATTGACTACGATGATTTGATTTGGGCTTTCCTTCGAAAGCCCAGGTTTCCATGCTTCCATTTCACTATGAGTGAATTCTCAGGAGGGCCTACGGAGGCGTATGAGTGGAATAAATCTACATTTTTGTCATCACGGCCTATCAGTCTCATGGATCAAGTAGAAAAGTGTGCATTTTTAATATTTTTAACTCAGTAGTTTTTCTCACACTGGTCATTTCTTAATGACAGGAGGAAGGCTCTGAGAATAAGAACTTGGCACATCAATGCAAGTAAATATGCCTAAGTTTATCCCGTAGCGAACATTTTCTACGAAGATAGACGAACATAGAGGAGCTTCCTCCCAACTCATAGTAAGCTGTTTCAGTGCTTGGTTTTTGGCCTTTGTGGACAAGTATGAATTTTAAGAAACCACCCATGTGGCCCGGAGGATCCTCCTTTGGACCCCTGTGTTCAGGAGACGGGTTCATCTGCATAAAGTCTACCACCTTAGAGACCAAAAGGACTGGCCAGCCTCTCCCACGGTCTGAAGTTAACGCTTGGCTTTGTGCGCTCTACTCTTTTCTGAACCCGAAATCCAATTGGCCAACAATTAAAGCCAATTAGCACATGAGGAAAATAAACCAAAGGCTCTCCCCTTGTGTTTTCCAGGGCCGATAGAAAGCTAGTTAGCTCAAGGCATTAGCATAGCTGTGTATCAGACCCGGCATATCACGGAGACGAGTTGGCTTAAAGTATTAGGAGCCCAGCGTCGCGGCTGGCGCGGCAGAACCGTGTTATTCTGGGCTAACAGCTGCCAAACATTCTTGACAGGAGATGAGGCAGATGTCCAAGGACAATCAAAGAGAGAAGAAAGTTTAAGCCAACGTTTGCCTATCTCATATTCTCTGCTTGATCCTCAGCCTCAAAGGGAGGCCACAGCTGCTGCACTTTACGCTCCAGAGGCTGTCCCCCCACTCCCAGCCTCCCCCACACCCCCTGCTTCTTCTCTGAGCCCCGCGCTCGGCTTTCCTGTCCAGCCACCGCCCCCCCACCCCCCACGTCACCTCACTGGAAAGAGTGGGTCCCCTCGGTGCTTTTTCAAATGGTCCGAACACTCAATGCTTGGGGCGGAATTCCATAGTAGGTGATAATCATGAGACTGGGGACTGAAAAAAATCTCTGCGGGTCACCCCTAAACAGCCTGATCTTGGAGACAAGATATGTTCTGGCCAAAGGAATACGTTCTTTGAGGGAAGAAATCACCAGTTCAAATACAAAGCGAAGAAAAGAGGAACAATCCATGTGAAATCTAAATGTTGCGGATTTACTCTTAAAGCTGTAGACATTCTCTTTCATTGTTTGAGTGCTATAAGGACTGCGAGAGTAACAATCAGAGTACAAAGGCCCACTATGGATAAACAGATAATGTGCAAGCCGACTGAAGTCACTAAAACATGGGCACGTTATCTCTCTTGCGGGGGGCCGGGGGTTGCGGGGGAAAGGTGGGGGTTCGTTTCTCATCATTGCTAAGAGGCATTTCCTGTCCCATAGTACAGCAATACGCTTACTTACTAAAACCCTTTGTTGTTCTACTTGACACAGCACGTAGAAAAAATAGACAATTCTTTCATGTTGCTAAACAACATCTGAAGTGAATTAAACAGTAGAATCTTCTCAAATAAGGAAACTCTGTAATTGCCAAGATCGTTATACATACCATTCTTACCCCGATGGAGAAAAACTCAAAAAAATTTTTTTTAAAGATTTTATTTATTCATTTGAGAGAGAGAGCGCACACGTGCACGAGTGGGGTTAGGGACAGAGGAAGAGGGAAAAGCAGACTCCTCGCTGATCAAGACTCCGGGATCATGACCTGAGCCGAAGGCAGATGCTTAACTCACTGAGCCACCCGGGGGCCCCGAAAAACTCAAATGTTGAAGTCTTAAAAAAGAAATTCAAAATATTTCCTTGGAAAACCTTCTTGGGAGAACTAAGTGCTGCCTGGCATTTTGCATGGACCATCACCTCTGATAAGTGATATATATGAACTTCTCATATTGAATTCTAATGATTTGGTAAAAACATCGACCTTAGCTCCAGTCTGTGCTCGTGAGCCTCTAGACAGATGTGCTGGCTTCGACACACTAGGATGCCTGGGACCAGGCCATAGGATGTGACCTGCGCATTTATTGAATAAATGCAATGAAAAATGAAGGAAAGAATGAACGATGGAAATTACATGCCAAACCCAACTGAAAAACATACAAAGAACACTCCCTTGGGTTGTGCAGAGAAATAATACAAAGCTGGGGCACCTAGGGGGCTTGGCCCGTTAAACAGCTGACTCTTAATTTCTGCTCAGGTCATTATCTCAGGGTCCTGGGATCCAGCCTCGCATCGGGCTCCCCGCTCGGCGCGGAGTCTGCTCAAGGATTCTCCTTATTCCTCTCCTTCCGCCTCTCCCCCAGGCTCGCTTGTGCACTTGCACGCTCTCTCTCTCGTTCTCAAGTAAATAAATAAATCTTAAAAAAAAGAAGGGGATATTTAAAAAAATAAAAAAAGAAATAGTACAAAGCTACATTTTCAGTAGATTACCTGAAAAGAACTCAATATGAAATAGTTTCTTTTGAAAGCACTGACTAGTTCGGAGTTCCCTTATTCCAACAGAAATATCTATTTAAAACTAAGTATTGGAATTAGAGAGGGTTTTTAAAATTACATCTATTTCTGCCCCGACAACTAATTACAGGGATAACTTTCACACGTACTGCCTCTGCAGGTGCAAATATTTAATTGTGCGTGCAAGCCAGGTGGGGAGGTGGCTCCTTTACTGCGTGCTCAATTGTGTCTGCTCTAGTTGCCCCTTCAATTAGCTGCGGGTGCAAAAAACAGACACCTAGCCGAGCCCCTATTAAAATGAAGCCTATATATTCCACCGCCTTTTATCTGTGAGGGGGAAGGGGTTGTGCCTTTTGCATTTGATTTTAGTTGCTCCTAGCTGGGGCCCGGGGGAGTCGCTTGTGCAAGCTAGTTAGCCAGGAGCAGCTGGACATTTCCTGATAAGAGCTGCACACAGTTGCACAGAAAACGGTCCGCGCCCCGCCGCAAGTTTGAGTATGAAACCGGGCTCTCTCTTGAGAGCTCCGTGGCTGGCTTCTTCGGAAGGTGCTTGAAAATGGCGTAGAGGGAGTCCCTGCGAGCTCGGAGCAGAAACGTTTGATGGGAACATTTGAAACAGGCGGGCCCTTTTGATTGAAAATCTTACTTATGTTTGTAGGTTTCTGTGGCCCTTCGAGAGTAGAGGAGGCTGTTTGAGGGATTAGGGACACACTTTGAGCTCTTGATCTTTTCTTTTTTAAGATTTTGTTTATTTATTCGAGACAGAGGGAGAGAGCAGGAGCAGGGGAGGAGAAGAGGGAGAAGGAGAAGCAGACTCCTCGCTGAGCAGGGAACCCTCCATGGGGCTCGATCCCAGGATCCCAGGATCCCAGGATCATGATCTGAGCCGAAGGCAGATGCGTAACCCACTGAGCCACCCAGGTGTCACTCAAACTTTCCTTTTTAACATAACGAATTCAACAGGCTCTTTGGGGAGGTAAAACAATCATACATAATACTGCCTGAGAATTGACAGGGTTAAAATGAGACCGGGGCTTGGACTAGAATATAATCGACCTAGTGTGGAGTCCTATCCATGTGGGAAGGGATCAGAGCGAGGAAAATAGCAGAAATTTGGAGGCGGGCAGTGACTCCCCTGCCCTTTCCTCCCCTGGCTGTGTGACTTCATACACATTGCTTAACTTCTCTGATTCAGTTTCCTTTCCTGTCGGACGGGGCCACTCCTGCCCACCTCACCGGACTGTATGAGGGCTAAACCAGACGTACCCGAAATACCATGATGGGTGCTCTGGTGAGAACTTCTTCGCCTCTCTCAGAGGAAAAAGAATGTTGGGGAACTTTCTATTCAGCTACAAGCGGGAGAGCTCAGGGGAGGGAACCGCTAGACATCCCGGACATATAGCCAATTTTTACCCTTCAAAAGTTGATGACCATGTTCACGTCTGCAGTGATGTATTATTGGATTTTTAGCTGGAGCAATAAATCACAGCCCTCTAAATCTTAATGTTTACATTTTTAGGGAACTTAAATGTTTCAAGAATCTGGCATCATTCTATTTGAAAAGTTTTCCTCTATCGTGTTGGGCTGTTCATTTTTAGGGGACTATAGATTTAGAAATATGGGGCCCAAATTTTTGTTAGAAATTCTTATATTTCCACCTAGTTTTGAATCTTATCTTTTATTTACAGTTCTTGACTTTTTATGGTGCTTATAGGGTGCCATGTATTAAAGGTGATTTAAGGGGCGCCTGGGTGGCTCAGTGGTTTAAGCCTCTGCCTTCAGCTCAGGTCATGATCTCAGGGTCCTGGGATCGAGCCCTGCATCGGGCTCTCTGCTCAGCACGGAGCCTGCTTTCCTCCTTTCTCTGTCTGACTCTCTGCCTACTTGTGATCTCTCTCTCTCTGTCAAATAAATAAATAAAATCTTTAAAAAAAAAAAAAAGGTGATTTAAAGTTGTGTCTTCAAGTCCGGAGTCTCCAGTCCTCTCTCTCTCTTTCTCTCTCATTCTCTCTCTCTCTCTCTCTCTCTCTCTCTCTCTCTCTCTCTCTCACACACACACACACACACACACATGCCCCAAGTCTTTCCTGGGCTTTTCAATAATCCATCATGATATTTTAGATGCATGAATGTGGAACCAGTTAGAAAATGTTTGGCCTGGGCATAGAGATTGTAGGAAGGCTAACACTAAGTTGCCAAAAGAATGTGGCATCAGGCATCATTAATTATGATGTCTTCCCTGTGATATGCTGGGATCACCAAAGAAATGAACCTAGTGTCTGGGAAATTAATAGCGACTCCTCCATTAGTAATCTGGGTCGTTATTTCTACTACCTGATTTGGATATACTGGGGAGGGCTTTTGGATCAGAACTCTGTTTCCACTTTGCTTTTTCTCTGGATAGAGATATTCAGTGAAGGAGACTTTCAAATTCAGAGGAAGGAAAAGTTTGCTCACGAGATACTTCCGAATTTGTGGTAAGACCCGGGATAGAGGTCATTCTCTTTGGAATGAACTCCAACTTCTCTGGATCTCCTTGTCTTCTCTCTGGGATGGGGACAGGTATGTGGGACGCTCAGGTGTAACAAAGACACATGTACAAGGAAGGCCCTGAACGAAGGCACCACCAAGTAACTTCCACTCACTGGGAAGGGTAAGAAGCCAACTATTTCTCACCAAAGAGCACTTGGCCTTTATCAATGGCTCCCACCCATTTTCCCAACTGCTCTTCTTTGGAGTTTGAGAACAAATTCCTCCTGGGCGCTCAGAGGTGACAAGGGTTAAGCCCACTTAGAAAAGTTCGGGGAGTTTGTGACAGGCTTACAACGATGGGAAAATGTAATCGACATCCAACAAGACTATTTTCCCACCGTAATTGCGTATAATTGCCAGAACTTCCTCCTGATAAAGACCAAAAATAGAAAACCTTTTGTCACTTTGAATGTAAAAGCATCATCATAATAAATAACAATAATAATACTAACCATTTATTATGGGATCACCATGGGCCAGGTACCATGTTAACTGCTTTGCATATATTACATATTTTAATTTGTGTGTTAATTAGAAGTCATATTCCTAAAAAAATAAAACTAAATTGGGCTGAAACGCCCATTTTACTTATGATGGAAAACCTGGTGTCTCTCCCCAAAACCTCAGAGACTCCTCTGAGTATATATATATATTGTAAAAACTTTAATTATTTATTTGACAGGGAGAGAGAGAGAGAGCACATGCAGGGAGAGCAGCAGGTAGAGGGAGAGGGAGAAGCAGGGCTTGACAGCAGGGAGCGCTGATGTGGGGCTCGATCCCGGGACTCTAGGATCATGACCTGAGCCAAAGGCAGACACTTAACCGACTGAGCCACCCAGGCGCCCCTCCTCTGAGTATATTTTTTATGGTTGCTTTTTGAGTTCCCACTCACTAGCCTCTCACCTCCTGTGGCTCCTTCCTCTGCTCCCCAGTGACACTAGCATGAACCAGCTCTGCGTGACTTTTCCAAAAAACCTCATCTGTGCTGAACATCTGTGTGCACAGCAAACTGTGCAAAGTACTTCACAGCAAAGCAAACAACTCAAAACTTAATGTTGGACATTCTTTTTTTTTAAAGGTTTTATTTATTTATTTGGCAGAGAGAGAGAGAGTGAGCGAGAGAGTGAGAGAGAGAGAGATAGTGAGAGAGAGAGAGCACACAAGCAGGGGGAGCGGCAGGCGGAGAGACACATAACCCACTGAGCCACCCAGGCGCCCTAATGTTAGGCATTCTTACTACGAGGGTCTCTGGCCACATCCCCCCAGCTGACTCATTTCTCCCCCCAGCTTTGAGACAGAGCAACTCTCCCATCCAAATGACACAGGTGTGATGGTGAGAACAGCTAGCCTTTTTGAGCTTTGAATTTGTCCAGAGTAGGGGCACCTGGATGGCTCAGTGGGTTAAGCCTCTGCCTTCGGCTCAGGTCATGATCTCAGGGTCCTGAGATCGAGCCCCGCATCCGGCTCTCTGCTCAGCGGAGAGCCTGCTTCCCCCTCTCTCTCTGCCTGCCTCTCTGCCTACCTGTGATCTCTCTCTCTCTCTGTCAAATAAATAAATAATAAAAAATCTTAAAAAAAAAATTTGCCCAGAGTAGGAATGAGTGGAAGTTGGATTCCGAAGGACTCCCCTACCAGTTCGGAGGCTCTAGAAAGAGAAGAACTGCCATAAAGACAAGCAGAGATGTCCTTTATCAGACAGACTCTAAGCATAATAAAGGGAAAACTTGAAATCAGCCTGTCTCTTTGTAGAGACGTACCATACAGCGTGATGCCCATCGTGAACGATAACCATACCATACACTTAGAAATGTGTTAAGAGGACAGATCTCAAGTTATGTGTTCTTAACACAATCAGAACAAACCAAATTAGAGCAACCCTGACTTTCTCTAGTCAGTGCAACTCAAAAGAAACAAAGGGATAATTGTATTGAGTTAAGAACAAAACCACAAACAAAACAACCTGTTTATTGGTTGACTCATTGAAAGGGTTCGATGTCAATCCCATGACTATTCCTTAGTGTAGTGTAGCAGTGTTACTATTATTTTTTTTTATCAAAATGTCATAGATAAGTGGGTACCTGAGGTCACCTTCTTTTCATAGTTGATCCATTTGGTTCCATGTATATGAGGAAACAATTCCCAAACTCCATTTCTTGTTATATAACCTTTTCCCTTTTCCTGTCTTGATTCTTCACGGTGCGCCAAGAGATAAGCACAGCATGTTTGGCACTGGGACGGCCTGTCATGGCACAGTGAGCAGAGGAGAGACAGAGACGGAGACAGACAGAGAGACATAGAAAGAGGGACAGAAGAGAAACCCGAAACCTGTTTTAAGTAGTCTAATCACACTGTAACCCAAAATATGGCTTGGAAACATGGATTGGGAAACCCAAATTGTGGTAGATGGAAACAGCCTCCTCCTTGCTCAACAAGACATTGGAGCATTAACCCTGGTATTTATTGCTCATTTTAACTACAGTGCCTAGCAAGCGTTTTCTCAGCCTACATTGCAAAAAATATAATTCATACGCCTAATATTTTGCCCCAGTCTCCTTGCATATTTTACAGCGTTCGAGACTGTTTGTGTGTTTGCTATATATCAGTTGACACCTCTGTAAAATCTTTATATTGAATGCCTTTGGCAACTGTGTGCCACGTAATAGCATGGCCATTTGTAATTTTTGTAGCACTGGTTTTCCTGTAAGCTTTGCTCTGTGCATTACAAATAGGAAGGACTTTAAAAAACCTTATTGATACGTCTTCTTAAATGACCTTCCTCAGTGGTAATGAGTCGCAGTAACTATTCCACCCTGACTCTCCTGTTCTCTCCCATTAAAGACTTTAATCAATTAAAGAAATGTTTCCTTTCTTTTCTTTTTTACGATGCCATTGCCAACAACATAATTCTTTTCCAGGATTCTCCTTAAAATTCATACTTAGGTTTTGAGATCTTATTTTATTTTATTTGAGAGAAAGAGAGAGAGCGCGTGAGAGGGAGGGTGGGCAGAGGGAGGAGGAGAGAGAATCTTAAGCAGGCTCTGCATTCAGCGTAGAACCCAACCCCATGCTCAGTCCGAGGACTCCGAGATCGAGACCTGAGCTGAAACCAAGAGTCAGTCGTTCCACCAACTGAGCTCCCCAGGTGCACCATAGTTCGGAGAATTTAGATGTGGTGTGTTGTCCTCCATAAGTATCCAAAATCGTTACTTAATTTTATTTCAGACTCTTCCTGCTTTCCTAAAAGAGATTTTGAGGCTGTTTACACCAAAGACAATTGAATGATGAATGAGATGAAATTACAAAGAAAGAGAAACCCAAAGCCACGTGAGAGATGGAAACTAACATTATTCCTGAAATGTAGATAGATCCACATTTCTGTAAACCATCTAGAACATAAGCTCTACAGGAGCAGGGGCTTTGGTCATGGCCCAACCCCCAGCGTGGAGTTAAGCGCCTGGACATCAGTATGTGCTCATATACCTTTGTTGAATCAACATTAAATTCAGTTTGGGTTTTCCCGGAAGCACGAAGGGAAATGGGATGGGAGGTATGCGTCATTGTAGAGAATACATTTAAAGGAACTCAGGGCTCTGCTGGTTGTTAAAGTCTTCATTTTGCAGATGCGAAAACAGGGAGCTGAAAAGGGAATGCAGAGGAAAAGTTCTAGAATGCACACCTTCTGCTCCCCGGTCAGGGAGCCTTCCACCGCCTCGACGTTAAAGCACCTAACCACGTTCATTCTGTGCAGAACAAGCTACTGGTATGTCTTCTCTGGGGAGGCCACAGAGTGTGTTTGTGTGTCCGTGAGAGGAAAATCCTTTTGTTCCATTTCATCTATCTCTGCACCCTCTGCCTGTGCCTTTGGAAGTGACCCTATTACATAGTTGTATTGAGGTTTGGCACGTCTTGCGATTGTCTTCACCCATGTCTAGGGGCCCAAGAACAAACACAATGAAGTGACCAGCTACACAGAGAGATTGAGTTGGAAGAATATTTAACATTGTTTTGAAACATGTGTGACCAATTACAGACAAAATTCAACTCCTTTATTTAAAAAAGTTAATATAATTTGTGACTTGTCATGTCAAGAACTGTGTCTAAATTTTATCTAAAAATATAAACAAATTAAGGGGCACCTGGGTGGCTCAGTCAGTTAAGTGTCTGACTCCTGATTTCAGCTCAGGTCATCATCTCAGGGTTGTGAGATCGAGCCCCGTCTAGGGCTCCCCACCGGGCGTGGAGCCTGCTTAAGATTCTCCCTCTCCCTCTACCAATGCCCCTCCCCTCAGCGTGCACTTGTGCACTCTCTCTCTCAGTCTCTAAAATACACCAATTCAGTTCAATTCAATCTCCTACATGCTGGATGTCTCTGACTATGGTCATTTAAATCTTTACAATGGTGATCCTTAGAATAATTCAGTGGCATTACGGAAAAGTTTAAATGATAGGAGAAAACTCAGTTATGATCAGGAGGACTCCATTGTAAAACATAAAAATGCGCCCATACATTGAAGAAAAGTTTTCAATAATGAGCCGAAACAAAAAGACTTTCCCATTTAATTAAAAAATTAAATTAACCAGAATTTCAATCCCTGAGGATAGCAATTCATTTAAGTTTGAGTGTAGAAATTTTTCAAGGATTTTACCTTTCAGAGACCAAAATTTGCTTAGTGCAAATTATTCAATGAAAGAAGTTACAAAATATTATTTAAAAAATAAACTGCTTGCCCTGAAGTGACACAGAAGTAAAGGAAGTAAGTCTTCCCCAGCTTTAAAATTCTATAATGCTAATTAACCAATTAATTAATCAAACAAATGATTTTTGAATATTTTTTCCTAGACAGTTACTCTAATTTATATAGGCTATACTTTTTTCCTGTTGCAGCATTTTCTATTATGTTACACAAAAACATAACAATGACCACAAAGTAGATTGCATGATCAAATAATTTTGAAATAAACTCCATTAATGCAACCAGTTTTGGCTTCAGAACTTTTCAGTGTGAACATGCACAGCAAATTTGTGATAATTAGTACTATATGCAAAATTTTCTAAATTGATTAGGCTCTCATAGGTATATATACTTAAAGAACATCTCTCAAGGCTGGTCTCTAAGAAATGTACTTTAGAAAACTGCTTTATGTTCATCTTAGTCTAAAAATTAGTAGTTTTGAACCCTTCTCATCATCTTCCCACCTATTAGCCTTTTACCTTGTACATATTTATTAATATGTATTAAACAAACAATTATTTACACAAAAGGCCCTCTCCCCAGAAAAACATGAATTAATGATACCTACCTTTCAACAACTCAGGCTACCCTGAATAAGAGTTTTGCAAACCCAGCTCTGAGTCTAAACCTTAGGGATGTGTAATATCTTTCCTTGCCAAGAATTACCATTAGATTTCTTGGTCCGCCGTCCTCTGGTAAGCACGCATGTTTTTTTTTTTTCTCTTCAAAACCTGCTGCTGGGGCCTCAAAATGATGATAAGCTGTGTTGGGAGGTGGCCAAAAATGGGGAGCGATGGCCAACAATAGGAAAAGCAAAGTAACTACGAATACACTGTATTCACTAAAGAGGACTCAGAAAAACATTATGGAGTTATATATACTTACAGTTTTTATTTTAGAAAATGCCCAATGGCCCATGAGAAAAATTCCCTAAGATGGCCAATATATTTGCATTAACTGACAAAATGCCTGTTTAGATCTCTACCTTCGGATGGCGATTGCATGCTAACTCACATGAGTGAGGCTTGGGGAAGGGGGGGTGCATATTCTATTATGCATTATAATGTGATCATTTCAGCATTCAAACTCCAGATTAGGAATTTGACATTTTAAAAATTCCACTGAAATTGGACTACAAAATATAATAGGTTTAGGCACCTGCTCTAATAAGATTGCATAAAAATATCCCAACAGCCTTACCATAAACATATTTTACAATATCAGAGTCAAATTTTATGCCATCATTATGAGAATGTTCCATTGGGCCACATGATTGGCTGCAGAAACAGAGCCGGATGCTGAAACTATGGCACCAACATGCCATCACATTTCCCTAATAAAAGTTTTATTGTATCCCCACGCGCATTAAAAACAACACTAACTGCATTAATACATTGTAATTTACTTTTTTGTTATAGAACAAATAACAAATCTGGTGCTAATGAGATCATATTTTCCATTATCCCAAAGCAACTTGCTGGTATATCGAGTCTTTGGAGGTTTTGCCTAAAAAATGAAGTGCCCTCTTATTGTACAAAAGCCTGTGCGGGTCTAGAATGTTTTTATTTCTTACACTACTCATAGACATCACATCATGTTCCAAACATCTGTGTGTGTTTGAATGATACAGTTATAACATTTCTTGTTTCGTTTTCACGGTATCATACTTTTCTCCGAAAGGGCATATACTTTTGTTAAAATTGTCTTTTACTTTGATAGCTTTTTCATGTCCCAATAAAGATAGGTGTATTTGCAACTAACATACAGATGCAACTACTCTTGTCACCACTTTCTCCTTTGGCTGCCATGTGAGCGGTTCTAAGGTTTTTAGTACAAAGTTCCAATTTGGCCTGTATGAAGTACCAGAAAGAATCCTTACAAGACATGAATGATTGTTTTTATAACATCTTCTGATGTTGTTTCAGTGAAGCCATTAAATGATTAAGGGTTGCTTTTTTTTTTTTCACTTTTATAAATTAAGTCACTAATAAGCGCCATTGTAACTTTCTTGGTTTTATTCAGCTCAGCATAAAGTGACTTATCAACCAGCCGCTCACCAAGGCAAACATTCTCCTCCTATCAAAGTTCCTGGGTGTTTGTTTGGAACAGGGGTGATGGTGATGGTGGTGGGCGGAAGGGGCAAAGTGCAGATTACACTTGAGGGGGAGAGATTTCAGAAATCCGAGAAGAAAAATAGAAGTGCCCCAGGGGCCCAGCTTATCCAGAGATAGGATGTTTCTGTATTATAAACTTCAAACTGTGGTTATCTGGGGCCATTTTTGTTTGTGTGGGTGGCTCTTTTGCCCTCCGACTGGGCGGGCTGCACTCTGTGAATGGTGGGCAACCCAGGTTCTATGGATAAGACAGGGGAGAGCATTTCTGGATGTATGATCCCAAGGATCGCACTCCACAAAGTCTCCCAGTGCTTACACATGTGGCTGTCACTGCCTGCTTTTCCAACATTAGGCAATTTAAGATTGTCTCCACACTGCACACACACACACACTTGCACACTAAGTGTCTCTGTTGGACACTTAGGTTTAGAGGCTCATAATGATATTGAATAAATGATTTCTTGAGTTTCGCTTTCCAACAAGATGTAGACACTGCCAAAGCCTATTTGATGTAGTCATCATAAAATTGGTTCAGATTCAAAATGTGATAACCCTTACGATCTCATCTTGACAAATACAGATCATGATTTTTGCATATGAACGATAGTGCAGCTAGGGATTGTAGGAAATTTAGGTGTAATTTACAAAACCTCAGAAGAATCATGTGTGTCCCCAAAGTTTGAATTTTGAAGGTTAATCAGAGTCCATTTGGGTAGTCCTAAGTTCTTACATCTTTCCTGGGAGTATGTAGGACATGACTCAACTAGGAAAAGCCCTATGGAATTTTTTATTTTTTATGAAACAGTACACATATACACGCACATACAACTTTATAAAGGAAGAAAATAACGGCAATAATAATGAGTAACATCTATTGAGCACCTATTGTGTGCCAGGTGCAGTTTAGAGGGGTTCGAACTTATTAATTCATTGATCGGCAACAAACAAACCAAAGTCTTCTGGGACAGTAACTGCTACCATCTCCATTTTACAAATAATCAAACTGAAGCACAGGGAAGAAATGTAACTTGTTTGCCTGATGTCGAAGAGCTAGGAAGCTGAGATTCAGACCTGAACAATCAGCCTCATAGACTCTTGCTCCTCCCCTCTACAAAACATCCAATCAGTGTGCTCACTTGTGGACTGACTTTGGCATAAAAGGATGACTTGTAGCTTTCAGGAAGTAGAGAATCTCTCGTGCACACCAGTTACTTTGACGCTGTGAATCTCCTGAGTCTCACCATATTGATACAGCCTGATCTGGAGCTGGGGGATTGTCAGATGGCTAAGGCTGATCCGGACTTATGGTCTACCAAATAGAGAAAGGCACTTTGTCAGGCTGATGAATTACTGTTTTAGACCATTAATTCATCTCTCCACTCATCCATCGATCCATTCATCCACTCTTCCAACTTTTCTTGAGTCATATACCTTCTCTTATTTTTACCTCCCTTCTTTGTGATAAAGACAGTCAACAATTTTGATTCTAAGCCCCACCCTCTTCCTATTTTGATTTAAATAAGCACGACTGAATTTGACTCACAAGCCAGCCACTTAATATTTCTTAGGCTTGAGCAAGTCCACATCTTCATCTGTGATGTTAGATACATCTGTTAGTGTATCTAACAGCTGCCTTACTTTTTTTGGGGGGAGTGAAGGGGTTAAATAAGGTAATACATACACATCCCCAAGAACATAGTATTAAGTCTTAAGTCAATATTTTCCTTAAAAGGAAAACTAAACTCTAGTACAGGTAATGGTTGAATTCAAATCATAAATAATCAGGAGAATATATAAATGAATATATTCTATCCCTTTCTAAGTATAAATGCAGTGAGAAAGTATAAAAACAGACATCTAACTATATTAACATGAAAAAATCTGCACGATAAAGGAAACTATTTTTTTATTTTTTATTTTATTTTAATTTTTTAAAAGATTTTATTTATTTATTTGAGAGAGAGCAAGCACTCATGAGAGAGAGCATGAGTTGGGGGGAGAAACAGAGGGACGCTGATGCTGGGCTCGATCGCCAGACTCCAGGATCATGACTGAGCTAAAAGCAGACACTTAACTGACCGAGCCACCCAGGTGCCCCTGCATGATATAGGCAATTAAACTGAAAAAAAAAAATCATAATCTATAATGAGTTCTTAAAAACCAAGTAGATGAACCAATAGGACATTGTAAAAAGGTAAATATTGATAACTCTGAAAATTAATGTAGGTAGTCAATGGAAATATGAAATTTTTCACTGACACTGACAAAGAAATAAAAATTATTTTTATTTGGAAAAGAAAATTAAAGTTTCACAGAGATCTTCTTGACCTATCAAATTGGTAATTTTTTTATTGGCCAAGGCAAAAAAAAAAATGGTCTTATTTTTACAAGATTGCAAATTTGCCTTTCTTTCAGAAAAGCATTTGGTCGTATTGATAGAAAGTCCTGAAAAGGTGCATACATTTTTACTCAACGATTTTTAGGGCAATTCTGAGAATCAAAATAAAAAGCTGTGCAACGATTCACGTAGGAGGGTTACACTGAAGCATTATTTGAAACGACAAAAATTTGAAATGAATTAAATGTGCAACAATAAGAGAATCATTAAATTAAATTAATATTAGTGAAATTGCAAGAAAGAAAAATATGTGGCCTTTGAAAGAATATTAGCTGAAATGGAAATATTCAGGATGTAATGTTAAATTTTAAAAGGTATGCTAGAGAATGAATGCTATACAGAGCGGCATTCTAATTTTCTAACACATAGTATGTGTCCACATACTATGTGGGTAATGAGTCCTCACATGCTTTAATTACTATGTTGTTGTGCTCAATGGTTTCTATACATTTTTTTCCCACTGAATCTTCACATCAACTGGGACCTGAATGCCTTACTTACTACAGAGGAAGAACGAGAACAAGGAAGGTAAATAACTACTCAGTGCTATGGTCTGAATGTCTGCTTCTCCCCAAAATTTATACGTCGAAATCCTAACCCCCAAACGTGATGGTGTTAGGAGGTGGGGACTTTTAGGAGGTAATTAGTCCTGAGTATGGAGTCCTCATGAATGGGATGCGTCCTCTTATGAAAGAGATTCCACCGAGCTACCTGACCCCTTCCACCGTAGGAGGATATAAAGAGAAGTCAAGGATCCAGAAGAAGGCCTTCACTTGCCCACACTGGGACCTTGATCTTGAATTTCCAGCCTTCAGAACCAGGAACAGTAAGTTTCTGTTATTTATAAGCCACCCATTGTGTGGTAGGCATGGCTGAATGGATGAAGATGCTGAAAGTCCTTTCTCTTAATGAATGTTGAGACCAGGATTTCATGTACGTGTTTGACATAAAACTCGTGTTAGTAACCAGCATGGCTTAAATACATGCTCCAATCAACTGCGCTTTAGAAGGAAGGATCCCCTCAACCCAGTTGCTAACAGTGGATGTGTTGGTTCTAATTTTCCTCTTTACATAGTAACCGCTTGCCTCTTGCCCATCTGTCTCCCTGTCATAGGTAGGGGTAACGAACATGTCCTTTAGAGAAAGACAGATCTACGTTCACGTCTTGACTTTCTCACTTTATAATTCTGTGCTCTTGGGTAAGTTACTTAATTCACAGAATCATTATGGAGATTAAGCAGCATATGCCTGCAAGGTACAAAGCTTTACAAGGCTCTTGCAAATAATAAGTGCTCAATAAATGGTAGGAAATAGATGCGTATGTTTTTTGCCAAACTTTCTTTAATGAACGTATTACTCTTATACTCCGAAAAAGCGCAATAAAAATTATTGTCAAAAATGAAGTAAACCAATGACCTGATGTAAGCCTCCAAAAGTTGTTAAAAAAAAAAAAAAAGAAAGAAAGAAAGAAAAAAAAGAAAAAGAAGCAAAGCCACCTTTGTCTGGATGCTGTATCCCAATCGTGGCTGCTAACCGCAGGTGGGTATGAAAGCCCGGAGGGAAACCAATTATGTGCAAATCCTTTGACTTAATGAAAAATAAAATTAAGCAGACTAATACCCAGCAGGTACTTAAACATCACCTAATATTATAAAAGCCAGTGTTTCTTAAAGAGGGAAAACGTCCCTGGAGAAACTGGAGAAAGGAGAAGTCCCTGACCCAGGAAGAACTTTCCTGGGCGTGGGACTGCGTTTCACAGCACGCCCGAAAATTACCAAGCAGTTCCTCCTATAAACTACTCATTTGTCTGTGAGGGCAGAGCTTTGCTCAGACCTAAAAGAAAGGCTTTTGTGCATTGACTAATGGTATTTGAATTCGGGTTCTGAAAAAACAAGAACAAAAAAATTCGGGTTCTGGTATGTTCTACAGGGCAGTGAGAATTAAACAAATCCACGGAGGTTATAGGGCTGAGCCAGCACCATGGTTTTTCCACTGGCACAAAGAAATCCATGTCATTTCCAAAGAAATAATCTAGAGGCCAGGCAAACGCAGAACTTCCCCTTGCTACTTCGAATTACCTCTTTTGGGTGATCAAGATGTCCTACTAATTGAAGAGAAAACCACCCATTAAACCTCATTGTCCTATTTTTTTTTTTTTTTTTTTTTTTTTTTACGGAGTTAGCCAGGAAGGGTTGGGAGTCACAGGGGAAGTTGGATCGGGATGACCTAAAGAAGGGGAATGAGTGTCTGAAAATGCCATGGTGGGTTCTGCTGGAGTCTGGGATGAGGGCTCAGGAAGAGAATTCTCGTTCTCTTCCCCACAAGCTTGCTTCTAGCTGCCCATTCTCTTAGAATCGCTCCTGAGGGTCTCCAACATCTTGGGCATGGCTGTTACCTGATTTCAAAACCAGCAAGTCAAATGGCTCCTCTGGGGGTTCTGAGCTGGGGTTCCCAAGTTTGTCTCATTTTAATTGCTTCTTGCTTATCAGTGTTGGGTGATGTTTCCAGAACTTCACTTTGACGGCATGCGAGAACATCCTCAGATGGAAAGTCACACGTATTGCAATGGCTGGGAAGGTCATCTGATCCACTCTTTCTGGAACATTTTTGCGCATGAGCACAGTGGAAAGGAGAGCAGAGTAGGCAGGTCACATGGTATTTACCGATTGCTGGGTCAAACCTTTTCTCCAGCAGTCTCACTCTTCTTGACTCCCGCTCTGTCCCTATCTACCTCTCTCTCGCCCTCCTTGCCCCTTTCTCTGCCCCTCTTTGTCTCTCTCTGTGTGTCTGTGTCTCTGAACGTCTCTGTTCTGAGGTCCCCCACCCCTGGCTGACGTCCTTCCCGTGGAAACAGTGGCACTTCTCATCCAGACCCGCGGCTGGCAGTCCCAGAAGTGTAACTACATGACACATACAGCTTTCAAAGGTTTCTGTGGAGCTTTTCATGTAAGATGTAGTTATTAACTCTCCTTCGATGTCTAAAGACCCAGCCAGTGGGAGTGAAACGTGGCCTCTCGGCGCACGCTGAAGAGCTGAGGAAATCTCAGCCTGATCTGTTATCTCTCAATGCTTTAAAGGTCTTCGACTGGGAGATTAGAACAAGGTTACAGTGACAATTTGTTTACACGCGGGGAGAGATTAAGATCTAGTTGAAAAGGAATAAAAATAACATCATCTCGAGCTGTCACAGCATGAGCCCCATTGTAATCAACACTGGTCTGATTTCAGGGATAATTTAAGACCAATTTATTATCTTAATTAAAAAAAAAAGAAGGAAGAATTCAATGATTCAGATGCCAGTCAGATTGTTGGATGAGGACGCCCCTGGAGGTAACACGTACAAAATTGAACCCTCACAAGATTGCAGACCGGAATTTCCCGGTGGATACAAATTAAGGTGGGGGGGGGGGACTTTAGCTTTTTCTTTACTTTATATTTTTTAAGTGCTAGCATCAATAACAGATTAAAAGGCAAAGCAGTAACTCGTTCCTATTGACCTTTCTTAAAGACAAATGGATAAAAGGTATAAGAAAGGCATTCCTGGGCCACCTTTTTGTGAAGAGCCTTTGGTACTTAAGGTGAAAGTCTCCTGACTTCTTTTTTTCCCCCTTTCTTCCTTAATGAAACCTGTTCAAACTCTGCTTTTGACAGGCCTCCTGTCTAATTCCCCTCGCAACGAATTCTTGCACTTTTGAATCAGCTACAGAAACCCGGGGGTGCGGGTGGGGGGGGTTGGGGGACGAGGGGGGGACAGCACAGCCGGGCCCCAGACGGGAGGCAGTGTGGGAAGCCAGAAATAGTGTGATCAGCGATCCCGCCACCCACTGGCCTGGCCCTTTCAAAGTTCTCGTGCCCGGTGTAAACCTCACTTCTGGCTTTCTCTACAAAAGCCACCAGGAAGAGCGCCCAATGCACAGAATGAATTAGGCCACAAAGAGCCCTTTGAGAGCCCGAGAAAGGAAATGCCCCACTGGGAAGCCAGGTGGACAGCAAACGTTCCCTTTCCATTACAAATGAGTTCAGGGACAGGGCCACCCCCGGTGGGACTCCCAGCTCCCCCCCCCACCCAAAGCCAAAGCCAACCAGCCCCCTCATTTGAAAACCAAACATGTTTCCTTCTGCCTCCCCCCTCCCTGTTTACAAACACGTTTACAAGTGCTTGATAGGTGACCTTATTTACTTAGTAACCTGTGGATTCATTTATCTTGAAATTAGTAGGTAATGAAGTGGAAAACCTCAACAGCCCTCCCACTAATTAACATGATAATAAGATTGTTTTGCTACAGAGGTACAATTAGCATGTATGAGAGAAAGGGGGAGAAAGATCAATAAAATGTCTGAAGGGTACTGCTCAGGTCTGCAGGAGAGAACAAAGAAAGAAAACCACAGATTTTAAGATTGCATCCATTTCAACAGATCTTACTCTTAATGACTGGACCCTCCTGAAATGATCGGATGCCTCCTGGAAGAAGAGGTGTGTGTGTAGCGGGGAGGGGGCGGGGATTGAAAGGAATTAATTATAAAGCATACTTTTTTGGTGCAAAGTGCTTTGAAAAGAATAGGGAAAAATTGTGGAAAGTTTCAGACGCTGATCCTGAATTCGTTTCGATGGGGATTGCTGGGAGGTGGAGGGGGATGAGAGGAATGTGAGTAGATAATTACACCGATAAAAACAGTTCCATTTGCTCCTTTTTCTAACCCCCCAAAAGTCAAACGGCTTAGATATAAAACTTGGAAGAGATCCTTCTTGCACATCTAGTGTCAGCATACATTTTCATGAGGTGCTTCAACACAGAATGCACAGCTCAAATATTTATTTATTCCACAGACCGAGGTGTGTAGAGTAAATAAATATGACTTTAAAAATTGCCTCAATATGTATTTACCCAGTAGACTCATTTCTTGGGTAAATTACATGGATTTGGTAACCTTCCATGACATTTTTCCTTGATTTTAAACATACACAAACAAAGAATTTAAATGTCCAAAGTGTCTAAATAACCTAATTGAACTTGTGACACAAACCAGGAAGAACTTGGAGACTGGGTTGTGCAGGAGAAAGGCTAGGGTCGTTTGAGGGGTAAAACGAGGAGAACTTTTAGAAGATCAACAGCAACCCACAGTGATGGATGGAGTATTACTCGTACTTGGTAGGCGATTCTTGTTATCTGAAGTGTTCTTCATAAACATAAAAATGATCTTTATTACATTTCACCATCCATACTCTTCTGGCCTCTCTCAGCAATGGGTTTTCCCACAAAATTCCACAAGCACTTGTCCCCAGATCCCAGGCTATCACCATTCGGTCTCGCTTTTTTTTTTAAAGATTTATTTATTTATTTATTTGACAGAGAGAGAGAGAGATCACAAGTAGGCAGAGAAGCAGGCAGAGAGAGAGGCGGAAGCAGGCTCCCTGCTGAGCAGAGAGCCCGATGCGGGGCTCGATCCCAGGACCCTGAGATCATGACCTGAGCCCAAGGCAGAGGCTTTAACCCACTGAGCCACCCAGGTGCCCCCCGGTCTTGCATTTAATTTGGGCAATCATAACTCTAAAATCCCTTCATGGCCCATTCTTGTTACAATGGGAGGGTCTGAGCGTATCAAAAAGGAGTTTTTAATCACTGACAAAGAAATGTTCTCACCACAGTTTCAAATGGGAAATCTGGTAAAGAAGTCTGATAAAGGCAGATAAAGGGCGATCTTTGGTGGATTTTTCCAACCCAACTACTTTAGTGATGTTTTTATTTTGGAAATCGTTTAAAATGAGGGCAAGTCGTTTTGCTTATGCCATTAAAGGAGACCTTTGGAATAAGTGGTTTGCTATTTCCTTTCTTTTTCTTTCTCTCTCTCTTTCCCTCCTTCCTTCTCTCCTTCCTTCCAACAATTATAAGTTCTGAAAAACTTGCCATCAACCTCTCTGTGTTGTGCATTGATTTTAATTTTAGGAAGATTATTATTTCTTTAGAGTAACATCTTCAGAGTAGATGGGGAGAACCCATTCTCATTTTCTAAAAGGCGTTTGCACGATTTTTTAAGTTGTCCTGGATTCAATTAGGGAAATCGATGTCTCTCGTATTGGGGGGCAGTGAGTGTCAGGGCGCTGAAAAGGGAGCATTACTTGACAGAAGCTTGAAGCTGCTGCCTCAGCAGACGTGCTCTTAGACATTGGGCAGCAGTGCGAAGCAGGATCGAGGCCAGTCTGTGTTGGTGGATGCCCAAGGACAGATTTGAGCCAAAGACCCAGGAAGAATGAGTTGTGCAGACTCTATCTACTTGCTTCCACCACCACACATTGAAAGCCCAATGCAGGAATCACCCTGACGATCATCCACTACTTAAGAGACAAAATAAATAAATAAATAAATAAATAAATAAATAAATAAATAAAAATAAAAAGAATATTTCCTGCTTTATAAACATACACAGAGACCCCGACACAAGTTCCTGGCTTTTTCTGATGTTTTTTTTTTTTACCCCATCACACACCCTACCTTTGACTTACCAGGTTGAAGAATGTGGGAATCCTTACAATGACAAATTGGGAAAGCCATTAAGAGCCATACGCTAAAAGGATTCCCAATCTTTGGGACTTTGACACTCCCATTTTTTCTACGTTCGCTAGCCTAGTCACCCAACTGAATAGTCACGTTCATGCAGGGTACATGCTAATTCTGAAACCCAAGTGAGGTTTTTTTTTTTTTAATTATTTGAGAATAACTTGAGGATTTCTCAATATCTCTAGAGATCATTTGAGACACACTGGGGTGTCATGCAATGTCGCCTGGGTACGGCTGTCCTAGAAAAAAAAAAAAAAGGATTTTTAATAACTGGAGCCAATTCCTCCTAGGAAGAATTCCCTTTGGGTTCTGTAGTTTAGCTTCCAATCCAAATTCCTCATCTGTGAACAGTTAGAACAATATGATGTAGCCCAGGAGAGTTAGAACTTGAATTCATTTCAGAGACATGTACAGTTTGGAGTAATGAAAACTATCCCGTGTTTGTACTGGGTAAGTCTTCAAGGAAGGAAACAATAGTCTCCATTTTTTTTTTTTTTTTTTTTTTTAGGTGCAACACACACCCTCTCATCTTTGTAATCACAACCTAAAGTTGAGATTAATGTTCCCATTGTACAGATGGCACAACTAAGGCTCGGAGAACCATGTAACTAACCATCTCAAGGTCAAAAGGCTAGTAGGAGAGGTGGGATTTGAACCCGAATTCTTTTAACTCTACAAAAGCTCTTACCAATATCTTATCTTCTCTCCCAGGATGCTACATTTCCTTGTCGGAGGCCCTCCCAAGGCCCTGGATTCTGTCTCCAGAAAGCAACTATTCTTGGAGGACATACTATATCAGCAGATTTTTGTTAATAATGTTTAAAACCATGACCCATTGGGAGGTGCTAAATGTTTCATCTTCTGGCTCAGACTTCTTCTTACAGGCTACATGTAAAAGTTCTCAAAATTTAACAGCGAGTCTCTTTCACTTGGTTTTAATGACTTTGTAAAATAAATACCTAAGATTGTTCCTTAAAAAAATAATATAAATTGTTTCAGTGGGAGAACATGGAAGATATAAATTTAACTGCGTATGATTCCCTCACTCCTTGTTACGGGTGAACATGTGATGAGAAATTTTTAGAAGGGCTCCGATGAGCTGGCTGTAATGAGTAGCCTTTTTGGCCTAGATTTGTATCTTTCCTGAGAATAGTAGTAATTTTAGCGATTCTTTCCAGACTTTTTTCTTTGCATATCCACTGTACAATTGGGATCTTGTCTCAAGGTGTGAAGCCCTGGCAAAGTTATAAAATCGAGCCGTCTGCCTCGGATCCCTGCAACGTACCTGACATGAACAAGACCGGATACACACCGCTCGGGAGATTACAGTTGCCTCTCTTGTAAGCTCGGCCATTTTGGCATTCCTCTGTTGTCTGGACAGCCCTGTGGAGGGGCCCGTGCTGAGCTTTGTGCTTCATCCACACACTTCCTTAGCCACATTGCTTTGCAGTTTGAAAGGCAACCAGGGTGGCCCAGATCTCACATTTCCCCAGTAGGGCTCTACCTCTTCCAGGAGTTTGGAAATGTGTGGGGTCAGTAGCATGCTTGGAGCTGCACAGGCCCAGGGAGGGTGGGGATTGGAGGCCGTCACCATTGTATGGTAAGGATGGAAACCCAACCTGGCCCCAATGGGAGGTGATCAAGAGGGAGGGCTGGTGGGGATGGAAGCAGCTGGAACATGTGTGATCTTCTAGTCTCAAGAGGGAGCCCAGCGATGGGCTTTTATTTTATCATCTTAGAGTTGAGGGAAATTTTAGAGGAAGAGCTTCCGGAGGCTCTGTGGGTCAAGGTTGTTACGCGTTCATGCTCTGCACCCTGGTGGGTGACTACAAGGCACCGTCCTCAGTCCGAGGTTAGGGACATTCCCAAAGACAAGGTGAAGGGGCCCCTGGGATGTAGAAGCAGGAGTAGTGTGCCTCCTGACCCATCAGCATTCTCAGCCTGGCCTCCGAGGGGCTGCCATGACACGACTTTGGGCTATTAGCCAACCCTCTGGAAGGCAAAGTCAACTCTTGTGTCCAGTGGTTGGGTGAATGAGAGTAGGATATTATCTCAAATGATACATTAGTGATTTTTACTTCATTATTTTCAAATGATGAGACTCATGAACTCACTCCACGACATCTGCGGTGTGGGTCTAACACTCACACGTGAGTGAGTGCTGTGGGTCTTCTGTTCTGAATGATGACTTTGAGGCAGAGTAGGGCAGGGCATGGGATTTGAGGTTAGACTTCTCCCCAAGTTTTGCCAGTCCTTAGTGGGCTTCTGTTTCCTTATTGACAGAACAGGGACAAGCGTCTTCTTGAGGATTTTCAGGAAAACCCGAAAAGTGTCTGTCATCATCCGGGAACATCGGGGGCCCTCCTGCAAGGGTGAGCTTCTGTATTTTTTTGTCGGGCATGCTTTTGAAGCAGGATTGTCCACAGAAAGCACCTAGCGGAGCGCTAAAGTGAAAGACAGTACAAAAATGGGCACGCGCATCCTTAGGGATCCCTTTTGAGAAGAGGATACAGTTCCTTAACATTTGTGCTGAGCAAAAGGTCCATGCATTTGTCCTTAAGATTTTGTCAAAGGAGGGGATTCAGCCTCCTTCCTGCCTATTACAAGTCCCAGAATTCTCTACAGCTGTAGTTGCTCCTTCTGCAACACCCCCATAAACAACTGGATAAGGAATTAGCCTCCCAAGACTCCGTTTTGAGGCATGACTTTGCCAGAAGCCATCCCTTCATTCACTCATTCATTCAGGCACTGTGGCAGGCCGTGGGAATGTGACGGCCGGTGAGACAGACAGGATGCCTGTGCTTGGTGGGAGAGATGGGAAGGAATGAGATGTAAAACAAATCAAATAAACAATGTCCTTGGATTCTGTTGGCAGCTGTGAACAAAACCTCACCAGGGGCCCATGTGGTGACTGGATGAGAGAGGACTGACTTGGCTTCAGATGAGGAGGCCAAATTAGGTATATGTGAGGAGAGGACGTTGATGTTGCCGCTTGGAGGATGCAATGGTCCCAGCAGATCTGTGTGAGGGGAAAAAGCATTCCAGACGGAGGGAACAGCACAGGTAAAGGCCCAGAGGAGGAGACAAGCTAGATACTTCTTAGGAACAGAAAGACCAGTAGGGCTTGAATTGAGACCAGCGTGTGTTTTGTGGGTTGCTGTTTCAGCTGAGCAAATAAACGAGATAGAGCATGTATTTCCCCTTCCTTGTTCTGGGTGATGAGTTATACTTAGGAAAATAAGGGCATGTTCCGGCTCCTTCTTTTATGTTTCATCTCCACAGAAACCTTTTTTTTTTTTTGAATGTTGACGTTTTTACAATTTTTAAAAATGAATTTGACACACGGAGAGTCACCAAGATGCTGCATATTATAAAAGGAGTTTGAATTAGTGAGAATGGGTTCATTTGAAGACAAACTGGCCTGGATCTGAACCCCTACTCAGCCACTTATGTTGTTAGTTAAGGTATTTACTTAATCTCTCTGGGCCTCCATTTCTTCTCGAAAACAGATTTGAGACTTAAACGCAACGCGAATATTTGAGTGCCTTCCACTGGTTTGGAAGAATTAAGCCCATTGTTCAGGTTGTCCTGGTCACAGGTCTATGTGACAATACCACCATATTGAAGACGCTCCTAGCAAATATCCGGGGCCCACTGGAGTGATCATATTCCGTGAAATATGTGTCTGATGGGATCGTGAGGAAAGCGCTGTTCAAAGAATAGGCAAAGTAAAAGAAGACAGAGCCACTGACCGAAAAACTGTTTGAAACGGATGGAACCTTCCGCTCAGGAAGGAGGTAGATGACTACAAATGATATGGCTTTACTATGGGGAGCAGTTTCTCAGGTGACCATGGTTAAGAGTTGTGTCCATGCTCGGACACACATTCATTTCAAAATGGATTACCAGAATTTTCCTTGACAATATGTGACCATGGATACTGATCCAATTGCTTGTTTTCAAACTTAGCTAAGACTCTGACATGTCTTTTCTTCTCTTTTCTTTTTTTCTTTTTTAAAGATTTCATTTATTTATCTGAGAGAGAGAGAGAACAAGAGAGAGCAAGCATGAGATGGGGAAGGTCAGAGGGAGCAGCAGACCCCCCTACTGAGCAGGGAGCCTGATGCGGGACTTGATCCCGGGACTCCAGGACCACGACCAGAGCCAAAGGCAGCCGCCCAACCAACTGAGCCACCCAGGCACCCCGACGTGACATGTATTTTCTTGAGTTTTAATGTTTTCAAGCTGAAATGAGGATGCGGTAGAAATGAGTTTGTAAGTACTTGAATGATGCCACGATTTTAATGGAAGGTATTCTGAGCCCTTGGAAGCACCATCGGTCTCAGGAGATGGAAGAAGTAATTGGAAGGAGGAAGACAATCAGAAGGACTGTGGTCCATGCTTACAGACTATGTTTTCTGCAGATGGACACCCCCATGGATCTCACGAGGTTGCGTGTCTTACGAGAGAGAGGGCAAGTCTCCCTCTATGACACATGGAAAACTACCCCTAATTCTCTGAATGACAGCTAAACTGTTGGAACTCTTATTATTTCTTTCCTACTCTCCGTACGCTTAAGTCTGGATCCCAAACACCGGGCAGGCTTCATGTTCTAAGTACTAGGTATTTAGAAGAAAGGTAAATGGAGGCATGCACCAGTCCGTGCGCGTAAGCAACACTGAATTCACTACTCTTCTTATAAGGGAGAAACCGGTTCCTCCACAAGTCTTTCTTCTTCCTCTTCAATTTGATAAACGCTTCGCTCTTCTGTCAGGTCAGACCAACTCCAGCCGACTTGTGACTAAAAAAGCCTTACAAATGGATTTTCAGTCACCACTCAACGAAGCTGGTTGTCAGAGCCCCACGAAATCCTTCTGGAGGGAGGCAGGCTTTTAACTTGATTGATGAAATTATATCTAAATCTAGTAGATTTGGGACTTCAAAGGCATTTTTCCCTACTTAGGGCATCCCGGATGAAGGGCGTATGCTATTTGTACCAAACTCCCAGGCTCAAGTGGTTCACAGATTGACCCCTTTGTAATAGGTTAAAGGTTTCTTGCTAGATAACGGGGGTTCATTTTGATTAATTATGTCAGGGAATTAATGTATGATTACTAACTTTTAGCAGACCCTGCTCCTTCTGACCCTGAGCTGCTTGTTTGTGTGGCTGGTTGTAATTTTCGACCGATGGGTTAGGAGGGGTCACTGTGTGGTCAGCATATTTTAAACAAAGGGAGAAAAAGAGAAGCAGAGGCTTCCAAATGGAGTGGACGACACTGCAGTTCAAGGCCTTGACAGAGAAAAGCTGCTAAGTGTTTTAACAGTAGGCTTTTATATATTTACTCTTGCTAATAAAAGATGGCTCGCTGGGGTGGAGAGGAACCTGGGATGATATGGAGAATGATGTAACAGCTAAATGTTAGCCCGTAAATTTCACTTTGTCCTGGTGCCAACGGCCTAGTCCTTGTTAAAGATTAAACATGGCAAAACATTGGGTTTTGGCTTTTGATAGGTCAAGAGAATCAGACTGATCGCCGCCTGAATGTGTGGGATTTAAGCAAAATCGGAGAAGAACAATCAGCAGAAGATGCAGAAGATGGGCCTCCAGAACTCCTGTTTATTCATGGAGGACACACCGCCAAGATATCAGATTTTAGTTGGAACCCCAACGAGCCTTGGGTCATCTGCTCCGTGTCTGAGGATAACATCATGCAGATATGGCAAATGGCTGAAAATATTTACAATGATGAAGAGTCAGATGTCACAACATCGGAACTGGAGGGGCAAGGATCTTAAAACCCAAAGTATAAGAAATGTTTCTATTGAATGTAATGCTACACGAATGCTTGGTTTATCAAGCGCCGAAAAGGCATTGTATAGTAGGAAATGTAAGTGGGATGGCATATGGCGTTCTTTACCTTCTGATTCTAGCACTTTAAAGTGAGCTATTGCGTACTGTATCATATTGTAGCTTTTAGGGAAGAAAGGAATGTTGTTTAAGAAAGAACATCACCGTTGTTTTAAAAAAA
>CM052896.1:11787418-11824229 GCA_028534135.1 Potos flavus | reverse complement strand
TACAAGTAGCAGGGTACTGCCTTTGATTCAACTATTTTAAGTCCTTGTTTTCTCAAACTAAGTGCTTGCTGTTCCCAAATATGCAAGAATAACTTTTACACTTTTTCCCTCCAACACTTGTTGATTGGCTTTGCAGAAATAAAGTTTAAAAAAAAAAAAAATTGTTAGTAATGAGGTTTTGTGGTGGACGGCGAGGGGCTGAGATAGTCATTCTCTGATTAAATGCTGGATACTCAGAAGAAAAGTAACAGAACAAGCTGATGATTCCTCGCATCGAATTAATTTTACACCATTTGTCTCCATCGTTTATGTGATGAGGCTCCTCCTACTTGGAATGATCACATTCTTTGAGGTGACCTGAGAACTTCATAGCTCACGTTCAGCTCCAAAGGATCAGTTCAAAATGGCCAACGACCTCTGAAATGAGACTCACTTTTTTTTGCCTGGCATTTTTGGCTCCCCAAAAGCAAGCATAGTTACCAGCAGAACCAGGTCCTTGGGATTTTGAGAAAGATGCTAAGGATTTGTACTAAAGATGACAACTCTTCTTTCCCCTCCTTGGCATTAAACTTTGAGGATTTTCTCTACAAAATGCTATGGATGTTGCGTTGTCAATTGTTTTCCAACTGTGACCTGTGGAAACACAATTAGTAGGCTCAGAGGGGAAAAATGCAGGCCAAAGAGAAAGAGGAGACCTTTCTAGGGAAAGCAGGGGTGCCCAGGGGGAAATTATCAAGACAATGCGGGAAGCATAATTACAAAAAGGGTTGGGCACAGCATTAAGGTGAAGAAGGAAGACCAGGCTGTTTGTTTTTTGGAGCACATGCTGTATATTAAAGGACTTAAAAGCAGAGATTAAAGTAAAAAAAAAATCAGAAAAAAAGAGAAATTGTTACAAATGGAAGGTGTTACTTAGATACCGTATTAAACTTTTGAACATTATGAAACACCCTTTCTGTAAGGTTATTCAGAAATAAATTGTGCTTTAGCGTTCAGATTTAGTTCTGTTCAGAAGGATATTGGAAAGGCCCTGGGAATGCTGACAATTGCTGATCACCCGTGGTCTTTATGGACAACATAATCACAATTACTGTATTTCAAACAAGACCCTTTCAAAAATTAGAGGTGTTGATGACTTTAATGGGGACATAGACCATTTGTCTGTTCCATTATTGCAATTACTGTCTGGCTTGGTACCTTCTCCCTGACAGTGGCTAATGCTGTATACTTCAGAGGAAGATATAAACCCCCAATAATGCACGTATGGTCCGATTCACAGCTAGCTCTTCGTCCCCTCACTGGGTTGCCCCAGCTCCTTGACACAGGCATATACACACCATTCTGAGGACGGGGTTCAAGTGAGGAAGTGTGGGTGTGTCCTTGCATTCCAGCGAGGGAAATAGACCACAGCACAGGGACAGAGGGAGGAGGTCATAGGATCAAGGGTTGTAGGGCTGGAGGGACATAGAGAGGATACCCTACCCAGGTCCCCCCACTAACACAGAACTGCCCCCACCCACCTTATGTAGAGATCTCAGGAACAAATATTCCTTGGATACACCTAGTATTTTCTTAGGGGCTTTGAAACAAAATTTGTTTAAATAATTATCTTCTTTTGCTTCAACCTCTCACTTGCCTCTTCTTGTTGCACATAGATTTGGAAATATTTATCACATGTGTTCTGTGATACACATCTCCAATGAGATTTGATATATACATATATATATTTGATATATACATATGTATATATATACATATGATATATACATATGTATTTTATGTATACAAATTTGATGTATACATATGTATAGATATATGTAGCTATACACGTAGCTCCTAAATATCCTAAATGTATTATATATATACACATATATATGTATATCCTAAGTGTTTTGAAATCTCCAAATGCTTTTCTTCTTGAGTCTCAGATCACATGACTTTGAACTAATTTGACTTCTCTGGTACTGTAGAAGCTATCATCATTTTATTTATTTTTTGAAGCTATTATCATTTTAATCATATAGTAATTTAAGTATTAAGACACGGCATGAACTTGTTTATCTACACATGATCAAAAAGATAGTATTATCTAAGGTAAGGATTCTGTAAGACCAATTGTCTCTACAACTTTGCGCCGATTTTCATTCCAGTTTTCTGGAGAAGATAAACGTTCAGCCACAAGCACAGACCTTCAGGAACTATGTTGTCAACTCGTATCCCTTCTCTTCCCAGACCAGTCCTGTCACTGCTCTCAACTGTCTAGATTTTCATGGAATGATGCTTCCGTCACAGTTTGAGGTCCTCACGAAGGATTCCGGGTTTCACAGTGAAAATCAAAAGTGGAACAGAAAAAAAATACTAAGAAAGAAAGAGAACTCATGAGCATCAAAGTATTTAAAACACTTTTTTAGCCAGGATAACTGATTTAGTGATTGACAGAGGGGTTCCAGAGAACAACTTAATGCTGACGTCTGCTTCAATAGGGTAAGCTGAAGTCCGTTCATGCTCGCTCCCTGAGCAGGCCAAGGAATTTATTTAGATTTGGGTTAGTTTCTCCATCCATTAGCCGTCAAGACAAGATTTATATTTAACGGGTACCCCTGGATCAACCTAAAGAAAAAGGATCCAGTGAGATATGGGAGCTATATCCTGTAACTCATCATCTCAGTTTGCGTGGGCCTGAGAGCGTTTCTGGAATATGGAACTTTTTGTTTTAAAACTGGGCAAGTCCCAGACAAACCAGACCAAATCAGGTCACCCTAGATGGATAAAGGGAGTGCCTCTCCAGGCACCAAGTCCTAATGCTATGGGTTGGGCTCTTACCCTGAAAGACCTGAAATGTTTCCCATAGTCTAGATACAGTCTGCCTTCAAAGTAGCTTCCAAAAATTAACGATGATATGGAACCAGGCAAATTAAAGATAATTTTCACTTGTTCTGCTCTTTCCTATTGTTGGTCCAGCAAAAAAAAAAAAAAAAAAAAAAATCTCTCGCATATTGATTGAACTATTTTATTTTTTTAAAACCAGAGATTGCTCAGTAAACTTTAATAATTCTCACAACCCAAATGAAACTCTTTATCACATGTTATCAACCACTTGCGAACCTATTATTTAGCTTGGCTTTTCAGATTGCATTCATCTTTTAGAACAGTCACAAATAAGGCAACATTCTAAAACATAAAATAGAACACAGGTCTGCAATGAAATTTAAAAGAGACTTTTCAATATCCAATATTTTGGGCTTTTTTTTTTTTTTTTAAGTTCAGAGGTGGCTTTCAACAGAACTTCAAAACCAAATTGGAGAACAATGAACATAGAACTGTTCTTTTTAATCATGAGCAAAATCTATCACACATGTTCTTTCAAGTAAAGTTTATTAGAAAGAAACAGCTACTAGAGAACCACATGTTAACTCTGACTTGGCAAGGTCAGGCCAGGGCAATAAACCCTTGAACCTTACAAATATGCAAAGCTGACATAAATAACAAATTAAACCCAGCCAGGTATAACACTTTGGCCGGTTGGATGTGAGGCAGATACCAATTCCCGGGAACAAGAGCCTGTTGATTTGTAAGGAAAACCCGGTCTTACCCTCTTTGTTCCCTGCCCATTAGTTTTGCATCTGGGGGTCACTTTGCTCCTTCCTGCTGAGGTAAAACCTAATAAAAATGATTCTGCTGTGCTCTCTGCCAGCAGATCCATGTTACAGCTCATGGGTTGTTAGTATGGTACATTGGACTAATAATGTAGCATGTTTTTACAAAAGAATGGAGGGTCTTGGGTGGGATTGACATGACGTTGGGGGATTTTAAAATTATTTTGAAGTGATGGAGTCTGGGATAATCTCCAGAAAGGAGTGAACTCTGTGGTAACTACAGAATCCATACCACAAGAGAGTGGGATGAGAGTTGACTCAACCCATGACAGGAATGGGAGTAAGCAACTGTGAAGGAGAAAGCAAAAGAAAAACATATATTCTGTGTTTAAAAAAGACATCTTTACCGATTTTTTAATATGAATGCTAGTAAAGGAATTCAGAAGTTAGGGAACTGGAAGAGGGAAAGAAGAAATCTCAAATATTGTCTATAACTCACGCCAGAAAGTATCAATGACGGGACAAGCACTGGTGGGACAGAGAGGCACATTTTTGTTTGTTGAACACATACTTTTGCTTAATGAGTAACATAGGCATTTCCAAGATCATTATTACACTCCAATGTTAAGTTATCCTTCCACTGATCTTAAAGGAATTCAAGTTTTGACAGAGCTAATCTGTAATGTATTTAATTAAGCAAACACAGTCTATCAGACTCAATAAGTTAGAGGTTGGAATCATGGCTTTTAAATTCTCTTTGAGTTCTTTTGCCAAAGGCTGTGACTCTGTGCTCCCTACAACCATGGTTGGTGATGCATCAGGGCCCAGTAGTGTAAAATAGCCCTTTTGAATAATATTGTTGAAAGAGAAAAATATTCTTTGGATGCCATATTAGAAATGGCCTGTGATAGTGATTATCTTTTGAAGTCGACTTTATCTTTGCCAGCAGGGAACCATATACCGATGACACTGGACCCTTTCTTAATAGAGAAACTATTTGACTCCATGTTGGAGGAGGAAAGAGTTGATTCAGTTTACATGTCGATATCCTATCATATTTTTGAATTTTGAACTTTGAGAATTACCTATGGAATAGGAAATGGGTTTGTAGGTCACTGATGAAATTCTCGAGTTTGAATATCTTTACAATTTAGATTTGATATATTTTATCCAATTTATAGTTTGTTGAGTTGGGGTAATAATCTCTTTGCCTTTTTGGATGCAAATTTATGAAACACCGTGACTACTTCGATGAAATCTTAGCCGATATCTGCTACATTCTGAAAAATATTTTTCCTAAAACAGAGGACTACAGAGATCATTGTGGAAACTCAGGTGATAGATGGATTATTACACTTTGTAACACTGTAAAATTGAAAGACTGATAATGAGCAAACAGTATGGGGTGAAACCTACGGAGAATTTCAGACAACTGGATGACAACAAATGGTATTCCATTGCCATCTTTTCTGATTTGTATATTTTCCTTTTATTTTTAAAAATGCGTATGTAGGGGCACCTGGGTGGCTCAGTTGGTTCAGCGTCTGACTCTTGATTTCAGCTTAGCTCATGATCTCAAGGTTATGAATGAGATTGATCCCCACGTCGGGCTCTGCACTCAGTGCAGAGTCTGCTTGAGATTCTGTCTCTCCTTCTCCTGCCCCTCCCCTTGCTTGTTTGTGCGTACTTTCTCTCTCTCAATCTCTCTCTCTCTCTCTAAATAAAATCTTTTAAAAAAGGAAAAAATTAAAATGCATATGCAAAAGCAACTCTTAGGCATCTCAACTTCTGAAGTATACAAAAGTCTAAATCTGGTCTCTGCTCCATTTTTTGAATTTTATGTAAGTGGTTCCTTGATAGCACAGAAAAAATAGGGAATCAATTGTGTGAAATTGTGGCCCATCCCATTCTCTCTACAGTTCATTTTTAATATCTCTGATGTTTTGGTTGGACCAGGTGAGCTGCCTTGTATGATCCATGGTCTACTTTACATTCCTCATGAAAACCAGGGTCTCAGACTGGCGGACCTAATTCTGTTTCTCATCTCTTTGGTTGGTTGGCACAGTTTCTTCATACTTATTTTTTTATAATGATTTTATAGTCTGAAACTGAATGCATTTAGGTGGTGAGAGTATCAGCATTCCGATGTGCCATCAGTCTCTCCCCTTCTCGCATTATCTGATCCCTGGCCCGGTCCACACAATGGATGTTACCAGCCCAACCTCAGTCAGTTGGGATTTTAGGATGTGGTGAGGACTACCAAGCTAGCCTCCCGTCCTCGGGTCTGGTGTGGACTATTTAAATCCACCAGTCCAACCTTGACCGAAGTGGGATTCTTGCTTCTAGGAAGACTGGATATCTGACAAGTTTTTAATTTTCAACGTCCAGTTAATCTCAAGTTATTTTGGCACAAGTCGGATAACCTTGCTCTGTGTTTCTCTGTTGATTCTGTGGGTGGGAGCTGATTAGAGAGAGTGGAGAGAGGCAATTAACAGGCTCTTGCACAGGAAGTTGAATCATAAGGCATATTACTACCTTATTTATTTTTGGATTCTTGTGGATCCAAGGCTGTTGGCTCGAAATCTCAAGGACTAAAGGATTAGGATGTGTAGATATATATATATATATATATGTACTATTAAAAAGGAAGATTTGTTACTTTTGTCTACTTGCCTTTGGCTTCAGGGCACGTACCCTTGAATTGTATTAAATATTATACAAAAATGTTTATTTAAAGTTCTTTCAACTGACAGGTTATTAAATGCTAGATCAAATGACAAGAAAGTTCAACATCAAACTTGTTAGTGGGTGAGTAAGTGTGGGATATGTTGATTCCTGTATAAACAAACAGACATGGAAATATTCACAACCCCATTTAACCTGATGAACCTTCTAATGAAGGAAAAAGGAGGGAAACATTTTTTTTAAGCCATCCAAGGGCAATCAGAGCTGGCAGAAGTTCACATGCTATGAATATACCGAGGAGGTGTAAAAGAATAAACTTAATTTTTATAACAGATGTTTGCCCACTAATTAGGGGTAGACGCTTTAGTGTGTAACCGGAGTCAACCACCGCATACCCCAGAATGGTTTAAAGATCAGCATGGACATTTAAAACAAAAAGGCAAGAAAAAAGATCAATAGCAAACAACGAACAGAAAGTAATCCTTTCGATTGCTTCTTCCCGCAGAGCAGCTAGCCGAATGTCAATGTTTGGGGTACTATTCTCCATTTGTCTATAGTCAAATCATGTGAGTTTTTTTTTTCTTAAAAAGTCCCTCTTTAGTTCAAAAATGGGTCAGCAGAAGTGACATTAATGTGGAAAATCAGTCTCCTAGCAGAAGGTCAGTAGAGAAGTGTAATCAGTTTAGAATTTGATGTTGTAACTTACTTGAATGAAAGACTTTTCTTAAGGTGACATTAAGATGAAATATTTAAGATAAACTGGAAGATTTGACTGGAAATTCACAATGGCTCTCTGAAATAGTCTGCCCTGATTTACAGATCCTCAATTTTCAATTTATGAGCTGAGACCAGAGTATACCACTAGAGGATGAGAATAGAGTAGTCATATTAGAGGCAGCTCATATATCCTAAAGACAGACTTTGGAAGAATTAGAAAGTATAATAAAGTGTCTGTCCCTTTAAGACAGGACCTGGCTCACTGCCAATTTCAAACCTAAAGCATTAGATATTTTTAAAGCCCTTAAAACTGTCACTTTTCCTCCAGACTTTTTGTCATCTCTAAATGAAAAAACAGTACCAGAGAGATTTGCCCATATTGTTTCAAGTCTCCTCAGGATATTTTCGAAAAGTAAATATTTATTGCTGACAATAATTTTTTGCTAAGGTTAACTAGCACTCCAAGTACAAAGTGAGGCGTCTGAAAGACAGAGAAACCTTTCAGCCCCTTTCAGCCATGCATATTTACACGAAACTTGCAAACAAGACTATTCAAAATGTAAATTAGTAAAATTTCTTTATTCTCTTCCAAAGGAGACATTAGACATTATTTTTGGAGAGATGGGCTAAAGGTTTGGTGCTCAGAATAGGTTAAGATTTGGCTACAGACCATTTAGCTACAGGCTAAAGAATTAGCGTCAAGATGGCCTTTTCTCAGCCTTTGTTCTTGGCTCCTTGAGTGGATTTTGACAATGTGATCACCCTTGAGTACCCTTCCTTCCTGAATGTCTCCCCTCCTTTGGCTATCGTTACTGCTGCTGCTGCCTCTTCTTCTCTTCTTCTTTTTTTTTTTTTAGATTTATATATTTCTTTTGAGAGAGAGAGAGAGTGAGTGGGGGGAAGGAGCAGAGGGAGAGAATCTCAAGCAGACTCCATGCTGAGTGCAGAGTTCGTCCGACCCAGGGCTCAATATCACGACCCTGAGCCAAAATCAAGAGTTGGATGCTTAACCGACTGAGCCACCCAGGCGCCCCAGTCCTCCTTTAGCTTCTGTGGGGAAACTTCCAGAATTCAATGACTTTGTGGCCACACACTCAGTGCTCTCCCATTGGACATTCAAAGAAGTCTAAGCACCTCCCCCAAATAGTTTGCTGCCAATTGGCTCTAAGGGATTTCATTAGATAGGTCAGGACAAGGCAAAGTTAAACAAGTTTCTCTAAGTGTCGATTCCCTCAAAGATTTTAATATATACCATGAGTCTCAAATCCTAGGTAACCCATTAAGTTTTGGGGAACATTCAGCAAGACTGTAATCAATGGATCGTATTTTGGTAAATGATGGCTAAAGGTATCAAGAAGATAAAACTGCTGAGGTCCTTTGGATTATGGTGTTTCTATTAGCTGATTAGTTAACTAGATAAATAAACGCTGAGTGGTACTATACGGATTTTTGGAGAACACTTTACAATAGTGTATACCTTTTTAAATATAAATATAAAAGACATTTAGAGGGATAGAAGAGACTCTGAATACTAATAAAACTCTCTCTGTCATCTATTGATAAGTGCATGCTGGGGCGCCTGGGTGGCTCAGGGGGTTAAGCCTCTGCCTTTGACTCAGGTCATGATCTCAGGGTCCTGGGATCGAGCCCCGCATTGGGCTCTCTCCTCAGCAGGGAGACTGCTTCCCCCCTCCCTCTGCCTGCCTCTCTGCCTACTTGTGATCTCTTTCTCTCTGTCAAATAAATAAATAAAATCTTAAAAAAAAAGTGCATGCTAAGATAGACATTCACATGTGATGTCACACACACAAATATATACATATAACAGGATTTGTTAAGATCAGTTAAGATTTGTACTTAGCTTCAGTAACAGAGACCTTAAAAACTGAGTGGTTGAAACAATCTGATATTTTTTTTTTTTACCGCACAAATGGTGCTTCCATAAAATCAAAAGGGTCCTGGCTCTGGCTCTTGGCTCCAGATCTTTAGCACAGGGTTATCTTAGGGTTGAAAAATGACCTACTGTCACTAGACCAAACACATCTGCATTTTAGGCAGGAAGAATGGAAAGGAAGAGATCTTAAAAATGTACGTGTCTGTTGAGTTGGCTCCTACCACAAAGCCCTACTCAACAATTTATTTTGATATTTTATGGCCAAGAACCTCATCCCCTGGCTATCTCTATATGTAAGGAAGACTAATAAATGTGGTTTCTTTACTGGGAACCTGACTACTAGAAACAAATTTAGTGTTCTTTCAGTAAGAAGAAAGAGGGAAATGGATACCAAGTAGACAACTGGAGTTGTTGCTACATTATGTTCTTTGCCACCAGCCCTGCAGAAGGCTGTCTCCGATACCAAGATATTTGAATGAGCATCCAATTAACAATCTAGTATCTGGAGGAGGCAACAGGAGCTGGTGATTTTCAGGCGAGATTGTCAAGGATCACAAAAATGTGTTTCCAGATTTCCAAACACCAAAAAAGCATTAGGGTCAACTGTTGGGAAAGCTATTAGGGGTGAGACAAAAGTGTGCATATTCCCAGATGCTTTTGATTCAGGGTAAAGAGGCAAAAAGACTGTCATGGCTGAAAGTGTGTAAGAATGTTCCTGAGAAGTTAGTGAAATATTGAAAATAGCACAAAATGGTTAAGTTTGGAATAGGCTTCCATTTCATTTATTGTTAAATTAATACTCTAATATCCTTAGTAGCTTTATATGCTGTAAAGGTTTTCAGTACCTGGGGAAACAGTTCAATAAATTAATTTTATTTACAAAAGCACTCTTGGCTCTTAAAAGATCTGTAGAGGACTCCCCAGCAGTCATTGTCAAAAGATACCATTTGCATGAGGGCTCTGAAACTTATAGTGCCATCTACTGGTGATTATCTTGATCTGTAGACACCAGATCCTTGGGATTTGGAAATAGGGTCATGTGACAGAATCCATATTTAATATCAACAAAGGTTACAGTTGCCATGATCCCAAGTTGTCTTGGTTTTCTATTTTTTTTCCCCCATGATTCTTTTTCTTCTGTATGCTTCCAAATTATGGATTTCTTAGGAAGCATAATCCTTTGCTCTTCTTTCTTTCTCAATGACTATCTTTTTCTCACATTTGGCTTCCATATAGAGATGTCATCTAGGAAATACAGGAGTTGGAAGGTTACTTTCCTTTTTTTTTTTTTTTAAAGATTTTATTCATTTATTCGACAGAGAGAGATCACAAGTAGGCAGAGAGGCAGGCAGAGAGAGAGGGGGAAGCAGGCTCCCCGCCGAGCAGAGAGCCCGATGCGGGGCTCGATTCCAGGACCCTGAGATCATGACCTGAGCTGAAGGCAGAGGCTTAACCCACTGAGCCACCCAGGCGCCCTGGAAGGTTACTTTCTAAGACCAATTACAAAGGTTAAAATCTCATGATTTTCATTATTATGGCTTCATAATTTATATATCTGAGCCTGTTATCATTATTGAATTCTGGTCACAGATTCCAAACTCCCAGTGGCATGTCTGCTTGAGGGGTCCACTGTTAAACACACCAGTCCTAAGGATGAACTTAACCCAAAGACTAATAAAAAGTCTCCTTCATTTCTGTTAATGATGTTTATGTCTCTTTCTCTACCCCCTTAAAATCAGCCTCCAAATTCTCAGGATTTTTCTTTTGTATTTTCTCTTCATGATAACTGGAAAGAGTATGGGCATTGCAACCTGCCTGATGAATATTTGAATACCGGCTTTTCCAGTGGATGATCCTGGGAAAGGTATACTCTGTTGACTGGAATAAGAAACCATACAACAAGATGAAAATGCAAAAAGTGGATGACTTAGTATCTCACAAGCAAAACAAAAAATTTCATAAGAACACAGAGGACAGGTTGTTCCCTCCTGGACTTAGGTGATCAGCTTTGCAATTTGAGTTTGGAAGTTTGGCAAGGATAAAAGAATGATATGGAAAAAAGATGACAGGTTGGGTGGGGGAGTATCATGAATGAAGCTCTGGAGGTAGAGCACTTTATACAAAATAGGAAAAAACAAGGAACCTCTACGGCTAAAGTGGAAGAAATTATCCTGAAATACCATTGGAAATTTGAGTTATCTTAGGTTATAAAGAGCCTCAAACCCCAAGTTCAGGTATTTGCATCTTGATTTAAAGCTGGGGATTCTAGGTAACAGAATAATATGACACATGCAATGTATTAGAGCACATGCATGATGGCGGAGTAAAAAAAAAAAATCCTTGGTTTAAAAATCCTTTGATTAAAAGAAAAACTAAAAGAGAAATTGAAAACAAGAGCAAGAGAGAATAGATTCAAAAGAAATTGAGAGGAACAGAACAATGGGAAGTGAAAAAAAGTGGGAATAGGAAAAGTACTTGGAAAGGACTCTAAAAATCCGAAGGAAGACTTGATATAGACTGGAAGTCACTAACTTAACTAATACTGATCTATTTTATGCCCTGGGAGGGGTAATAACCCTAATGGGCTGTCTGATGTGTGGACTGCAGGGATGTCATGGTAAAGTTCAATAAACCGGGGTTGATTTAAATGAATGGGCCATTTAGGCCACCATCAAATCTAATCAAGCTGAGCTCAGCAATGAGGTGAATACACATCCCCACACACCCAAAAGGTAGTTAATACGACACTTTAAAAACAAAGTTTTGAAGAATGAGTTAGCAAAACACAACGAGTACACCCACTGAGAAATGGTCTGCAAGTGGAAAAGAGAAATAACAGCAGGAAGATTTTATCAGGCCGTACACATCCTCAAAATTGGGAAAGTTTGGGAGAAGGCAGCTTGCTTCTAGAAGCCTTAAGGAGACTTTACTGCTCTAAGAATGACCGGGGCCATCTGCTTGGCTAATCTTTAAAAAATTTCCACGAAACCTTCGTACTTCATGATTCCATCTTGCTTTGCTTTTCAAATCAGGAAAGATCAGAGCCGTATCCAGGTCAGCACCTTGCCGCAATGTGATTGCTCAGTAAATACTTCAAAATCACATTTGATAAGAACCCCAAGGGAGCTTGGAGATCGGCTAGTCCCACCCTGCAGGGACCAAAACTGAGAAAACTGAGACTCAGCGATATCCTGGCTCCCAAGACCCATCCGCTGGACCACACTCTCCCTGAAGGGACTTGTTGGCTGTTCATCTTACATTTGAATACCTTAGGACCTTTATCACAAGTTACTTGTTTTCCCTAAAACATCTTCAACAATGTTACAGTCCCCACGATTATAGGGAACTTGAGTGCAGGAACCATGAATACAAAAGGTTGCCTTTCAAAAAGTTCTGGTTGAATAAAGTTCTTGTTGAATGAACGCTCTTTTTACTCTATAGATGCAGAGACTCAAATGAAGCAATGCTAAGAATTATTCATAAAGTAGACCACGGAATCTTTGCTGCTCGAAAACTATTTGTCCATATAACACATCGTCTTCTAAATGGCAAATGCTTTTTGCAATTGATTACTTCGTCTATTTTCTTAAATACCCGGTTGCTCAGATGATTAAATTAATTAGATTTAATGATTATATGTACATTCCCTAAGCTCTTGCCAGAAGCCAGACTCTTTTGGGTTATTAAGCTGAAAACATTCCCGTGCCTTTGGAATTTAAAATTGTTTATCATTTTCCTTCTGGAACAATAAAGTCCATTTTTACTTACTCGAGGATGAATCCTATTGAGGGTTACTCTCCATCTTCGCAGCATTTCAAGAATTTGAGAGGAATTCTGATTCTTGCCCTGACACGGTTGGTAGGCGAGCTTTTTCCTTCGCAGGCAGAGTGGGGATTAGATATGGCTGTTATTGTTCTTCCCAGGAAGGCCCTTCCATGCTCCGTGCCACTGAACAAGCCCCTTCCGGAAGATTTAGGAGATAATGCATCTGGACTAACAGGAGCTCATCCAGGTTTGTGGTTGATCTGAAAATCAAATCCTAATAATCGCATATTCTATCTAGCTGCACATACATTTGGGTAAAGTTTGAATACCCACTGTGCCACAGGGTGAATGCGTTTCAAAACAGGAGAGGAAAGGGAAGTTCCATTTTTGCGTTCAGGCCAAACATTTCTTTGCCTGTGCTGGTATGTTTTTCTTCCAACAGCCCAGAGAGCGTTGTTGGCAGAAGCCCCTTCAGTGTGTCTGTTTCTCCCGTGGTCCCGTGTGCTCAGCAGGCCCTTGTAAGTGTGAACAAAACCCAGACGTAGCCCGTGCCCTGGCTGAAGCAAAAATGGAGAAGGTGTGAAAACATGAGTCTACAGATTGAGTAGATTAGCCTTTCGACATTCATTCTAGAAAGAGCATCTTTGTCCTGGTTTATAGCCAGTGTGTGGAAAAGCCAAAGAGTGTGGTAGACCAGAATCTTTGGACCTTGGTTCATCGGTAGTTATCAGAAGAGGACAGAGCAGGCGGTTTAGTACTGGGTTAAGATCTTGGAGTTTGAAGGAAAACAGATCATGGTTCAGGGTCAGGCTTTGATACGTCCTATGCGTGTGACATGAAGCAGGCAGCTTCCCCTCTCACGTCTTAGAGCCTGGCGATGAGGAGCTGTATGTGACATGAGGTTCTTGCCTGCATCACATTCAGTGATGTACATAAGTAAGTGGACAACATAAATGGACAGCTCGACCCAAGAGTAAGCACACGATAAATAACGATTGATCAAATATAATTGACAGCCTATTCTGTGGAGAAGATACGTCTAAAGCTTTTGCTGGTTCTGACTGAACAGACAGATTTTTAAAAAGCCCTATGTGGACCAAAGGTGCTTTCCCAGACATTGCTGATGAGCTTGAAAATTGGTGGAGTACCACGTTTCTGAAGGACGATTTGTCAAAAGGATTTGAGAGCCTTAAACAAATGCATATACTTTACCTAAAAATTCAAATTTTTGTACTTATCTTGAGGAGATAATTAGAAGTATAAATAAAGATTACATGTAAAATATCTGTTCTAATGTATTTTCCCATTACGTGGTGTTATTTATAATAGTGAAAATCCAAAAAAGAAAAAAAAAAAACCCACAAAGTCCAACGCAGTATGATGGATTTCACGTGTAAAGGAGACAGCTTTTGGTTATTAGAAATCCTAGTTCAGAAGAATCTTTCACGATAAAGTGAAATACTTTTGATACACCATTAAATTAACAGGAGCAAACACTGTTACCAAGAAGCATAACCTTCATAAAGCAATAGTTTTAAAATCCACAAAAATATATAACAAAATGGCAGTTCTCTGGGTGATGGGGTTACAAGTTTTTTTTTTAATCTTCTTAGTTTGTCTTTTTAAAAGAGTTCACAAGAGACCCCTTAAATTGGAACATAAAAAACATTATTTTTTAATTTTGAGGGTTCAGTCACCTTCCTAACTCCTACCTCCTACTCCCCCACACATCCCTACTCACAGAAAATTAAGTTGGACTGTTTTTGATATAGCTATGTTAAAATATAAAATTACAGAATTTTTTTTTAATATAGAATTTTTAGCAGCTAGGTTACTACTTAATTCACGACACAGTTGTTGAAATGACAAAGAAAATGACAATTATTACAAAGCTCTTGATTTTGTTTTTCATTTTTGTAATGAACAGCTTGGATTTATATTTCGGCTAAATGAAATCTCATAGAGGCACCAAGTTCAACACAGATGAAGTCTTGGCAAGTATTTTGAAAATGTTTCCAGAAATATGAATAATCAAAAAACATTCCACAGGATATTCTGTGACTTTTCTTGGTGCTTGAAAAGAACTTCCAGCGGCCAGACCCTTTAATTAGTATTAAGTAAAATGGACATCTGATAATTTTCCGATCAAGGCAATGGTATTCTTCATGTTATCTGTGGTAAATATAACTCCCCAAATAGCTTTCTAGGACTTTTTTCACTAAAAGTCACAAACAATTTTAAGGGCAAATATAAAAATCACAATAGTCTGATTCTTTAACCATGAGTTAGAAATCAGATTTTCATGAATTTGTGAAAGGTGATGATTCATTAGGTTTATATGATCAGAAGATAAATTATTGGGTTTCAGTACAGAATTGGAGAAAACCAAAAATGAAAAACTTGTAATCTTCTCTCTCACTGCAAAACAACATAAAACAAAATGAAACAAATCATTCTCAGTCCTGAATTACAGAAAGTAACCCTGTGCCTTCAATGGTCTATCTACATATGTGTTAAATATTTATTTCTTCTAGTAGTGGCTCTCTAGATGGAAGTTTTAAAAAGTGAGGCTGTGAGGTTTGGTCATCCCAGCTGAGGTTCTCCATTGGTTGTTTATTAGGTTTTTTGGCCAATTAGCAAAAAAGTACTTGTTCGGTGTGCAGAATAACCCTTAGTTAAGTTTCAACCACAATATGGAATCCAATGCTGCTAAAATATAAGCAAACACAAGTGCCAAGATTCTGTCTATCACCCTCTATCAGCTGGGACAAAAAAAGATAAAAGGGAATGGTAACGTCCAGATGATCACGAGACATCTGGATACCTGCAGGACAGCAAAGGGCTGGTGTTTTTCAGGTACAACACGGACAACTTGATAAATGGACTGTATCAACTTTTGGCGATGTTATAGCCAAGTCTAACCGGTGCTCAGCAAGTAGATTACAACCCACAAAATTCAGGCTACTTTCTACAGTTGTAGAGATGTGACTCTAGGAGGATTCAGGTGTCTGATCTTGGCCATCTCTTCTAGTTAACGTTGTGTTCACTTGGTGCAGATTTCACTTCTAATGCTTTAACGATGCCCAGCCTCCATTCCAGAGTATTCGAGATCTAAACTGCTGTAGACCCGTCTGGTCTGTTTCTGAGTTATGGGAATAATGCCCTTGACACTCTACTGAGACACGCTGCGGGCTCGTCCTTAGGAGATGAGTTTGATTTGGGATGATCTTGCCCAATTTCTCACCTTGTTGACCTTGGTGAGGTTAGAGCAGGTTTGGGACTCTGAGCAGGGTTTGCAATCCTGACCTTGCCCCATCGCTTTCCAACGTCAAGTGCCGACATATTACAATAAAAATACATGAGCTATCCAGGTGCAACACATGAGGTGTAGACCACAGATCTCCAAACTCCAAAGAGGAATACAAATACCATGGAACATTAGATGGTGATTTATCAAATGCTACTGCATGTTCGGAGATCCTACGTGTTGAAGGAAACAAGGCTAGACATCATCTTACAGGCACAAATCAGAAGAGAATCTATGTTGGTATGTGCCAATGTACAACATTTGAGGATCACGGGAATGTCTGAGACTCCATTCAGTCTGCGCACACACCTAGTGACCATATGATTGCGATCCGTGCTAGAGTTGCCTGCACGTTAGAAGTCGGTTCCCTGGGACCATCCCCTTTGGGGAGACAATGTGATCATCACCGGTTCCCTGAGCTAGTGCTCCATTCTGTCGTCCTGTTGGCCTTTAACGGCCTTGCAGTTCGGCATCTCTGCCATAAAGTGGGAGAGCTGGCATTCTTTAGGACCTGGGGGAGTAGTTGTGTTCCACTGGAATGTGTTGAATGGCTTGTAAATTAGAGTCCCTAATGAAAACTCTGGTGTCCAACTGCAGCAATCATCTGGTTAAAATCAGGCAGTAATTCCACTAATTTTACTGCCCTTCTCCCAGCCCTCAACGCCTCATTTAGGAAAAAATGTTTATGTTCCCCTCAAAACACCTGCGTTTTAACTTCAGTCCCCAAAGCAATTATGGTTTTTATTTTATTTTATTTTATTTTATTTTATCTTTATTTTATATTTCATTTCATTTCATTTCTCTCTCTCTCTCTCATTTTTTTTTTCCTTTGGCCCCTCTGTTGTGAATGAAGCATTCCTTCCTTTTGTAAAATGTAAGCAAAAAAAAAACCCCAACCCTGAAACCTCTAACTCCGGGCATTCTGAGTAGTCATTTTTGTGTGTGTGCAAAGAGCCCAGTTTCGCAGCTGTTGCCCAGACTCCTTTAGATATTTTTCAGAAAACAACAGAGAAGTTTACATTGTGACTAAAAATGAGCTCGGTTTTGAAGACAAGAATGGTGTGACTGCCACTTATCCAATTAAAAACCTTCCAAGCAGACCGTCGCTTTTATAAAAATTTAGTCCCACTGAGCCCTTCCACACTTTGGCATCCCTAAAAAAAAAAAAAAGAAAGAAAGAAAGAAAGAAAGAAAAAGTATTTTGATCTCCAAGGAAAACAGAATTCTATGGCAAATATTGAAAATACAGTATGAAAAATCTGTTATTCTCTCTTCTTTTATCTCTATCATTTAAGAGACCATCACCTGTTTGTTAGTTTTTTCTGGTTTCCATTTGTTTAAATGTCCCAAAAATAAGGTGAAAATTTTCTCTCTAAGCTAGGTAAAAATTCATAACTTTGTATTACATTTTGTTTCTTGATACAAAACAGAGGGAAAAGAATTTTGAGTAACATATACACAGATCTCTCTGTTTGTTTCCAAACCATCACCTCTCCCCCCACTCTTCCCACCCCACGTCTGGGAAACATCTGTGGGCTGGGTAGGCATTCTGGGTAATGACATGCAAATGAGCCCGCCAGTTAACAGAATTTCCTTGTCCAATAATGGAATTGGACCAACATGTAGGTTTTTAAATTGGAGCCAGGCTTGCCCAGGCCAGATGTGCAAACAAGAGCACGTGTTCCTGGTTTTAGGGATCGGCGCAGCCATGCCCCATGGGGGAGGGGAGGAAGAGAAAACCATGTGACAGGCTATCAAATGAAGAACCAGAAATGGCTGGAAAGGCTCTCTTGGGATGCCTGCCCATCAGGCATGCTCAGGTATTCGTAAATATCTGCTAACTGGGGAATGTTGTCTATGATGTGCCCCAAGTCGGCCAGCTTGACTGATTTAGGGTGGCTGTGGAGCTCTCTCAGTAAGATTACCCACTTCTTAGGGTCCTGACTGATGCACTCACTTTCCGAGGCAATCCGAGGGTTCTCAAGCCACTAAAAAGGTTCCTCTTTGCCCTCATTTACCCTAAGCATTAGTCCTCCTGAAACGCAGAGCTGAGGAATTAAAAAAAAAAAAAAGAAAAAGACATCCCATGTCCTACGCTATCCCCTGGGCATCCTCAGGGGAGAAGGTGGCTGTGTCAGCTGACAGGGACAGTCCCAAGTCACAACTGTAGTCTCTGCTACATGAGAACCAAGCTCGTGCCTGGAGCTTCCTCCTTAGGAAACAAAATGATTCCGTTAACTCGGTAACAGCAAAAAAGTACTTAAAGGGGCTATTGAAAGAATCTTGAGAAAGTCAACAAGAGAAACCAAAGGAACTTGAGTCAAATTTTGGAAAATGCCTGGAAGTGGGATTTCAAAAGGCTTTCCTTTTTTGAAGTGGAAAGATCCACCTTACCGTTCTTTCTAAAAATGAAAGCCAAAAAGTATTACACGTGAGATGTCACAATTAATAATCATCCTGTGACCAAGGCTCATTGAGGATCAGAAAACGAGCAAACATTTGGATATACTTCTCAAGGATGATGGATAGACTTAACTGATGGCTATTGAATTTATCAGGGTCAGTTAGTATAATGAAAACATATTTTATGAGGCTGTTAAAGGGATAAATTGTTTTCATATTTATTCATCTGTTCCCAAGGCTAATTTGGGGGTTTTTAAAACATGCTTTTCATGTTCCTAAAATGAACAGCTAAATAAATAAAGCATTAGCTTCAGAACAGAAGTATCTACCATAGATACAACATCGTATTTCTCAGTACCGGCCTAAGTAATGATTTTCTGATTTCATGGTCATCAGTCACAGTAAACAGTCACCAGAATTCCCAAGCTAAGAACAAGTAAATAAAAGAAGAAATACACATCAGGAAGAAAAAAAAAAAGAAAGAAAGAAAAAAGAAAAATCCCAACAACGTAGTTCAGGTTGATGTTTGTTAAATGAAACACAAAACCAATATAATTATATTTCTTATTTAAGCTGAGAACATTTTTGCTTCAATTCGTTGCTGAGCACATTCTCAAGGACTGAATAACACGTATGAGCTGGAAAAAAATCCCCATTTTATTTTGCTTATTTAAAAAGCGGCCACTATCCCAATGAATATGGGAACTTTGAAATACGGACTCCTAAAGTCTGTTTTGGGCCGTAGCAGCTTTCAGAGAGGAAAAAACTGTTAGAAGAGGTACGGCTCTTCTTACTGTTGAGCTGCGGAGTCGGAACTCCCGTCCCTTAGCTGGCAAGTTCATTCTTTGGATGTTATAGCAACCATCTTGCCCCGATTTTCTCTTTAATTAGTTTCTTCTCTGATTCAATCAAGGGCGCCCTTTCTCCCCACCCCAGCTCCGTTCATCTTGCACTGTCCTTGTAGATGAGTCCCAAAACTCTTTTTTTTTTTTTTTTAAAGATTTTATTTATTTATTTGAGAGTCAGAGAGCGTGAGTTCCGGGGAGAGGCAGAGGGAGAAACAGACTCCCTGCTGAGCAGGGAGACGGAGGAGGGATTGATCCCAGGACCCTGAGAGGCAGACGCTTAACCGACTGAGCCACCCAGGCACGCCCTGCCAACCCCCCCCAATGCACCCCCCGCAGTGACTCTTGATTGTCCCCAAACATCTTTCTTCAGCCCTGACTCCACTATGTCAAACCAGGCTGTGTTTTCAACTATCTACAGGCATCTTGTCTTGGAGGATCCTTAAGTATGTCAGATTCATTGCAATGAAAATAAAATTTGGATGTTGTTTGGCAACCGCTGTTCTTCCTGTCCTCTTTTGGTTGCGGAAGTCGTTACCCATCCCCTTTAAATCCTTCTCTATCCTCCGCCATATCAATGGAATGCTAAGTACCACGATCCTTTTGCCTCAGAAATGTTACCGAAATCAGGCCTCTCCTTTCCATTCACACACTCCCACTGCCTTAAACTAGGTCACATCATCTCTTGCTCTGGTGTGTGCAGCAGCTTTCCTCTCTTCCCCCAAAACTTGGTGGTTTTTTCCTTTCTTCTAAAAAAACGAGCGGGTAATATCTCTTGACAAAAATGTCCATTGATTCCTTCCTGCTGCTTATTGGATGAAATCCAAATTCTTAGTGCCTAAAAACCATCATAATTGGAACATAATCTTCCTTTTTAGCCCGTCTCCTGCCACTCCTTATCCTGCACAGTCATTCACCACAGGGACCTTCTCCTCACCCTCCGTGCACACTGGGCTCGCCCTTTGTGCCTTGGCCCAGGCTCCTCTCTCTCTCTTTTTTTTTTCTCTCTCTCTTTTTTGAGTTCAGAACAACTCAACCATGTCTTTGATAGAAAGCTCTCCAAAGGCAGGGATGGGCGTGAGTTTAGTACGCAATTACAGTCGATCCCACCTTAACAATCTGGGGATGACACAGTCAGACGGGATGATCCTTGCTGGGGGGAAAATGTTGGCTAAATTATCCTTCACGCTGTGTAATGGGAAGAAGAAAAAAGAAATTTCGATGCAAAGTAAGTTGGCTTGGAGGTCTCGTGCGTAGAGGCGTCGTCTTCCACGCCAAGAAAAACGCATGCAAATTAGCAAGGGAAATGTACACGATCGGCCAAAGAACAAAACTTGATAAGAAACCGAAGAGGAAAGTGATGCTTAAGAGAAGAGTTTGTCAACATACAAGGACGCGGAAGTTGGTCCCCGGCACATCTAGGCTATAACAGAACCTGGAGTTTCTCTCCACACTCTGGTAGTAACAATCTAGGCCGCAATTTACATTTTGCATTTGTGTTAGCGCTTGGAATTGGGTAGTGGAGTGTTAGGGGCGGTAGATCAGAGAGAAACAGACCGAACCCCAGCAGTACAGGAACAGGCAGGCGTGCAAAATGTGCGACAAAGGGCAGATAGAAGCATTTGCTTCAGCTTTAAACCAATGTGTGTGTAATTAACAGCTCCAATTCATGATTTAATTCCCCCAACATATTACTCTTTATTGCAAACCCTTCATGGAACATTGTGAATCGGCTGTGAATCAGAAAGATGCTTCAAGATGGGCCTGACATAGTTTCCTTTGGTTTCTTGGGACTAAATTTGGTGCTGGTGACAGACAGCACCCCAAGAGCAAAGCTCGAATCCCCTCTTCGCCTCAGCAGTAGGCATACGGAGGAAATTAGCTGAACAACCCGGTGCATTCTTGTCACGATGACGCTGCTCAGGGACTGACGGGCCCACTTTGGGAATTGTGACTTCTTTCCCATTCAATTATTAGTCTCTCTACCAAGACCACCTAAAATTGCCAATTAGCAGGAGTTGTAAAGGAATTCATGCTAGGTGGATGTCTGTATTTGGCTTTACTTTCCCAGCCCTAAGTTCAAACTTTCACATGGTAACAGCTTCCAGTCCCTTCTAAGGAAATGGGATGTAAAAAAAGAGAGAAATACTAAATTCTCCATTTCTCAGATGGAAAACAAGAAACATGCACACACATACGGCCAACCCCCAAATCCTGAATTTCTTTAAATTCCACCAATGTGGCGGCACAGAAGCTGATAAAGGTTGAGAGAGAACATACCGCATAGAGGAAGGAATAAAAATATCGGGATATTATGAAATTCACTGAATGCGCCTTCATTTTTCATGGTAACGTATTATAGGTTCAGGTTCTATAATCATCTGTAAAGTACATCTGAGCAAAGGAAGAAAACTTGGTCATAAGGAAACATGAATTATTTAAATGATGACTCTACGCACACAAAAATGAAATTAACAGCACACATTTCTCTTAATAATTTAAACAAAATTCTCCACTTTCCCTTAATCAGTTATATGTTTTAAATAAAGTATTTTTCTGCCTGAAATATTCAAGTGATTTCTTCAAATGTCCATTTTGTGTACACACAGGCAGAGTGTACACATTCGAGTATGTTCCATAATTAATTTTGAAATGAAAGAACAGTGTGCCAAGTAAAGTAGCGAGTCCATTATCTGAACAATTGGAACCTCGCTTACAAATGTGGGTAAACTATTTTTCCCTCTTCTTAAACACACATATATTGTGTAAGCAGAAAAGGGTATTTCCATTTGTAAAAGAACTTTTTCATTTTGTACCTCCGCAGACACAAAAGAAGCCATACTCAACCACAAATTAGGTCAGGGAGCTGAAATAAGCTCAGATTATAATAGGCCACAGGTCTGTGAAAAATATACTGTCATTTGGGGTTGGATATTTTTTTTTTTACCATAAAGCAAAGGAAAAGTCATTTTATGATAAAATATCATACCATCTGTTCTCATATGTAAGAAAATTTGGCTGAACTGATCCAATTTACAACAAGTTAAAATGGGTAGATCTGGAATTCCTTTATCCCCAACCTTCAGTGGTTTAGTGTTGTAAGAAAAATACAGTTAGGGGAAGAGGGGAAAACGTAGCAATTCTATGTTAAAAATCTTGGCCCAGTTCCTACCACTTTGTGTCATGTACCTGGTATGTTTTGGGGAAACCTCCTAAGTTTGCATGCTTCTAGAAGAAATCACCTTCTATCTCAAGTTAAGTGGATACTGAAGGCAATGACGGATACCATCATTTGAATCTAGAAAGTAGGTCTGACCTGGAAATACTCATAACCACAACTGTGAAATGGCGAAACGTTGCCCAAAGTCCCAAAACTGCTGTGATTCTAAAATTGAATAGTGCTTTCTAAGATCGATCGTAGGAAATCACACTTTTATTTTGCATAAGACATATGTTTGTCGTGTCTTCACAGCTTTGATTATAGCTCTACTCAACTCTTGAAGGATACCATATATATGAAATCCCCATTGTATTTATGAATGTTTTTGATATTCTGCCACATGCTTTTCAGTTCAAAGGAGTATTAGTATCCATGTACGTATTACTTTTATATTAAATGCAGTATATATCAAGAAGGAAAAAAACATCTGAACACATAATTAAAGAATTTGATGGGGGAATATTACATAACAATGATGAGTCTATAGGGAGTTATTTAAATTTTTTTAACTTTAGATCTACTTTGTTTTTTCTCCTCTATAATTGTATTATGACATTCAGCTTTGAAAGAAACCTCAACTTTGCAAAGTCGTCCAAAATAGACGATTCTGCTTATATTTTAGGTGGATGCTCCTTCATCCTTACATGGGCACACATCTCCCCCCACTTTTCAGTGTGACTACAAAACACAGTTCACTAAAGTTTTCAGTTTTTTAGGATCCTGAAATAATCCTACATCTAAACCTACAGAAGTCCCTTTGGTTCAAAGCCCCAGAATATCTGATGCTGCATATCAGTCACCAAGGCCACTGATCTAGTTTTTAAAACTAGAAAACTTTGTTTTACCTCCTTCCAACCCCAAGATGGGACAGCCCAGACAGAACATATGCTCCCACTTTTACAGTAGGCAGGTTATCCTGCTGCAGATAAAAACCCCACGCATAAAAGCAAGGAGAAGTGGGAATGTCCTTTGAATGTTGGGATAATTTGAAAGATAACGTGAATAATTTAGATCTGAATTATCTGGTTGGGCTGTAATGCCAATTAAGGTAACCGAATAAATTATCCTAAGCTGATAATTTACAGTGAAGAGAAAGAAACCGGGAGTTAAGATAAATACCTGAAGGATTCATTTACAAACTCATTTAATAATGTTTTCAGTCCTAATTACTGAGTTTGGCTATATAAAAAGTTGATCTATTTGCTGTGTAATTATATAATTGCTTAATTCTCCATTCTAGGGTGTTGAAAGAATTAAATGAAATTGTGTGTGTGTGTGTATGTGTATATATATACATATAAAAATATATATGTATGTAGATTTTAAAGATTTATTTATTTATTTTAGGGGGAAGGGGGAGGGGGAGAGGACAAGAGAGAATCTCAAGCAGACTCCCAGCTGAGCTCAGAGACCGATGTGGGGCTCGATCCCAGGACCCTGAGATCATGACCTGAGCTGAAATCAAGAGTTGGATGCCCAACCGACTGAGCTACCCAGGCGCCCCTGAAATAGTATTTTTAAAGAATTTAGTAGCTCTTGCTCCACATATTTACCTTTTCCCCCTCTACTGCATCCTTATCATGACCCACCCATGGGTGGGCAGGTCTCCTGTAGGAAAACAAACAAATCGCATCACAGCATTACCCGATGCTATGCCATTTCATTCCACGCAAATTAGCCCATAATTAATTTGGTCTTGAGACAGATGCACAGATATAGCTACAGACCAGAACTACATCTGGAAAACCAAAGCTGGAGAACGAGATTCTGAAGCATCCATGAGTTAAAATATTCGGAACCGCGTTTGATCAAGAGACTAACATTTTATGGATGTATTGTATGTGTGATTAATTCAATCCTCATAAGAATCGTCTGAGATTAAATGAACAGCTTTATAGAGGACACTGAGTTTCGGTGAGGTGAAACACCAGGCTCAAAGTCACGGAACTGTTCAATGGTAGAAACAGATATTAACCCAGGCTTTTCTTGCCTCAAAGCCTTTATTCTTTCCAGTAAAGCCGTGTTTCCTTCAGATGCATTGCCATTCAAAGAGTGGGCAATGCATACATTTTGACCAATAAAATACATGTCATGAAGGAAGATACACATTTGGCTATATTTTATAGGTTGGCTAGCTTACTCAGAATTTTAGTGACAGCAGCAAAATGTGTCATTAGCCTGAATTTTTCAACTTGGCCTTTAAGTGAGATAGTTTGCTTTTCTGTTCTTTAAGAAAAATATTGGTCAGTGAATTTAGAGCCTCACACTTCCACAGAGTGGTGGGTCAGCCTCAGATTAAATGTTTGCTGTGGCATATCCAGTCCGTTCTGCCGTTATTCTAGCGGTACTCTCGGGAAGACACAGACTCCCGTGTGATTGTGGGGGAGGGACAACAGGAGCCCTCCAGAGAAGAGGGGGCAAGAGGGTTAGAAAGAGGATGAAGTACAGTTACCCCACACTTGAATCCCAGTGAAAACTTCTTTGGTTGTAAGGGACAGAAAAGCAGGGTTCAATTTCAACAGTCATCCTTATGAAGTATGTCCATCGCCTCTCTTAATTTGGTTTCATCATCAAGAAAATCAAAGATTTTGATTTTCCCCATAGAATGGAAGGCCGTATATGAAAGTTCCCCTGGAAACATAAAATAAGGGAGCACTGTAGAAACGTGAGGATTCTCAGTGCCTGCCTGTTCCGTTGCCATTGCCAGGCAAAATCCTTGGCCTCTTGCCCCGACCACAACATCCTCGCGAGAGGCATGGTGCAGGGTTGAAACCGGAAACAGGCCACTTTCACATTATTTTAAAATTTGTTATGAAATTTTGCCAAAACTTTATAAATACCAGCCAGGGTGATGGAGTTTTGGGACGGCATTCTTTCCACCTCATGAACCATTGTTTTTTGTTCTGAACGCATAAGTTAAGATGCATTGAGTTTCAGTTGCTTAGCTGGGTCAGCTAGTGAAATGCCTGATATGTAATGCTTGATTCTAGCCAATTATCTTTAGTTCCTCTCGTTTATTAGTGTTAAATTCGAATTATAAGGGGAAGGGTGGGAGTGGAGTGTGGACTATGCCCTAAATCCTTAAGACAGTGAATTCATTTGTATTATTTTATTATCCCTCTTTATAACTACCATGGGTCTGAGTCCATTGGTGACACTTCTGGCTGACTTTCAACCCATCCTTCCCTTTCTTTTGCTTTACGTGTGTTTCCTAACAGCAGAAGGTGAACTTTTCTGTTGCAAAGTTTGGAAGGAAAGAAGAAAAAACTCCACAACAATCTAAAACTTGTAGTTAACCAAATAAACTGCAGATAAAACCCCTGAAGGTCTTGGCAGCAAATGTTTCCCACTAAAATGGGACTCTGCGCTCATAGTCTGAAACAAATTACGAAGGAGGGGGGAAAATCAACAGCTCTGGGGTGAAACTGGGGTTGGTGCTGCCTCATCATTTTTTAACCGAAAATAAAACAAGCAAATTTTGTTTAACTGCAGGTCAAAATAAAAAAAAAAAATTAAAAAGTCCCTCATCTGTTCAGTGTAATTACTAACAGAGAACACTGTTACCAGCTGCAGGGTTCATGGATAAATGGAGAGAACCATAATTTTCTCTCCCTGGGGTTAAACCTCCAAACTTTGAGTCCGTGCCTCTGTAGTATGCTTTTAATATACCATGAGAAGCCAAGTCAGAATGTTTTTAGAGTACGTCTCTATCCTTTTTCACCAGAATGAAATAATTGCATGTACACACAAGAGTTCAAGTTCTGGGAGAAAAAAACATGCATTTATTTCTCCAACAGCCTCCATTCTGATGCCCTACCCTTTCCCTGATGATGACAATGGGTCCCCAGGCTTTCGTCACCAAGAGATGGGTGAAATTGGCTCTACTTTAAACTTGTCAAATGTGGGCAAGTCCTTTCCAAATGTTCTTATTTCAGCACAACTAAAGAGGAATTTTTTTCCCTAGTACTTTTCCCTTAATTTTTAAGCCCAAGTGTATATTGAGGAAAATTTGACCCATATGTTTCTGATTCATTTAAACTGAACTCATTGAGCTTTTTTTTTTTAATAAAACATTTTTGGTGTCCAAAAAACCCCAATGGCTGTTCTTTAAAACTTTCTTTAAAACCTTACTTTTATCTGCAGAAGGATGTCAGATTTGGGCTGAAAAGAAACGGAATTTGAGCTTACGAGTCTCAACTTTGGTTTGAGCTTGAATGCTTCAGGCTCATGGAGGGGTCTGAAATAGAAGTAGGAAAACTGTGTTTTTTCACGTTTAGCTAGGCTTTTCTTGCTGGGTAATATCACCTTGTCATCAGGATCTAATCAGAGGAACAGACTAACGGAAGGGTGTAAGTATTCATTTCATAGTAACGGGAATGGTAGGCTGGAATTGTGAAGTAACAGAAGCCATCCAAAACTCTTACAAGTGTGTCCTGGACCTGCTTAACCTCCTCACTATCTTTACACTTGACCCAGACAAAAGGATAGATGGTCGGAAAAGAGACAGCTTGCTAGAGGCTAGACACAGTGAGTCAAATATACGTGATTCCACAACAGGAGAAATTGATGGAAGATCCACATCTGGGCACACTATGTTCCTCCCTTTCTGAAGATCAACTACTGGGGAGTGTGCTCTTGGCGTTTAGTCCAAGGTCATCCTGACAACAATGAGAAAGGTATTTCTCCTTCTCCAATTCTGTATCATCATTGCAACAATTCCCCACTGAGAAAAATCAACCATATTTTACCAGCTCAATTTCTCCCTTTGGGGAATGTTTCCAATCCAGACCTGAAATGTAGGTGACAATTATAAATAAACACAGATTTGGATTGCGTCTACGTAGACCAAATGAAAAAAAGCATTGAACAAAATCCCCAGTTTTTTCCCAATTAGAGTAGACAAAAACCCCTCAGTAGACTTGGGTTTTGCTTTGCCTCCAGTAAATGGCTTGTAAAAATGTCTCCCTTCAACCATGTACTATCATGCTTGAGAGCTGGAAGAATCAGGGTACAGATCACAGTTTCACGCCAAGATCCACGATTTGGACAAGTTGTTAAATTCTTTGTTCCCCTCTATGAATTGGGGATAGAAATAACACCTACTTCGGCTTGTTACAAAGTTTAAATGAGTTAATATGTGTGGATTGATTCACTATCTGGCCCAAGTAAGGACTCAGTAAATATTACTACTATATTTTTTCGATTCCGAAACTTTCCCCACATTTTCATATTCTCGAAATCAGACCGTGTTTTGCAACACGTAGAGGACAGCTGTCCTTGTGGAATGGTCTGGACCTGCCACCAATTATTCCTGTTCAAAGAATACACTTTCACCTTTGGGAGATGCTTGGTAGCCCAGCATAACCTTGCCTAACCTTGGCTTAGCCCTTTCCAAGTTCAGATCTTGACTTGACAGCCTCTGTCTCGGTTTTCTCATCTCTAGAGCGGGAATAATGATAGATAATCTCTGTCTCCCATTGGGCTGAAGCGAAAAACTACATCTAACGGCTCCGAATAATAGTTGATAGTGAGTTTTTGATAAATATTACTTTTACTATTTCTTGAGAAATCTTTCCTTGGCCGGATCATATGTCCGACTTTAGACGCTCATAGCCCCTCTTCAAAGCACCCAACAGTTGGAATTTTATATTTTAAATATAAAAATATATATATTTTTATATTTTTCTGTGTGCTGATGCAATGAATGTGTATTTTGCTGGCTTCATTTGGACTTCATGAGGGCGGGCACATCTCACTTTTATTCAGTATTTTATCCTCAGGAGACAGTCCAGTGCCTCTGGATAGAAGACGTACATAAGTATTTGTTGAGGGAATGATATTGAAAATTCAAACACAACTTCTAGTTACCAGAGGCTTTTGAATCCAAATCTATTACCCAGAAAAAATGGACGTGGATATCTGGCCGGGGGAGGGGGGGCAGAGAAGGGGTAAAAGAAAAATCTGTAATCCCCAAAACAGCATTTCCATGGAGTAAGACAAAGTTAGAAAGACTTAAGGACCAGAATTAGGAACAAGATATTCTCCTGGCTGGTTAATAAATTCATCTTGCGTTCTTTGATTGTTCTGAATGTATATATATATTTTTTTACTTTTTTAAAAGACTTTATTTATTTATTTGACAGAAAGAGAGAGAGATCTGAACGTATATTTTTATGCTCTTCAGTTCAGCTGAACTACAACCTTTCTCGAACAAAGCCCAGCTGATGGGAAGGCCCTATCCGTGGCACCTCAAATAGCTATCTCTTATAAAACTATTGACATAAAGGCTTGGAAATGAAAATCAAAACAACATGAACAGCAACAACAAAACCCTTCTGGATTCTCCTCACACTTCTTTTTTTTTTTTCCAGCCCCTGTCCCTCTGCACTCGGCTGAACCTTTGCTACGAATAGCTCTGCGTTGTCCTTTTAACAATAATATCTTAAACTTTTATAGTGCCTTATAGCTAAGCATCTCTAGACATTTTACAATAGCATTAAACCGAAAGCCGGTTCTTCTCTCAGAATTGCCACGGGGTCCGCACGAAAAGCCAGCAGTTTGCGCCTTTATCCTGCAAACAAGAGGAGGCCGGTGGGCTGAGAGCATAGAGGACAACCCTTGTCTCTTGCATCTCGGGCTGGAACTTGCCCTTCACCTTGCGGCGGTGGAAGGCAGGAGAGGGAATGAGCATCCATTGCCATGGAAGGCGAGTCCCTCGAGGATCTGTGCAGAACAGTGAAGGCAGAATCCGAGCTCTCCGTTCTCATACCCCACACATCCCTCAGTCTTAGCTTTTTTTTCTTTTTTTGAAAAAGCAGATTCATGGTGGAACACTAGGTTATTTGTAAGTGCAATCAAATATTTACATAACAGGAAACTAATTTCCTTCTTCAAGCAATTTCAAAATTTCTGCTTGCAAATGTGAGAATATTTCTCTCTCCCAAAGCTGTTTTGACTTCACGTATATGATTGAATATAGATGTAAAATATATATTATTATATCTTTTATATAAATTTTACATGACTGTACATATTCATACCATGTATATATACATATATATATTCATTCCACTCTTTATGATATTGTTAAAAAAGGCTAGGCTAGGATTCATTGGGTCATAACCTAGTTTTTTTTTCCTCCAATTACAATGATCTAATGGATAAAGCCTAAGATTCAAAGCCAGAGCTACATTAGCAAAGTGAGGAGAGAATTAAGGCAATTATCTCAGTAATTAAGGGGACCGGACAAACCTTTTTTGGCAGACATATCTAAATAAGTTGAGGAAAATCTGGGCTGGGGGAGGCGGGCACACTCGCATTTTCTGAATAAAAGCCTCATATGGCCAATTCCCTTTGATAACCGAACCCGAGTCACAAATTTTAACTTTTTTCCTCTCCGCCAAAGGGATGTAGAGGCTCTCGGTCATCGATCAGGGCGGGGACTACGCTTGTTTGACAAAGCCCGTTTTCTGGAACACACCAGCACATTCCAGGAAGGTTCGCCATATGGAACAATAAAGCTTACCTTTTTGGTAGCGCCCGCGATGCAGCCAATCCCCACACAGGGACGTTTAGTTGCCCTCTGCCTGTGTTGGTGATGCGATCCGGAGCGCCCCGGCCCTCGGAAACCATCCAATGGGATTCCTTAAATCCCTTTTACGGTGTCTTTCCGGCCAGGGCCCCCAGGCTTCAACCCAGTCTGCAGGCCCGATGCTCGCGTTCCCGGCTGGTGCTACGTTGCAGAGGGCAGCCTCGGGGGCACAACTGTTTGCTTTGCCTCCGTTTTTATTGCTGAGCTCCAGCTTAGTTGTGCCTGCCTTTAAACACGACAAATGTGTTCTAATTTTAGAGCATCATGGCAATAATTGTTTTTATTTCGGTGGTGAGGAAAAGTGAAGGAAAAACAGCTTGGGACTTAATAACCGCCTTAGCCTGCAGCCTTCGGCTTTATTCATGCGATTTTTTTATTTTCTCTCTCCCTCCCCTCCCGTGCACGTACCATCTTCTTCAAGGCACGACCTTAAATTACCTTTGCAAAGGTTACATGTTTATTTACAAAGAGCTGGCTATGAACCGGCCTCACCGGGCGAGAAGGGTGGTTTCTGGCAAAATAAACCTCTTTGGCTCTCTTCACGCCGCCGAGGCCAAGGGAACAAGGGCATGTTCCCTCCGTCGGACCTGGTATAGTTTACGGCTTCATTAACCACCTGACCTGTATGGTGGGCCCATTTCATGTAAGTATGATATATATTTATTCCCGGAGGTATGCCGCTTGGTGGTATTTTATTCTTCCAGGGAAATTGTCAGAATTATCCTCCAAGGTAAGAGTTTTCCCTTTCATTCCACGTATGAAAAACTCCGCCACGTATGGGCAACGCATTGCTGGGGCGCGCACCTATGCGCGGGTCACATGGACGGTGAGGTCAGAAACGGCAGCCCCACGCCAGCTCGCAGAGGCCTCTGAGGGCCATCGGAACGCAACAAAATAGCAACAACAAACCACAGAAAAACCTGACGCGCCAAGCTGGCTCACCAAATAAAAATGGTATGAGAGCCTCAGATGTCTGGCCATTTCAAAACGACGACGGCTACAACAAGAACTGGATATATATATTTTTTAATTCAAAATTTCCAGATAAGCACTTGCATTTATTTAGCTACAAAGAAAGGGGGAGATGGACAATAATATTGGCTATATCTTGGGGTTCATGAGTGCCTTTGGCTCAGGTCATGATCTCGGGGTCCCCGAAGGAAGTCCCACATCGCGCTCCCCGCTCTGCGGGAAGTCAGCTTCTCCTTCTCCTCCTGCTGCTCCCCCTGCTTGTGCTCTCTGGCTTTCTCTTTCTTCTTCCCTTTTGCTCAGATAAATTAAAAATAAATAAATAAATAAAATCTTTAAAAAATATTAGTTATAACTTTATACATAGTCAGATGTAGAAAACAAAACAATCCTGGTTTTTTTTCTGGGGGGGTCAAAATTAATCAACATGTCACTGAAAAGTAAACTGATTGATTTCGGGTCTGGTGAATTGTGTATGTGCATGTGTGCGTGTGTGTGTGTGTGTGTGTGTGTGTGAAAATGGGAAAAACATGAAAAGTCGGAATTTGTGGTCTGGGTTTTTGTTAACATAGATAAATATATGTGAAAATGGGCATCCTACTGATAAGCACTGTCCTTTCCTCTCTGTTCTGACCCTCCATAATTCCTTCAGCCCTCCAGAGGTAGCACGCCTTCCCAGCTGGATGCTCAGTGCAGCTGACTTAGGTTTGTTCCAGAGTTCTCTAATGCGGAAGGTTCTCTCCACTGGCCGGCCCATCCTTCCAGATCCCATCCTCTGTCCCTGCCATCATTATCACTCCACTGTATATATATATATAGTATATATATACTATATATACTCCGCTATATATGTATAATATATATATATTATTTTATTTTATTTTTTTAAGATTTTATTTATTTATTTGACAGAGAGAGAGAGAGATCACAAGTAGGCAGAGAGGCAGGCAGAGAGAGAGGGGGAAGCAGGCTCCCCGCTGAGCAGAGAGCCCGATGCGGGGCTCGATCCCAGGACCCTGAGATCATCATCTCAGCTGAAGGCAGAGGCTTTAACCCACTGAGCCACCCAGGTGCCCCACACTCCACAATATATTAATTTTTATTTTTTCCTGTGTGCTCACACATCTTATTTCCCCAGTTATGCCCAGAAGCTTTGGGGGAGCTGTATTTCTTTTTAGCATTTAGCTTTTATCTACCTTCCCCACAGTAGGTTCTCAATACGTATCGTTTGTTTGACTGATATTCTATCAAATAATGACTGCCAGGGGCCCAGTGCAGTGCCTGGTGCTTAGTAAGGGTTCAATAAATATTAGCAACTTAGGTAGTTAACAAAGCAGAGGAAAAAGAAACATTTCAGTATCTTCCTTGCTTAGAACACACATAAAGGAGAATTTGATGTAAAGCCTGGTTTGTTCTCTTTAAATAAAATGATCGCTTAATCTTTCTCATGCATTTCCTTTTCTTCACCTTTATTATTAAACACGGAGTACTTCTGTACCTAGTGGAAGCCTCGGTGATCCATTCAGTTCTTTCTAGTGATCTCCGAGGACAGGTTATACATTTTCCAGAGGGCTATCGAGAAACCTGTCACTTTTGCAATCTCCCACAGCTGTGCGTGGTGTTGGAGATCTCAATGGGAACGACTTTTCCCTGCAGCTTTCCAGCTGCGGGAGGCCCAGTCTGACGACTCTTTTTGAGCCTTTTATGGCTCCTACTCTCCGTTAGTGGGGTTCTGCTTAACAATACCTTCCTAATCATTGCAATTAAAAAAAATCATTAGAACCTTTCAACTTATGTTGGAATCTATATAATGCTTGTTTGTGCAGGGCCTAGAAAAAAATGCTAACCTGATAGATTTTATTTATTTATTTTTTCTATATGGATAGATTTTTCTCCCCTCAACTCTCAATTCATTGCACATGGGGCATGGCCATAATGTCCTGGGGATAATTCTGACCAATGGGAGAATTTCCAGAAATTTAGTAAGGGGCCAAGTCTGCACAGGACACTCGGAAAGTCGGTGGCCTTAGAACGTGAGATGATGTAACAGAGAAATCATGCCTCAGTTTGTGTCTTTCATTTAATGGAGACAAGTTTGCTTTTAAAAATTTCATTGTGCTTTTCTCCTGCAAGCTCTACCGCCTTTAACAGATCATTATTAGGTTATATCAGAGTTATTAATAAACCCCCTAATGAAATCTTTGCTTTAGAGAAACAGAAAATAATTTTTATGGCTGGAAAACTGGGAAATCCCATTTCCCAGTGAATTATAGGCTTTTAAAGTGGCATGGAAGAGCTGATCTAGCGACGCAGTGGTAAATAGTCTCCATGGTGGGAAGAAGATTGTGCCTCCAAGCTCATTAAAGGGATTGAAACGTCCCAAGGAGGGAGAGATTCCAGGAAATAAAAAGCAGAGAAAGATAGGAACCGAAGATTGAAAAGATATCATGAGGGAGAAATCCATATTCTCTTGATACTGCTTGCCAATTTACATTTGGTTTGTGTAGGTTGCACACTGAGCAAATTTAGAGGGCATGATTCATATGTGAATCCGTGTGAACTGTGCCTCCTCGAGATTTGCGGAGCACAACCCTTGACCTTTCTTCATCTTGTTACTCCGATCTTAAAATGGTATTCGTGAGGATCCTGGGAGGACCGTGAAAGTGGCTGGAACAGAGCAAGCACTTTGAAAAAGTTTCCCTCTGTGCGGTGTGATGGGTATTAGTCATCAAGGTGAGTACCTGGCAATGTTTATAACCCTGGCGAGGCTGAGGAGTTGAGAGTTGTTCAGATCCAGATGCCCCTGGCGCTCAAGTCCTCAAGTGGTATCAAAGTAGGAAAAGGTAAGGAGGATAGTGGTATAACTCTCTCAGTTAAGGTGATGATGGCTGCTATAAATAGTTCTCCCACTGATCAGTGGCTTCATACAATATATGGTATTTCTCAAGCACATTTATTCCATTTATTCCAAGATGGTGTCCTCCCAGAAGTAAGTCAGAGGCCCAAGTTCCTTCCATCTTGTGGCTCTTGCTTCTTCAGTATGTGGCTACTGTGGTTGCTGTAGGATGGGAAAGGAACATGAAATTGTCCCTGAGAGCCTTCTCTTGGTCAGGCCTGGCCGAGGTTCACACCACTGTGCTGATGCTCCTTTGGTGGTCTTGTGGTCAGATGTCCACGTGTGCCTTAAAGGGAGGTAGACAAATGATGAGCTGTGGGTCCAAGAGGAAGAAGTAAGCAGTCTCTTCCATACTTTCATCGGAACCCCCTGGATTTCATCTTTTTATGCAGGTAGAAGACCATCCCAATGTCATCCCCAGATTGGGTCTTTTGGATTTAGAAGCTGAGCTGCGTTCGTATAGGAATCTTTGCTTCTTCCCAAAATACTAGAAAAAAGTAGCAACACAAGGAGAGGAGGCATGTGCACAGATGTGTGAAAGGCAGTGTATTTTTAATTTAATAATTTAAAATCATAATATTTGCATCTATTTTTGAGTGTTCACTCCTCATATGATTTAGGTTTTGTGATTCTACTCCTTTAATGGGAAAAAATCTAACTCAAAAGAATTTTGGCAAATACTGGTTTTTCAGTCAGACTTGAAAAAAAAGAATGCCATTTTACTGCTTTTTTTTTTTTTTTTAATTCCTGATCCCATTGAAATTTATGGGAAATGTTCATTGGATTCTTTCTCTTCTGAACTTTCACTCTTTACAAACTACACTGGGGACAAAGCGGAAGGTAAGTTACCTCTCAGCTGTGTCTGTATTTGCAAAGAATTTTCTTTACCTTTTGTTTAGTTTTGTTCCCTAATAGCTATGACATTGAAATTTCTTTTTTTTTCTAAAGATTTTGTTTATTTATTTGTCAGAGAGAACGAGAGGGAGAGCGAGAGCAAAAGCGAGCGTACAAGCTGGGGGTAGAGGGAGAGGCAGAGGGAGAAGCATGCTCCCCACTGAACAAGAAGCCTCATGGAGGATTCGATCCCAGGACCCTGGGATCGTGACCTGAGCCGAAGGCAGACGCTTAACCAACTGAGCCACCTAGGCGCCCCTTGAATGTTTTGTTGAAATTCCATACATGTCTCTTATTCTTCTCAGGAACTTTCTTAAAGGAATACAGTTTGATAAAAATCAAAGAACTTGCCATTAAGTTCCCAATTGAAAGGTGCTGCTCACACCTTGGAAAGCTTTATACCGTAAAGCACTGAAATATGTTACACATTTAACGAAATGTGTTTTCTGTCATTTCTGTAAGTCATCAAGCAGCAGACTCTTGGACCGACACATCGCCACAATGGGAAAATCAGATCCCCTTTACATCATTTTGAATCGCAATGCCTTTTCCAGGAACGTTATTCACGGTAAACACAGGGACTGCCGGTAAATGTAGTGAGTTCTTTCTTCCCTTTTAGCAGTGACACTTAAGACACTGCGCATGGCTCTTGGGGAGTAACTGCCAATGCAGACTGTGGGAAGTTCCTCCGTCAGGCAAGCCCCAGGCAATTCTGAGGAGATACCCCCGGAAAACCAGCACCCTTCCTTGTCCTGTTGACTTATGGCCCGATCCCGAATTAGCCTATCTGAAAAGTGCTTCACCAACAATATTGACACTTGTTCTGGCTTTAGTGAGTGTGCAAATGTCAGCCTCTCCCTTGCTGAGCATGAACCTTCTGGGGACTGGTAAGTTCCGAAATAACTTTGTGAATATACACCCATCTTTTGGCTTGATTCAATTGGAAAGGCATGGCCCATGCTCCATTGTTGAATACTTACAAGGCTGGCTCGATTCTGATGTTATCGTAGGTGATCAAGCCAGTTAGAAAGTGGTGGTCTGGGCGCCTGTGTGGCTCAGTTGGTTGGGCAGCTGCCTTTGGCTCAGGTCATGATCCTGGAGTCCCAGGATCGAGTCCTGCATGGGGCTTCCTGCTCAGCAGGGAGTCTCCTTCTCCCTCTGACCCTCCTCCCTCTCTTGCTCTCTGTCTCATTCTCTCTCTCTCAAATAAATAAAAAAAATTAAAAATCTTAAAAAAAAAAAAAAGAAAGTTGTAGTCTACTTCCTCTGGGGCATATTCAGTTAAAAATATTGAACTCTTCTCATTAATACATGCTAAGGTTTAAGGATTGAAAGGTCAATAAGACAGTTTCTGTTCTGAACCACCATATATACCTAAATGGGACTTAAAGGAGAAAAACACGGATGCGAACCTATCTGTGTCAAACAAGAAAATGGTCTAGGAAAAGATATATAAAGTATAACTCAGAAAGTTCTTGAAAAATCTGAATACACTAGAGATAACACCTGTTTGGACAAAACAGATCCCACCCTCCTCGTTCTGTATCTCTCGGATTACTCACAGGAAAATTTGAACACTAGGGTGGGGAGAAACTTTTCCCACTATTACACTGGATTGTGAAAATGTGTCCGGTGGGTGGAAATGACTTCATTGCGTAACTGAGCCATAGCCCGAAGAATTATCCTAGGCTGGGGAGTGGCCACTGCCTGCCCTTAGGCTAACCACAAGTAGAAGTTAGCCCAGCTAATAGACATCTGGTGTCCAAACCCAAATAGGTGCACACCTAGGACACAGTTGAAGCTGGGCAACTCCTTCCTGCGTCCTTCTTAACCTGGACACCGTTCATGTAATACTTTTTATGGCTCAGTTTTGCACAACCTTAAAGAGTCAACTTTCTTTGAACTTTAGGGTCCATTTCCACTCAACCAGCTGAAATAAATTCACTACTGGGTATTTACCCCGAAGATACAGATGTAGTGAAAAGAAGTGTCACAGGTACCCCAATGTTCATAGCAGCAATGGCCACAA
>CM052896.1:11765900-11786918 GCA_028534135.1 Potos flavus | reverse complement strand
ATCGGAGGGGGAGACAAACCATGAGAGACTGTGGACTCTGAGAAACAAACTGAGGGTTTTGGAGGGGCGGGGGTGGGGGGATGGGCCATTCTGGTGGTAGGTATTAAGGAGGGCATGTATTGGATGGAGCACTGGGTGTGGTGCATAAACAATGAATCTTGGAACACTGAAAAAATAAAATTAAATAAAAAATAAATAAATTCTCTTCTTATTTTCATTCAGACTCCAGTGGCTCTTTAATTGCTGGATGTCACATTTTGTACCTGGCACTGTGTCTTACACATTTGGGGGCCTCACTTAGTAGTTGTGGAATGAATGGAGAGGGGAATGAATGCGTGACTGAATTCCTCACCCCCAAATTCCCGTATTCTCATCTCCTCAGGAACCTGTCGGCTCCCCATTTCCCTATGTGGACTGTGGCTTGGTTGTAATTTACCAGCTAGGTATTTTTCATTCGAAGTCCCAGGCAGGACATCTGGTCATTGGAAACAGATTCAGCAAAGTTTTCTCTCTCCTCGTCGCCAAAATCTTGCGGCAAATAAAAGGCAAAGAAAGACTTAAAGACGAGGGCAGAACGTTTCATATGTGCTGTCGATCTGCCGAGTCTGTCTGGCTACTTTTCTTCTCCTTCTGAGTACACAGACACATAAAGAATCACATTCGAGTTTTTTATACGGATGAGGAACATCTGTTTAACCTGAATGGTTCAATGTGTTTCTTAAGAATTGTGTTTACAGAATTAATTTGGTTATAAATATGAGAACAAATTTAGGCTACAAATTTAACTCGGTTTCTCCCTCAGGCAAGCTAATTCATAAAATCTGAAATATTGTTTTGCCCATGAAGTAATGTTTCCTCTAACTTAATAAGTAAATGGAAGGAGAAAACGTAATAAAGCTCAAATCCCCAGCAGCTAAAAAGTTAACACCTTGGTGGTGTAGAGCTAAAATAAGAAAGAACTGACTGTTGCCAGCAGGCAAAAGGTCTCAAACCCGTTAAACCTCTTTCTTAAAGCTGTAACCCGGCTCTTTCAAGTCTTTCACCTTTCACCCACTATGCCCCTTTCTCTGACCCCAGAACTATAGTTATTTGTTTAGCATTGTGGTAATAGAGTTTGGAAATCTGAAAAACATTAAGTTAAATGCAAGGGTGTTGAGAAGGTGGAATTCTTGAAATGAGCTGAAGAAATTCTATCTGGAAGATTTAAACATTTTTTTCCTCCTTGGAGTAAGGGATAAGGAAAATATTGGGAGTCTTTGGACTGACCAAAGTTTGGTTGTTTGTTTTTTTTTTTCTTCCTTAAGTAAAGGAAAGAAAAGATGCTGTTGATGGGATGTATGTGTGAAAAGTGAGGACAAGTAATGTTCTCTTTAGCAGCTAATTATTTTTAAGATTATTACAAAAGGAAAAATTTAACAGGCCGATCAAACTTTTGATTGAAGTTGGGTAAGTTTGCCAATTCCAGAAAACCTGAAAAATTGGATGTATTTGTTCATGTGAATGTACTTTCCAATCTGTAAGGTTACTTGGGGAAGCCATAAGATTCCTACAAGAGTTTTTCTTTGCTGTGCTTGGTTTAATGGATTTGTGTCTCTACTCCTTCAAATGTATTAATTAGAAGCAAATGAAGGCCTGATATTGTGAGTCCTTTGAAATAATATTAACAGTATGTGAGACTTGTGCATGCTTTTAATTTAATAATATTTTAACTGAATAATATTAAAAATATGTGTTGGCTACCCCAAAACATTGTCATTAAAAAGTGTAAAACATGAGTCAATCTCAGTATTTTTTCTTTATAATAATTATAACCACATAGACTCTTACCCTTTCACTTACAGTTTTAGCTTTATGCATTAGCTTTAGCCTTTCTTCTGTCAAAGAGTTTTGGTGCAAGACTTTTCTGGATTATTCTTGATAATCTGGAGTTTAATTTCTAAGTGATGAGAGGGTGCTCCTAATTTTTCAGTTGGGCAATGTGGTTGGCGACAAGGTTAAAATTGGCCAGTAGATTGTAATCTTAAGTGAAGGTAGTAAGGTAAAATATCACAACACCTCTACTTGCATCAACATTAGAACTGGATTTCTCGAATAATTTGGGAGATACTAAAAAGTATTTCTGATCTGTATCTATATTTATTTATCTTTCTATCTACCTACCTTCTCATAGCCTTGCTTTGTGCCTACATTACTCAGTCCATCCATTGATTTATTCATTCAACAAATATTTATTGAGCATGCATTTTATAACTGGTACTATGCAAAGCACTGGAGATAAAGATGGAAAGACGGATCTCAAAGAACTTTGGGTTAAGGCACAGTAGACCGCTTAAATGTACAGTCAGATAGATACGGGCATTAAATACTCTAAGTCATTTTGGATCTATGTGGTTTTGATCTAAAATAACACTGAACCAGATGTCAATACGCTTGGGTTTTTGGACCTATGTGATCATTGCATTTTTGTCACTAACTATCCTGTGAAATATCTAGGATGAGTCTCTTCACTACCTTCCACCTTCTGCCATCCATTCATTAACTCAGTGTTCATAAAGTATAAATTCTATAAGGACCCCTGAGAGCATAAAGGCATCTTGGCCTTCCATGGCACTCCACAGTTCTCTCCCCTGGATTTCCGCCATGTCCGTAGTGAACCTCCAGGATAGTGGGCACCATTTTGGTTAGATATTTGTTTAAATATCATTTTCTCTCCTGTTTTTCACATCTCCCTATCCCCGGCTCTAATACAATGTCTGCAATGTAGTATGTGTGAATAAATATTTGAATAAGTGATGGAATTAACTATAACAGAAAGGAACTGTGGAAACATAGAAGCAATATGAATCTGGCAGTGATTATAATCTCACATAAAGAATCTGTATTATGTATCATGCATATTTTATTACATAATAGAAGTTTTCTGTGTAGGGGGTATTTATTACATGCAGAAGGTGGCTTTCACCTGCCATATGGCAGCGTATCATTATTAGAGTTTGTTGTACAAATGGTTGGAGGACACATCAAAACAGAGGACCAATGCATGCCCGCCCAGTCACCAACAGATATATTCAAGAACAAACATCTTCTTTCCAGGTCACAACTCTATAGTTGATTTATTGACGCATTCCATCAGTTGCCTTCAGGACAACAAATAATCTGAAACTTGTTTGATCATCTGGATAAAACTCCCAGATCATTATGTCCACTGACATTAAACATCCAGGTCTTTTCAGATATTGATTACGTTGCTGTTTCTACACACATAATTAGTTTAAACATTTTTACAAATCCCTCCAGTGAGTCTGGTCAAACAACCAGGTAAGTCTTCTAAGAGATTAATTTGTCTGATGTGCTTCGCAAAACGTGTGCCCAATAAATATTTGTTGAGTTAGTGTTTTTACAGAGTAAATGAATTTAAATAAACTAGTAAGTGTCTGAATATCACAAATTCCATGAGAAGGAGTGACTGGATTGTCAACTGGCTATACAGATACTCTTCAACGAACAGCATCTACACATAAGCACGGGGCAAATGGGTCATATGTTGAACAAACGCAGTGTGAATTTAGTCGTCCATGAATGCAAATGTACAGAAATAGAACCTACTAGCACCTGTGAGGTATATGCAGTATTCATGCAGTGCTTTATTTACTCTAGGAAGATATAGTCATTGTTTTCAAGTTTCCATTTGTTTTATGTACTTCTTGTTGAGTTGGATTCTGTAGGCTTGATAAAACAGAGGGAGATATTTTTTTTTAACTCCACATCAACTTCAAGAGTTAATGCTTTTGAAATCCTCCACAGTCTGATGCTGTCAGCCACCCCAATCTGTACACGGAAGCTTCTGCATATATCGTAGCTACTGACTGCAAAACCATTATGTTTCTGCTCAAAAGAAATACATACACAAGCATACAGAGTTATCAAGTAAACACTGTTCACGATCATTGGGAAAAAACTTGATTCACCAAGCTTCAAATCAGTTAGGAAACAATGTCAAATGAATTGATGTGTTAGTTGTATTAGGATGATAAATCAAGAAATGAGAATTTAAATATTACCATGTTACTTGAGTAAAAGGTATGCATCATTCTATTTATGGATTTATTGAGGGTAAATTAAGGGCAAGTGTAGTTTTTTCTTTCTTAGATGAAAAAAGAAAGTTTATCCTCAGCTTTAAAGAACCATCTGTCTATCTCATTTTCCTCTTGGGGTTTTAAAAATGTAGTACCAAGGAATTCCATTGATCCTATTTTACATCCCCAAGGATTTGCTTCTCTATGTTCTTTCCCAAGTATTGGCCATTTCCCATGACTATATCCAACTGTTAAGTACGAAGCGTCCCTTTCTTGCTTAATCCCACCATGAGCCTGGAACTATTTTTAGCCATAGTTGGGTTTTCTTCTAATGACTGTGGTTATATTCCCCACCCCCTCAAATCAGCATCATTATAGAAAATGACCAAGATCATATCAAAGGATTGTAGAGCTCATTGATCTCTAGGTTAGGTTAGTTCTTAGTTGTAATTTTTTAAAGTGTTCAATCTTCGTCCCAAACAGCAATATGACCTCTCTGCTGGAACCTCTTGGTTTTCTTATCTTGTAATATTTTCACCTCCATTTCACGGGTATATAGTCTCAGAGGTCCTCTTTGTTCCCTACATATCTCTTAGCCCCAATATTTACTTTGTCATTGATTCCCATCAGTAACACCTTGGTAACTTGTTTTCATTTGTCATGAGCTTTTTCTTTCCATCAAGATGACTAGGGTTTGGATCCGCATGATTGCTCTACTGTTCAGACTAATCTCTTAATTGAATCCACAGGCCCTCACTTCTCTAAGCAATTCTACACACAGCTACCTAAAACACAGCTTGGAAATTCTCATTTTCCCAGGCACAATTCAAGAAAACTTTTGCATGCCACGACATATAGGCTAAAAACCACATTCTTCACTCTTGATCTCTCAATGCAATTCGACTCTTACGCACACCTTCAACTGTACTGCATCTCTCTCCCTTCCGCTCACCCAGCACCTCCAGCCCCACTGCCACCGTGAAGACTGTTTCAATGGGAACTATACAGGAAAGATGAAAGATGAAAGGCTTTGAGGTCAAACAAACCTGGGTATGAATCGCATGTCCGTAATTTTCAGCTCGTGTGAGTTCAAATACTTCAACTGGAAAATGGAGATAATCCAACCTTGGACAGGTGAAATCAATGTCCATGTGAAAATACATCCTGGAAGAATGGAAGAATTTATTAATGAGTATTATGTGTGTAATAATCAGCTTGAAAAACAGGTTCCTAGCTCTGTTATTGACTCTGATGTGATAGTCCAACCAACTGCGTTCAGTGGGCTGGGTCTGGCAGGCAAGAATTCTACCACTGAACCACCCACACAATGGGCTGGGTCTGGTAGCTTTTAAGGTCCCTCGGCAGAGAGGCTCAAAGTCCTTGTCCCTTCTTCCCTAAGGGCTCTTGATCAGCAAGAGTCTTGCTTGTGGGTGGGGTTTCCATGCCCTGCAAATTATTTTCACTGGCAAATATCTTCTCATTAGCTTCCTCTTCTAAATAATATCTCACTTCAGATTTGCTCAAAAGAGCAGATCAAAGAAAGTGTGTGACCTTTGATTAGTATATGAGGCAACAGAAGGAAGGGCCGTGACAAAGTGGGACTTTTCTTTCCAGAGCTATTTTGTCAGGCCTGAAGATTTGCGGGGGAAAAAAAAATCTTACCCATCTTTTTATTTGCCTTTCATTCATTAAAGTCTGCTGCAACCTGAAAAGAAACTAATCAAAAACCGAAGCAGGGTAACATTTTATTTTAATGCTTCCCATGAAGTTAGGAAAATCTATTGAAATTAATCAGCGAGGTGGGTAATTTAATCAGAATGCATAATAAATATGTAAATCTGATTGGTTAAGAAAGCACGCAGAAATACATTAGCATCTCCACCTACAATGAGTGTACAATAATAATAATAATATGTAGTGTTTTGCTTTTCGAAACAACTGGCATGTTCACCACGTTTGGTCCTCATGAGCAATGCTACCCACGAAATGGAGCAGGGAACATAGTTTTAAAAACAAAAAATGGCATTTTCTCCAAACGTTAGTTTCTCCATTATAGATTGACAAAATGATTTATGATATTAGCAACTACATAGGAGAGTCCTAATTTTGATAATTACTTCCCTTTGAGTAAATAGGATTTTTAAAAGTGTAACAAATATGTTTTCTGGAAGTACGTAAAATTTTTATTATAGGGAAAATTCAAGGATGTTCTTGTTCAAGAGAAAAGGTTTAGAAAATATGTTACTTCTGAAAATATGAGCTAAAAATTTGCTCATTACCCATTGAACCAACGTTCAGTTATTGGTGCATTTTCTTCTGCTACACTGCATGTGCGTGCATGGTTCCTGTTTCCATTTACCATCATGTCTTGGAATATCATCTCCTAAATATTCTTCAACAAGATGATTATGGGCTTATCGATATAGCATAACAATAATATAATTAATTTCTTCATGTTGAAAATTAAGGCCTTAAAAATATTTTTTACAATTATCACGTCTTCCTGTTGTATTAAGTATTTACCTTTGATTCCAGAGGATATTTTTTAGATCTCTTACTTGTGTCAGCAGGTATAAACTTTTTTAAAAAAGTATACATATTATCTCTAAGAACATTTTTATTTAATAAATTAATAATACAAGAGGTCCCTGGGTGGCCTAGTTGGTGGAGTGTCCGACTCTTGATTTTGGCTCAGGTCATAATCTCAAGGTTGTGAGACTGAGCCCTGTGTGGGGCTCCAGGCTGGGCATGGAGCCTGCTTAAGATTCTTTCTCTCCCTGTGTATGCCCCGCTCCACTAAAAAATACAAAAAATAAATAATAATACAAGAAATCTCATCATTGTCTTGAACAAAGATTTATCATTCAGAAGATACACCTGTGGAAAAGGAAAAAAAAGAACTGAGAAGTAAATGGATGTCTTTGATCATCACTGCTGTCTGATGACCAGGAGCTCCTTTAGGTGACCCTAGCATCATTATAACCCAAACCAGAAGAAAAGCAGACAAATTTCCGGGAAGATTCATAAGCCCAAAGTATATTGTTACTGCTAAGGAAGGGTTGATCACTGTGTGAAGTAGGGTGACTTAATACAATTTGAGAACCCTCTTCTATGCTCACCCCTCCTCAGCTTCTCCAATGACCAAAGAGCCCCTCTTCCGCCAGGCTCATCATTTCTTTTGGACCTGGGTTTGGTTTCCTCTTCTGTGCATATGGGCGTGCATCATACTCAGGAACCCTTTGAGATCAAGACATTTGTCAGGTTCGATTTTTTTAATATCAAGGTCAAACTACAGTGCTCTGATCATGATGAGTGTTCAGGAAGCTGTTTCGAATGAATAAATGTATTTTCAGGATTATTAGTGAATGGGAAAATTTCCAATGACCAGAGTGACTTGATGAAAATTTCTCATCTCCAGTACAACTCCTGGTAATACTCCTTGTTATTCCTGAAAAGGGGTAATGGGCACAAAAAAAGATTAGATACAGTACAATTATGCTTTCTTATTTGTTTATAGCACTTCTCTTTTCTTGCTTTTATTTTTTAATGTGATCATCGAGGCATTTTTTAACCTTTTTTAAAAGTAAACTCTACTCCCAAATGGGGCTCAAACTCATGACCCCAAGATCAAGAGTCACGTGTTCTATTGACTGAGTCAGCCAGGTGCCCTTGGCAACTGAGTTTTTAATTAATAAAGGTAGTGTGTTTGAATCCCAACTTCCCTTCTTTTGGTTATAATAAAAACAGAATCTCTAGAAGAGGAAAAACTTCATGCAGGATTTTCTGAATAAAAATAAAAAAGATATCATTTAGGAAACCAGGTGACTGTTCAGGAAGTCCCTTTCATGAATAATATCTTAATTGGGTAACCACAACTAAGGGTCTGGCTATTAATATATTTTTTTAGAAATTAATTTTTTTATTAAGTCAGTAGAGAAAAAAATAAATCGGGTGTTTCACAAGATTAGCCAAGGGAAAAAACACACATTTAATTTAATTTAATCTCTTGCTTGGAGAGAATGCATCCTCATCAATTTTCTTTGAATATTTAGAATAGAAATTTGTGGGAAAAATGAAAAGATACTGTAGAGAGTGTCCATGTACCCTGCACCCAGTTTCCCCTACAGTTTACACTTACCTTCCTATGGTAAATTTGCCACACTTAGTGAAGCGATATTGATACATGATTATTTATTTTATCATATATATTATCATGTATAATATATATTTATTTTATTATATATATTATTTATTTATTATATTGTTTCTTAGATTTTCAGAATATTTTCCCTAATATCCTTTCCATATCAGGCTATGGTAATTTTCTCAGATTTTCTTCAGTCTAATCACCTTATAAGTTTGAGGAGTATTAGTCAGATATTTTACAGAATGCCTCTCAGTTGGGATTTGTCTGATTTTTTTTTCTTATGATTAAATTAGTGTTATAGGTTGTGGGGAAGAAGACAACAAAGGGTAAGTGACATTCTCATCTCATCTTATTAAGGATATCTGTTCTGAACAGGACTCATTAGGTTTCTCTAATGTAAAGTTATTGTTTTACCCTTCTTCCCACACTGTCCTCTTAGGAAGGAAATTTCTATGCACAGCATGCACTAAAGGTATGGAGAGTTATGATTCTCCTCATTGGGAGTGGAGCATCATATATTTTTAGAATTCTTCTGCATGGGAGAGTTGTCTATTCTCCCCTGTTTATCTTTTTTTGTGTTTGTTTACTTTTTTTTGTATATAGACCTCCAATTATTCCCATGCCACTAGTTGAAAAAATCATCCTTCCTTCATCGAATTTTCTCTGCACCTTTGTCAAAAAATCGGTTGACTGTATCTGTGTGGGTCTGTTTCCGGACTTTCCATTGTTACATCAAGCTATGTATCTATTCCTTTCAACAGTACCATACTGTCTTGAATATGTAGCATTGTATTACGTTTTGAAATTAGATAGTATGAGACCTCTAACTTTGTTTTTCTTCTTTAAAACTGTGTTGGTTATTGTGTTATTATCATTGTGTTGGTCCTTTGCCTTTCCATATAAACTTAAGAATCGGTTTGTCAATATCTATAAAATCAATTGCTGGAATTTCGATTATTGGCTGAGATGTGTGGAATCTCTAGATCGAATTGGGTAGAACTGACACCTTGATATTATTGAATCTTCCATCCATGAACATGTAATATCGTTACACTTATTTAGATCTTCTTTGATTTCTTTTTTTTTTTTTTTATAGATTTCATTTATTTATTTGGGAGAGAGAGTGAGAAAGAGAGAACACAAGCAGGGGGAGGGGCAGAGGAAGAAACAGACTCTGCTGAGTGGGGAGCCCAATGTGGATCTCGGTCTCAGGATTCTGGGATCATGACCTGAGCTGAAGGCAGACGCTTAACCAACTGAGCCACCCAGGCACCCCTTCACTGATTTCTTAAATCATATTTTGTCATTCATATATAGATCCTGTGACTATTCCATTAACTTACTTTTTTCTTTGCTGTTGTTATGGTGCTATTGTAAATGGTATACATATATATTATATATATCTGTAATGTATGTACTTTTTCAAATTTGATTATTCATTGTTAATATGTAGGAAAGAAATTGACTTTTTGTATATTGGCCTTGATATTCTATTACATTGTAATCTTGATATACTCACTTATTAGCACTTGGACTTTCTTGTTTGTTTTTTTGTTTTGTTTTGTTTTGTTTTGAATTCTTTGCAATTTTATACACAGACGATACTGTCATCTACAAATAAAAGCAGTTTTATTTCTTCTTTTCCTAGTTACATACTGTTTATTTCTTTTCTTTGTAGTATTGCACTAGTAGGCCTTCTAGAATGAAGTTAAATAGGAGTGGTGAGAGAGAATATTCTCTTATTCTGATCTCAAGGGGGAAGTATTTAGTCTCATGCCAGGAAGTATGATGTTAAATGTAAATTTTTGTAGATTTATTTTTATTAATTTAAGAAAATTTCCTTCTAATCCTAGTTTACTGAGAGTTTTTATCTAGTTTTTATGATAGATATTGTAAAAAGATTTTTCTGAATCAGTTGATATGATCATAATTTTCCTTCTCTAGCTGATTGATGTCATAAATTGCATTGATTGATTTTAGAATGTTGAACCAGACTTGCAAACCTAGAGTAAATCCCACTTGGTTGTAGTATATAATTATTCTATTTATTTATTTATTTATTTATTTATTTTTAAAAATTTATTTACTTATTTGACAGAGAGAGAGATATCACAAGTAGGCAGAGAGGCAGGCAGAGAGAGAAGGGGAAGCAAAGTCCCCACTGAGCAGAAAGCCCGATGAGGGGCTCGATCCTAGGACCCTGAGATTATCACCTGAACCGAAGGCAGAGGCTTTAACCCACTGAGCCACCCAGGCGCCCCTGTAGTATATAATCATTTTAATACATTATTGGATTTTATTTGCTAGTATGTTGCTGAGATTTTTATGCCCATGTTCATGAGAGATATTGGTCTATTGTTTTCCTACACTGTAATATTTTTATCTGGTTTTGGTGTTAGGGTAATTACCTCATGAGGATAATTTTGATACCTTAGAATGAAGTAGAAAGTGTTCCCTCTGCTTTGATTTTCTGGAAAGGATTGTGGAGAATTGGTATCACTGTCATTTTAAATATTTTGTAGAACTCACTATATTAATATTTATTGTCTTGTTTTATATTTATCTGTTTGCTGCCTGGTCAACTCTAGAAGGATGAGAACGCTTTTCAGATAAGCTTATGTTATATCTATCTCTGTGTCCCTTACAATAATTAACAGGCACTGTGTGATTTTTTGTGTGCTGTTATTGAGTAAGTACATAAATGATCAGCTATATGATGTAGTTAAATATAGAGTTTAAGCTTTGATAGTCCTTTAAGTTCTGGGTCAGGAAGGGTGGTGGAATCAATAATAATAGCAGGGCGAGAATCATGTCCAAGTTTGGAGATTTTAGAGAAACTATGGAGGTAGAAGGGATAAGAGAAAAAAAAAGGCAGAACCATGGCGTATATTGATGGAGACTGGAACTTTGGGTCAGGACACCCGAATGGGAGCACATTTGCTTAAGAGAAAGAAAAGTAAAACAGTGGTGTTCTTTTAGCAAAATGCCATGGAGATTATGCCTAATGGGAAGAGCCTTTAAAAAGTTTGTGTTCAATCAGTTGGCTTAGGAAAATCACGGGCATGCGTCTTTAGGGAATGGATTTTTGGTGGACCGGTCTAAAACAGCAGTCCTGTCAGTCCTCCCTATTATGGGACCATCTTTGTGGCAATAGCTGGCTTATCAGTCTGAGGAGACACATTATTTTCCGAAATTTTTCTTTTCTGCAGAAGGAAGAGCCATGAAGGAAAGTAGGATTTGTTCCCAGGCAGCTCTTTAGACTCAAGAAGAGGGAAGATATGATTGGATCTTTATTTTTCTGTATTGCCTCAAGGAAACCTCTTGGAGTTAGAGGAATAGAAATCCTGTGTGAAGATTTGAGGTAACTGTGGAAGCCCTAATTGGTAATTCAGTCCTTACCTTGTGGCTGCAGGAAGTTCACCCAAATATAACAAGGGATAACTGTAGACAGAGTTCACCCTTAGAAAGAACGTATCATTCTGCCATCATGAATATACAATAACAGTGCGTAGCTCTTCAGGGAAGGGAATTTCAAACTTAGCGGACTGGTAAGAATCATCTGGATCATGTACTACATATACCTCTTCCTTAGTAAAATCCACAGACATTCTTATTTAACAAAAATGGGATCTGGCCCAGGAATCTGCATATTTTAAGGATAGTCACATGTTTCTGGTGATCAGTCAAGTTTGGGAACTCCTGAAAGAGTGAACATTTCCATGTGAAGAACCATCAGAGATGCAAGGGAACATAGTCTTTAGCTGCCTGCTGTTTGGAGGTGAACTCTGAAGAGCTCAGATGGAAACAATGTGAAGTTTCAGTAGGAACAGAGATGAGGTGCCATTTTGGGCTGCCTCGCCCATTAATAGCCCCTCCAAGCATACCTATCTGTTACAAACAGGAAAACAATATCCCCAGCCTTTTGTCAATCTCCACATTTCCCTACGAAAAAAGAGGAGAAGAGATACAAGAAAAGAATCAAAAGGGAAGGAAGGAGAAAGTGAGCAAGCAAGAACATATTGATGTATATTAACACACATCTAGGCAAAGATGGAAATATAATTCCTGTTTTTTTATTTTGTATTTTAATAATAACATTAATTTGAAAAATTTGATGTTGACAAAGGCTGATGTGAGGCCATTTTTTAAAAGCTTCGATCAAGACAAAATGAGCCAAATGTTTTTTTCTGAACACACGTTACGTTGGGTGCGATCGCTCGTTCTGGGAGTAACTCTTTGAATTTCTGGACTGGCCTAAGATAATCATGCTTGTGTGTTGGGAAGACCCCAGTCTAAGCAGCGTTGTTCCCACAGAGCTCCCCTTTAGGAACCACCTTTGGGTTCCTTTCATTTGGCGGCGGCGGGGAGGGGAGGGAAGGGAAGTCAGCCCTACCTGCAGCATTTCATGTTCTTCAGGGATATTTCCAAACCTTAGCCTTGCTATATGGCTACCAAAGACATCCTGAATGACCTCAGGTAAAATACATACTGCTTACGGAGGAAAAGCGAAAACAAGAACTTTACAACAAGAATAGAGCAGTGAAAAATGAAGTAGCTTTTAGGTATTTTAGGCAGCTATCCCAGCTTCCAACCCCATCCCTCCCTCCCAACCTCAGGTGGGGTTGCCTTAAAGAAGAAATATATCATTTCTTTTTTAAACATTACACCATTTATACTTTTCTGAATAATAAGAGAATTCTGAATCATTCAGCAAAGCCCTGTTGACCAGAGTCTCAATTCAGTGGGAAAAAGTACACACACGTTCTCTTTTTCTATGGTTTTGTGCAAAGTGACTCCGATTCCACAAAAACCTGGGAGTGTGAGAATTTGTGTGTGTGTGTGTGTGTGTGTGTGTGTATAATAGCACTCTCATTTCTCTCCTCTCTTTTTCTCTTTTTTTCTAGATTGTCTCCCAGTACGCAATCTTGAAGCCTGGCCTCACGTTCTCAGATCTTTCGTTCTTATTTATTCCATCCCAGTCAGTGAGACCTCTCTGTCCCCTCCTCTGGTCCCTTCTTTCTGTGGTTCCCAGAGAGGAACGTGAGTTTTGAAAGTGTCAGAACAGTGTAAATGCTGATGTATAGGCCACAGTTGTTTCTCTCAAAAGGCCCGCCAAGCCCTCCCCTCTCCTCTGTTCCCTTCAAGTTGGGAATGATTCATCAGCTGGCCTTTAGCAAGAAAAGAGGCCAGCCTGAGGTCTCAGGCCTTTGACCTCTGTGAAGAGAAAGGTCACACTGAGCGCAACTGTGCAAGCGACAGGGCAGGAACCACAGGCATAGAAATCGGAGGCAGGGGCGCCCAGCTGGGCAGAGGGGGATGGTAGGAAAGAGTGGGAATTTAGAAAAGTTAAGAGTATATTTCTAAGAGACTCAGTGGATCAGCTGACAGCCGGGGGCAGGGGTCATATTTATGCTTGATTCCCTGAGCATGTTACAGTAACATCTGCTTGTTAAGGGTCTTTAAGAAATAGGCATGAGGACCAACCACTTCTGACCTCCTTCTACAGAAAGGGACAAGCTAAGGATTAGGGGTTCCTATTAACATTTGTTTGAGACTTAATGACCCCCCTTGCCTGGGCATGATTCGTTAGCTTTGCCCCATTTCTCTTTTATCGTCTTGTTAAATATTTAAATGAGCCCCGTGATGATCAGTGGGATAGTTTAAAACTGCAGAAAAGAAAGATTTGGATTAGGGGGAAAATATGGAATGAGAAAGAGAAACAAAGCAAACACACACACACACACGCACACAACAACAACAACAACCTGGGGAATTCTTTTCACAGAAACTTTTCAACTTTGGACATCATAGAATAAAGTTCCCTGGATATTGTAATATTCTGTAGTAATTGTTGCAGAGATTGGTGTCTGAAATTCAAACTAAGGACAGAACTCACAACCGAGGGGAGGTCGAGGACTAAACTTTGATTCCACTCTTTCATTAACCTTTTTTCTTTGTCACTTTCATGTCCTTTCCACAAATTTCTCTTAAAAAACAAAAACAAAAACACCTAGTTTTTCTCCTCCAAACACCAAAAAATTGAAGCTCTTATGTGTCACTCTCTTCTACCTTCAATTTCTCTGGCCCAAGTAACGATCAATGGAAGCATAAAGCAATTTCTGGAAAACGGGTCGGAGGAAGAAGAAAATGCCCCAAGGTGCGAAATTCTTTTTCTTTTTTCTTCTGAACAACACTGGCCGTGCGTCTATTGGCTTCCCCAGTGCACATTTTGCCTGAGTTACCAGATTTTGCTGTTTGCATTTCCCATGATTTTTCTTCGGATATTTCTGGAAGGACTCCATTGGGTTTTGGGAAAAAAAATCTCTCGGTGCTAATGCAGCCAGGCGCAGGCATCGTTGGTGTGTTATGATGCCTTAACCATTTCCAGGAGTTTGCTGTAGCCTAAAGCCTTTCGTGAATGCAATAAAATTCCGGAGTTGGGGGAAGAGATTGGAGATAGAGGATATCGATGTTAACTAGGTGGAAAAAAACTTATTGATTAAAAAAATATTGCTTATTTTAATAAGCAAATGTGTGATATCAGGGAAGGCAGCCTCTTTTGGGCTCCACGTCCTCAGCAAAGTTCCCACAGTCCAACCTTCCATGTAACTGTATGAAAACAACATGTTTGCTATTTAGAGGGGATTGCCTTGGGGAAATCAGCTCTGCAGAGCAGAATAGATTGTTCTGAAGCAAACTGGATGAGCGTGGATGGGATGTCTTCAAAGATAAGGGCTTGGGGTTGTGTGTGTGTGTGTGTGTGTGTGTATAGTTGGTGGTGGGATGGCTGATAGGAGCTGTTCAAAACCACTCTGTGATTATAAATAATAAAAAAAAAATTCAATCGGAAGTGCGTTCTGCCAAACTGGACAATAAACCTGCTAGCAAGGCATTGAGATTTTCTTAATCAGGGTCAGACCCACAAGCATAAGGCCAATGAGTTCAGTGGGAAAAACGACTCTTCTTCCCCATTTTTTTTCCCCCTTTCCTTTTCTCTTTCATTTGGAAGGGACCCCCTCATAAACATGCAGAGCAATTTTCCAGTACATTAACCCAGGAGGGATCCTCTCTCTGTAGGCTCAAGAGACGGAAAAGTTGAGAAGCAGGGGGAAGGGAAGATGGATGGGTCTGGGATATAAGAGGGGGCAGTTTTTCCACTGTCCTGCCCTGCACACCTAGGACAAAGACTGCATTGACTGCAATGCTTGACATCAGCCTCATAAACTAGTAGTCAGGCACAAAAGGTCTGACACTTGAAAGTACAAGTCCCTGCCTCCTTTCCATTACAGCTGTGCAGGGGGTTGGGCCTAACAGTGGTGTCCCTTTGTCAGCCCCTCGGACAAGGGGTGAAGATAAATAGTGTTGACTTTAATATAGTCACACAATTTTGCTATTTCCCCAAAGACAACACTTCCTCCCAGGCCTCACATCATGGCCCCGGGAGATATAACTGTGTTCCCTTTGGCCAGGAAGCAAGGGTAGAGCCGACCTGGGAGAGCGAGGAGGGTGCAGAGCGGCCCCGTGCCTGGAGGACAGAGGAGGGGACAGGCACAAGTACAGAGTCGTGGGATCTGTTCCTTGTCCTCTGTGAGGAGTGGTATGGTTTTCATGCATTCCAGCTTGGTCACAGTGGTTTCTTTCATTTTCTTGAGATCCTGGAAATGGTCCCAGAGTGGGGGGGGGGGGGGGGAGGGGAAGGGTGCAGGAAGGAAGACTGAGAATCATATACAATTATATGATTTAAAAGATTTTTTAAAAACCACGCTGGTATCTTTCTGATTGTCACAAGGCCAGAGAGTAAAATGCTTTCCTGGGAACATTTTGCAACAAGACGAAGACAAGCACTTGGGTAGAAGCGAGACTTCAAGAATTCTATGTGCTGAAGGAAGGAGCATGTTAGCTGCGTGGTCTCTTGCATTGGGCTATCACGATCATTCGTTTTTATGTGACTGGGCATCAGTACAGGTAAATGTTTTGTCTTTTATTTTTTTTTTTCATGCTAGGGAAGAAAGAATTTGAGCTTTAGAACACAGAACCCATTTGGATTTGATGGCTTCTGACCAAGTTCAATTGGCTGGAGAGGATCACCTTCCCTGAATATCATCCTAAATCTCCTGGCTGCTTGGTGCCATTTTGGATCTGTCTAAAGAGGCTTATTGGAGGATCATGTCTGAGCCACCCCAGTGATAAGCATCTCTCTTTAGTCAGACCTCCTTGTCTTCAGAGTGGACTCTAGGACCCTTAGAGTATCCAGGTTCTAAAAGAGCTCTCCAAGAGTATTTTATGTGCAGAGAAGGAAATGTGTGGTAATTGAAATATCTACTGGTCCCTTGTGTTCAAGCTGAAGAAAGTTAGAGACATGAATGCCGGAGGAAAGTTTTATTTAAACACCAACAGTGGAACTCAGATCAATCATACGTTAGTTGAGCTCTAACATCTGGCTGAGTTTTCCTTCCTAGTTCCCTATCAAGTCTCCCAGTTTAGGGCCTTCTTTTACTTTTGACATTTCTTTGCATCATTTTAGCATATATTTTGGGAATTATTCATCCAAGTTATTTCAAAATCTTTATTCTATACAACTCTGCTATCGTCGCGTTTTATTTATTTATTTATTTTTGTTTCAGTTTTTGTTTTTTTTAATCATCGCATTTTAGAGAACATTGCTTGAGGCTAAGATTTAAAGATATCTTCATTAATGGGAAAATATTTGAGATCAGATTCTTTCTGCGAATCTTTTAAGTATACAAATTTGCTCTAAAACTACTGGTAGCAAGTTGGAAAGCAAATATCTTGAAAACAGAATACACGCGGACTATCTTCCCCTTCACATGAGTTTAACCTCCTCCTTGGGTGAGGACTGTAGCTTAGGCATTTCCTTGTGAACCTAACATCACCTGTTTTGAACTTACCCTGGTTTGCTTTTCAATGGTATGTGGCAATAATTTTGACTTATTGGTAAAGGCATCATGTTTCGAAGAACGTGAATTTCTCCAATGGCCTTTTGTCTTTACTTTTGGAGTTCTTGACTTCACTATTTCTAGTGTATACTTATGGTCATTCATACTTTAGCAGAGGTTTGATTGTTTCCAGAAACCCTAAGTTATGTCAGAATGCCACCTCCATTGTCATCTCCCAGATCTGGCTTCTGGGAAAATAGCAGTGGGAATTTAATGATGTCTCCTGCCTGGTCAATTATCCCCTTCCTCTTCCCAGAGCCTTTGGGCTCTTCATTCCCCTGGCTCTTGGATATTCCTCTGGGTTTTCTTCACCCTCTATCCCCTGGGCTCTCAAACAGAAAATGTCATTTGGCAGCTCTCAGACATGAAGTGCTGAACATCTTTGTAACAAGAAAAAAAAAAAAAGTTGCATATGAGCAAACAGAAACCCAGTTTGTAGCTGGAGGAAAGAAAGAAGTTCAGGCTCTATCTAGGATATTCTCATATGATGAGATATGAGCTTCTAGAAAATTCGCTTAGCTTTCACATGTCCTTGGATGCCTTTCCTAATCCATTCTCTTCAAGAGGGTACATGGTCCCACAGATGTTTGGTGCCATGAAATGTCAAAAATAGAGAGTGAGCATTCAGAGCAGATCTCATAAACAGGAAGTGACTGGGCTTGTTTCTACTCTTTCCCTATTCAATTTCACTTCTATCTCCTGACTCAAAACACAAGAAGAACTCTCCACGAGGAAGTTTCTGGAAAACCTTAGGGTTGAAAATGTCCCCCAATGTCTTCTTCTGCCCTTCTCCTTGAGGGAAATCAACAAGGCAGTTGGGAAAACTCATGGGTTGGGTCCTAGGAAGACCTCATTGCTCATCTGTGCTCTCTTAATTGCACTTGGAAAACCATTTTACTCCTTCAGTTTTCTGATCTGTAAAATGGGCAAACCACACACCTCTGAATGCCTTTTTTTTTTTTTTCTTTCTCGTTTGCTCCCTTTTTTCTAACAGTGAGCTGTATTATAAGTAATCCTTGGTGGGGGGTGGGGGGCAAGACAATGGGTAAGAAAATAACTGGACACTGAAGAATATAATCTCAACTTAAGGTGCTGTTGGTATCCCATCTAAAAAGATCAGTGAATTTGATGGATATACACGACCAAGCATTTCTTCTCCATATTTAGGCCTGGGGCATAGAGTTGGAATTGGTATATCTTTGGAGTTTTCTCAGTTCTACTTGAGGACACAAAGTTTTGTAAACACACCATTAAAAAAAGGACTTTCCAGGCAGAGACCTCCGCATGTGGATGCCCCATGGGATTCAGCAACTGGCCTGAATCTTCTAGTCTGAATCAGAGTTTGAGAATTCTTTTAAATAAACATTTGTGTTCTGGCTTATCAAAGGTCTTACTTTCTGACAAAATCTTATTTTCCTTTGCAGGCTCTAAAACTTTTCTTTTAGGTAAAATGAGTATGTTAACCCATTTATATTGATGCTGAGACAGCCTGTGGGCCACATTGTGAAACTGGTGTGTGTATTGGGAGCCGGATTGAGTCAGCAAGGCCTTCCTTTGTACCTCGTTCACTTTGTCTCCTAGAGCTAGACCATCCCTGCAAATGAAAGGAAAAGATGTTGTTTTCCATCCAAAGACTGAAGAACTCCCTCTGTGCAAAACACAGCAGTAGACCTCATGCCCTGGATCCTTATAGAACCAAGGCTACAGGAACCTAACCAGGAAAAGAATGGTTGTGTTTGTTTTGTCCCTCTTCTCATTGATGTTGGCACCAAAGACTTCTGTTGAGGGCATGTGATTACTTGGGCACCTTGATGCCAAGGACATGGAACCCTTGAATTAAGGAGTTAACTGTTGTTTCTAGTACTCTAGATTTGTTTTGTGCCTCAATGATTCAACCTCACATGATAGTAACTTAGTAAACATGTTCACTTCAATGACCTATGAACCTGAAACTTGGCATATCTCAAACTCAATTCCTGTCTCCCTTTAGAAAAATGGGTTCTGCTCCCTCTTTCATTTGCCCATTTGTATGATTATCATTGTCTTTGTTGTCTGGACAACAAAGTTGCGCCTCTGAATTTTGCCTTCCCTTTCTCTTTTGTTTTCTTTGTGCTAACGGTGATTGGGTCCCACTGAATCTTTCTCCCTTCCATGTCCTCATGCTATCCTCTTTATTTCTGTGCTACCCTCTCAAATGGTCCTGTCTGAATTACCACCATACCCTTCTGAGTTTGTTTTTCATCCCTTACCCAATACGATTCTCTGCTCCAGTCACCTCTCTTCTCCTTATACTCCCATGGCTTGTGCCTCATCCTTGTTTTCCCACCCAGAACAAGGTATCTTTTATTTTTTTTCACACATTTCAACCCACATGCCTGCCTTGACCTCTCTAGAGCTCAGTGCATGCTTTCCCTCTGGATGTTAATTAGCATTTACCATGTCTTTCATTATTCTCATTTGAGAAAACACATAAAATACCTAATGCAGCCTTCCAGAAGCTCTTCGGACAAGATCATGGGAAGTTCATAAATCTGGTCAGGAAGTTAGGTATAGAGGTTGGTAGTAATAGTAACAATGGTAATCATCATCACCATCACCCTCACCATCATATCGATACTAGCTATTATTGATTGAGTGGCTCTTATGTGCCAGGAACTATTTTGAAGATTTGGTTGTCATTGACTCTTTAATGTTGACAATAGCCCTATGAAAATATTATTCGATATCCCATTTCTCAGATGTGAAAGTCAAAGTGCAGGCAGTCTCCGTCCAATGAAGAACAAGTTTTAAAAGAGTTCCAAACAATTATGAAAGCCCTGTAGGAGAGATGACACCCATCTGGTTGGGAAAACTTTTGTGAAATAGCTTTAAAGGGAAAAGGAAAGTAATTTGGTATTTTCCATTTCATTGATTAGAAATGCTACATCTTTCAGCCTTGCATTGTTATAGTTCTATGAGTTCATGTTTGTGCTGGATGGTAAGCTCCTTGAAGAGGGATATCAATTCTTTTTGTCTCTGCAATGTGTGTCTCAGTGTCTTTCATATAGCAGGAGCATGGTGATTGAACTACCTTTGGTTTTGTTGAGCACAGAGATGCTGCATTTCAGTTTTTGTTTTCTTCGCACCATTATCAGATATATATGTTGACTTGTCTTCTATTTTGATTGTTGGGAAGTAGGTCACTGAGTATATATGCTGTCTATATGCCAATATAATTAAAATAATATTTTTTATTTCAATTTATTATTTAATATATCAGGACCTCTTTGCCTCCATTCATCCTAGCCATGCAAGAACGGATTTATGATGGAAGGGCTTAAGGCTGGTCTAGGTGAGCTGATTTAAGTTGCTGAAGTTTTTCATAGAACCTGCGCTATTCCCTTGAGTTCTCATTTTGGTAGTTATGTCCTTTCTAGTGGGTCAGTGGCTTCCTCATAGGATTGTTGAGAGGATTTAATGGAGTAAAAGAAAAGGGAAACAATTAGAAAAGAACTTGGCACATAGCAGTTTTATATGTGTTAAATATCGCCATCATCATCACCGCTATCATCATCACTATCATCACTTGTATCCATATATCCTTACATCGTTGGATACCAGTGACCAAAGTGATGGCCATAGTTCCGTTACTAACATCAATAGTACACTTGGTTGTGTGGCCTTCATAGAATATTTTTAATACTCAACTCAGTTAATCTTTCCAGAGCAAAGACAATGTTGTACTTCATTGATATACAAGGGGGAATCATCACTTTTCATGCATCGTATTTGACATTCTTTTGGGGGCGGGGACTGCAGTATCCTCTGCTTGGGGAAAGTATCTGTGACTCTCTGCACA
>CM052896.1:11671907-11765400 GCA_028534135.1 Potos flavus | reverse complement strand
AATGAATTGATTGTTTACTTCTAATCTGAATCCATGTGTGATCGAGTTTTCTGTGACACACAGGGAAATCATAAGCCAAGTATACACTAACTAGAACCGGGTTTCAGAAAAACGTGAATTCAATAGTAAGTTTGAAATGGATTAGAGTACTTTAGCACTCAAATTTGTTTCTGTTTGGAGTTTTAAAATATACATTTTCTCAATACTTACAAAATTATAAGTCCTCAAAACAGAATTTTAAAATTTGGAAAAACCGTATAAAGAAGATTACTTTGTTATAATACAACCACTCAAGGGCAACCTTGATTAGCATTCTACTTTAATTTTTTGTCGATGGTGTGTAGAGGTGATGTAACAATTAGTTCTGCAGAGGCATTGACCAACAGGAAACATTGCTGTATGTAAGCAATCAATCTGGGTGAATTATGTTTTGCTGAATATCATGGCTATTGTACGTATACAAATATATGTCTATGCCTAATGTATACATTTATAAGTTTGTGTATTATGTATACATACACAATATACAATCTTATAAATTATACATCTTGAATACAATAATTGCAATGGTGATGTTTAGATTATCCTAACTATTGTTAATCTCTGAATAATCTGTGAAAAAAATAGAATAGTTACCGGGCATATTAGAAATGTAAATTTATTTGCGGGGAAGAGTGGATTTTCAAACTACTTAACAGACACTTTCAAAACACCTGTCTATTAGCAATGACTATGGAAAGTGTAAATCATTCTTAGCAAGACCACAGAGAAGCTGATGGAAGAACTCTTGTGGGGCAATATTTTCCCATCCCTGACAGGATTACAGCATGGAATTTTGAATAATCTGCATGGCTTTTTAAGCCATTTGTTTGCACTCTTTTCACCAATTAATTTATTTTTTTTTAGCACCATCCCCCAGCATTTGGCCCTCAGAAGTAAATATTTTACTCTATTAAAATTTCATTTGACTATCCAACTTCATCGTTTGAAAACAAATGGAGCACATCTAGGATGAATTTAACAAAGTTTCTTTAAGAAGCAAAATTGTATTCCAGCTACGTTGCCATTGTGTTGGTACTAAATATTAGTGGACTTTTTACAGATTCTCAAAGAACTATTCAGTTCACCTTGAAGCTCGCATGTTAAGATATCCTTCTCCAAATGAGTAATCATTAACTTGCAAATCCACAAGGGAGTCTTGAAGTATTTTCGAGACACTAGGGGAAAGGGAAGGGGCTCCCTCTTTCTGCTTAAAACTCCAAAGAGTTTTAGTCTTGGGAGATTAGAAAGGATTCATTTCCTCTACGCATATGGACTTATGCCAATGGTCGCTTCTTCGCTATTAGGGTAACCAGCATGCTCACCTGATCGTGAAGAAGGGTTTCTTTGTTATAACACATCTACCCACACTGGTTGGTTTTTCCAGAAGTACACTCACCTGAGCAGCCATTGAGATGTGAAAAGCTGAATAAAGAATCGACTGGAAATTAGATTTCCCCACCAAACATTGCATTCCATCGCACATGGTTAGCCAATCCCAGAGTACGGTGTGGAAACACACACTTTTGCCTTTATTCACCCCCCAAAATGTCCTGTATCAGGGAATTCACTGCATCAGAGAAGAGCGATTTCCATCCTCATTTGTGTTTGAAACATGAAAACAACATAACAGCTGCATGCTGCATTGAATAAGGAAGATACACATGCATTTAAATCACTTATATCTTACTTTTTTATGATGCAATTGTGAATTATGTTCTTTTTGCATCTGTAATTAGAGGGCAGAACAGATGGTGAAAGCTTCGTTTAAAGTGATGTGTCCATTAAAATAACCTATGCTGCCAAATGATTGTTCACTCTAACAGGATATTCATTCACTATGGCAGGCACTTGGCTGGCCTGAAATATGTTGCAAAGGCCCCTGGACTATACATGACGCTTATTATTTTTAAGGGCTTTCCAATAAAAGGGTTCACTGTAGCACAGCTAACTTTGTACCTCATTTATCTTCCGAGCATATGTTTTACTATATTGTTCTAATTAAAAAGTGACCTTGTATATAATGATCAGAACTCAGTGCTGAAAATGATTCATATAGGAGCTGGGGATATGAGAAGACGGTCTAAGCCATATTAAACCATAGCAGCAAGGTGGGGGCAAGGGCCGTGGCTCTGAGGGAGAAAACCTTTCCCCAAGATCACAGTGCAAAGAGTTTCAAAGATTCTGTTCAGCTCAGAGACCCATTAGCCTCCTATTACACATTTTGTGGAGAAGGGTTTTGAAGAGAAAAAAAAAAACAAAACCACAAGGGTAAAGGTCATCATGAAATTAGGTTCAAAGAAGATGCTCCTATAAAATTTAGTTATTTTACATTTGGCCAAAGCCAAATACTGACTTCTACACTGTTGAAAGCTATTTAAGATGCATTTTGTGTTGTTTGGCTTGGCCAAAATATGTGGGAACTTTTTGGCCTGTCAGATTCATCAGGGCTAATAATAAATATTATTGAATTTTTATTTTTATCAACTCTGGAGGACAGAGAGCTTGCAAATGTCATTTCATAGAAGGTCTAGAACTCGGCACAATACTTATAATTTTCATACTATGGAAGAGAAAACGGTTTTAGAGAGATTAGGAAAGTGATCCTACTCACCCAGCTGGTAATGGAATTTTTAAAAAAACATTGAAAACAATTGATGAAAACATTAATGAGTTTTTCATGTAACTTTTTAGTGTCATTTCTTGGGAAAGGATTCTCTAAGTCAAGATTGAAAAACAAAAGTCAAAAGCACACATTAAAAATCCTGCCAACAAAATTAAATTGCAAACACCTAACTGGAAAAAAAAATTGTAACTGATATGAAAGGAAAAGTGTTATCCTTAATATGTGAAGAGCCCATACAAATCAATAAGAAAAGTACTGAGATTCCCAGCAGGAAAATACTGTAAGGATGAAGCAGTTTACATGAAGAAATGCAAATCGCTAATTAAAATAATAAATTGTTCAACTTAATTTGTTGTCAGACTATTTTCAAATAAATAACAAGAAGTAATATTTCCAACTAAAACATTGTGAGCCATTCTTAAAATGTTCATACTCATTCCTGGTGAAGATTCAGTAATAAAACCATTGTGGTAAAGGGAACAGATTTTGGAACTATCTTTCTGAAAAATACTTGAACCATTTAAATTGGGAACATTAAAAACAGTGTGTGTTGTAGCCATGAATTCTACTTTTACAAGTCAACACTAAAGAATCTCACAGAAACCTGGATGAAATTCTGCACCTGGATATTAATAATATTAGTTATTGAATTAAAAAAAAAACCTTGACAACCACCTAAATACCAACCCCTGGGTCATAGGTTAGCAAGTTTTAATATTTTTATATAATGCTCCAATACTTTATCATTAAAAATAGTGTTCTACAGAAAAGAAACTGACGGTTACCAGAGGGGAGAGGGATGGGCAAAATGGGTGAAGGGGAATAGAGGTCCAGATTTCCAGTTTTGGAATGAATAAGTCAAGGGGATAAAAGATACAGCATAGAGAATATAGTCAATGGTACTGTAATAGCTTTGCATGGTGACAGATGGTAACTACACTTGTAAACACGACGTAACATATAGACTTGTCGAATCACTATGTTGTGCACCTGAAAATTAGTGTAACATTGTGTGTCAACCATACGTCAATTAAAGAAATTGTATTAAATAAAAAAATAATTAAAATGTTCTTAAAAGTTGGGTTCTGTTTGCAGGCAAGAAAGAAATGTTATGTGAAAATGACTTATTGAGGGGTGCCTGGGTGGCTCGGTGGGTTAAATCCTCTGCCTTTGGCTCAGGTCATGATCCCAGGGTCCTGGGATCGAGCTCCGCGTTGGGCTCTCTGCTCAGCAGGGAGCCTGCTTCCCCCTCTCTCTCTGCCTGCCTCTCTGCCTACTTGTGATCTCTCTCTCTCTGTCAAATAAATAAGTAAAATCTTAATAAAAAAAAAAAGAATGACTTATCGACATAGACATGTTCCAAAATTCATTATGAAAATTCATTTCTGAAAAACTGAATTCCATCTCTCAGCATCCTTCCCTTAAATTTTGGTTAGTCGATGAGAGATTCTTGTACTTGGGCAGTTTTTCTGCGCCAGCCTTTTTGTGAGTAGTTAATGATCTGTAAACACCGTTTAAATGCACCAGGGGAGTTCACCATTTAGAAGTATTCTGCAGGGAGCCCTTTTGTAGAAGGAAAAGTCTTGGAATAATACAAATATTCACCCCTACCCAGTTTTTGATTGGCTTCGACATTTATTTTAAAATCCTTTCGGTGGAGCTTCTAGTCACCATTAAAAGTACTTTTATTTCTGAAAAAAGAAAAAACAAATCACTCCCATTTTACCAGAGTAAATGTTTTCCCCACCTTCTTTGGGAAACTTTCCTTTGGCCTTGTAGTAGGAGCGTGTGCTGTGGATGTCGAGAACATTTGAATGACAGCAGCTTGGTCTTCGGATTTTTTTTTGAGTTGGGGTTCATGGAATCCCATAAATATTCTTTCAGCTTTTCGGGAAGCGTGGTCAAACTGGGGTCAGGCTGACAGGTGTGGGAGCAAGAGCAAATTAAAGGAAGCAGCTTTGCATTCCTTCAAGAGGGACTTAGAAATAGCCATGGACTCGACACTCCGGGGGAAGTGCTGTGGGAAATGACAGCCCTCCCTGACGTTGGATGCTAGGAGTTCCATGAGGTTCCACGCCTAGACTTTCTATCTGACTCCCATGTGACCTCCCAGTGTCCCCAAAATGTCCCGATGTGGGCTGATGATAATTACACCAGGTTCACAAGAAGATCATGAGGTTACGGAGATGGTAATATTGAAATGATTCTCAGTCCCGCACGGGGGGTCCCAGCACTTCCAAGATGCTGGGTGTTTGGATTGCTTTCTTGCCAAACTCCACTCTGGATTGTAAACCTCCCCAGCGCAGGTGGAAAGCCTTCTTCTCCATTTTTTCCCCAGGGCTTACTCCAGATGCTGGCATAGAGTTCATACCTCCTTGTCTTAGAAATCTGTGTTTTTGTCTCTTTCGCTGGACTCCACCAAAAGTAGAAGTTTCTGAGTCGAGTGTTATTATGTTTTAAACTCCTCCAAGGATGCCTGTGTATTCCAAGGATCAATAATTCTGCCAGGGCTTCTCTTATTTTTATTTATCAGCCTCTCTTCCATCATCATTAGCTACTTCACACAAGGCCCTGGACAAAATTTAAAGGTACTTTACCTGTGCATTAGGATCTTAGAACCTAGTTTCTTCATGACAAATTGGGATTCATCAGTAATGAAGAGATTAAGTAGTTGGCATTTGAGAGTCAGACTTTTCACAAATGTAAAAATATTCCAGACCTATTCTTTATTGATTTAAAATGGAATCAGGACATGAAAGGAGTTACAGAACTAAAATCAGATGAGAAAAACGGACTCTACATTAAAATATGGTTGCCAAACATACCAGGAGAAAATGGTTCTTTTGTGTTTTTTTTCTTTTATTATGAAAACTCAATTTTAAAATATCAATATTTTATGCTTTAATTTTTGATCTCTGACCAAGCTATTTGTCACTGTTGGAATGGTGTTCTGCAACCACAACTTATACGCTTTTTCATTGTAAAATGGGTCTTTGGTGATCATTCTTTTTCACCGCGTGCATCTGTCTTTCTAGGTTAAGATTTTCGGGCTTTACTTCCCCAAAGGTTACATCTATAATAATTGCGTTACCCTACCTGACAGTGGCCATTTCTCAATTATTCTAACTCCAGTGTTTGTGGTTTCCAGAATGAGTCCGCGTCTCATTTCTTCCCATACACAGATGTTTGCTTAATGAATGCCTGTGGTTTGTTTCCTCTGCCCCAGAAAATTAAGAGGCCATAGATCAGAGGAGAAAATGCTAATTCAAAGGCTGGGCATGGTTCGGTTTGCAGCTCTCGTCAGCCCGGCGAAATGGTTTAGAATTCTTCTTGGAATTCTTCTTGTTCAAGGGATTTCTTGAGCCCGTGCAGGTTTTAATTCATTAAGGTCAATTCAAGAAGCTTCGTGCCTTTACCTCTCTGTCCACCCAGGTGAGTCGTGAGTGTGTGTGTGTGTGTGTGTGTGTGTATGTGCGCGCGTGCGCACACACGTGTGCTCCCTGAGACCTTGAACATTGTTTATTCTGATCGTGAAGGAAGGTGATGACTGACATGTTCTCACAGAGGACAGTTTCCAGGTCTTGAAGAGACCTGTTGGGATAAACACCTTCGAGATAATAGAATTGGTCAGGACAAAAGCAACATCATTGTGAAAATGCCTTCAAGCCGAAACATTCTGATGGAACTATGCGCGAACAATGGACACAAACTGCCTAATGTGGTATGTAAAGATAGCAATAGCCCTTAATAGCAAACTGTAAAATGAAGCATTATGTTAGCCAGCAGAAAGGAAAATGCAAATTGATTCTCTTTTTGTTTAGATGTAAGTGCTTATCAAGGGTAGTAGGTATTCAAGGTCTGTGACACCAGAATAATTTGTCTTATTATAATACGGTGAAAAGGAGGGTGCTCGGGGCTTTCTGAGTAACTCAGAGGGCCAGACAAAATTCTGTAATTCTGTCGTCTGGGCTCTTCACAACCTCAGCTCTGTGTATCTCCGACTCAATTGGATAGGGAGAAAGGGGGCTCAGAACTGAACCCTTTTCAAAACTGAGATGATAGGATTAATAGTTCTAGTGGATGGTAGCTTGTCATATTTCACTTCTTGGTGAGATCATAGAATGGAAACTTGCATTTTTGTCTTGAAATGTTTTACAGTTGCCTATTAGGCAAAGGCTGTCCAAGTCCTTTATCTGAGGCTCTGGGACGCTACAAGCCCTTCACCATTCACTCTTCCCAGTCACAGAGGCTCATGGGATAACAGAGCTTAAGATGTCTGTGAATCGGTTTGGCTGGAATAAAAACCATAACAAACCCAACCACCAGATCGCTATCTGTGCTAAATCTTAAGTCTAGAAGACCCTTTTATGCTGATCTTGTCCCTACCCCGAGGTAACAGCTTCATCTTGGGGTGCTGTCATATAGGGACACCGATTGTTTGATGAAGCTATTTTTGGCAATGCCTTCCTGCATCTCTACCCAGATGGTGGCTCAGGAAGAGGGAAAGTGGGAGGGCAGAAGGAATCATACTGACGGGCAAACCTTTTCATTTGCAATACTGGGTCACAGCGAGAGCTACTGAATGCCTTTTTTGAGTACTGGCTATCTCTGATGACAAGGCTGGTTTATGGAGAACTTGGCAATGGGTAAATATGGCTGCTCAGAATTCCCTTTTATTGGTAAGTAGATACAAAGTGCAACTGATCATTCTCACGTTAATGAAACAGATGCAGTCAGCTCCATATAAGTAGAATTGAACATAGAAACAGCTACATTTCTCTAATTCTTAAGTAGGATTTTGGTATTTGGATCTTCCTTCCAGTAGGTTCCTGAGTGATGCGATCTTAATGAAAACACTGAGCCTTTTATTTGGTGGGTTGTTAAGTGATGGGAATAACTAGTGAGTTACTACTCTGGGGAATTGCATGAGTACAATACCAAAAATATGTACGACACAATCACTTTCCTCAGGGAACTTTCAGCTGCATGTTTGCTGGTCTCTCATGCTCTTGCTCTGAAAATAAATGGAGCATCCCACCCCCCCTTGGGAATAGATCATTATCTGTTAAGGGAAAAATCACCAAGAAGGTTTATACTAATTAAGAATAACAAAATATTAAAAATGAGACTGTGTGAATGGTTTCTTTGGTTTGTAATCAGCAGAAAATAACTGGAAGAAGTATCTTATTAGAAAAGAAAAAAAAAGAGCTTCATCGGGAGGACATGGAAGTTGTCACAAAAAGATGGAATCCAGTGGCCTCAGAGTGCATGGAAACACATCAGTGCCGAGGTCCTCCAACAGCCATTGCTTTGGGACCATTCCTCTTGGGTCCTAGAACTAGCTAACTCAGCTCCCACTTATTCTCTGCTACAGTGAGAAGCTCGCGTAGGAAAGACGTCCATTGCCCCAACTTGGGTCAGTGATCTGACCACGCTGTCGCAAAGGAGGAAGACACTTTCACCCCACCTTTGTATCCTCCACCGCGCCTACACCACATGTTGGCATGAGAAATGTTGTTTGAAAGAAGGACCGAGGCAGGGTGAATGCAAATCCACACGAGAGGACTCGGACACACCCTTTCCTTTCTGCTACTTCCCCGAGCTTTGTGGCTGTCCCTGGACCTTCCCCTTGCAGCCTATAGGTGGCAATGAGATGTTTTTCTCTCCAGCTTTTCTTTTCTTCAGGTCCGATGGCAATGACACATCATTCAGAAGCAAGTTGTGTTTGGAATGAAAGTGTTATAGACACTTCAGTCCCTATCAATCTTGACGGGATTTTTATATGGGGATTTTATGATGAGAGCCTTTATATCCCATCACATCTTCCCTCAGCCAGCCACTCCCTGGGGAATATTTGTCTACAATTGCCAAAAAGAAAAAAAAAAAAGCCGAGAAAACCTACGACATATAGCCATTTCTCAAAGTAAGCAACTTCCGTTGTTCCTCTTATTGACAGCACAGACCCACATGCCTTTTGGGTGTATGATCTCTTCACAATACATGCACTCGATATATTTAGATAGTCCCTTACACAAATTGTTCAAGCATATTCATATATACAACAACCTTTCCTGGATATACAGTGATAGGTCACACACACGCACAGGAAGGAAAGGAAAGAGAAAGGAAAAATATTATTGCCCTCACTCCTTTGCAGATAAACATCATTTATATGTCAGAGTTTGGGGTGCGGTGGTAGAATTTGAAATGAGGTGTGATTAGGACCTTTCAAAATTTTTAAAATCTCTTCTTTTTCCCTGTGTCCATTTTGCTAAATCTGCTTACCAACCATCGAGACCAGTGTGCTAATTTACCTAATTTGGAATTGGAGAGGTTGTGGATTGATTGTCCACTTCTCTCGGAATACAGGGGAAGGGCCATCTGTTAGGATTAACTGGGTGTGTAAATCCCTTTTGACTCATCTTCTCTGACAACGGGGTGGAAGAGTAACTAGTCGACCACAGTGTTCTCTCACTTCACAGTAAGAAATACACTCTCCCTCTGAGAAGTCCATCAGTTAATATTAACAAGGAGAAAGAGAAAGAATAACTTGGCAGGAAGCTCTGAATTTCCCCCAGACTCGAGTCAAGAGATCATCAGGGAAGGAGTCTAGCTGTAAAGTATACCTCTCTTCCTCTGATGAGAGTGACAAACAGGGTGCCTGGAATCAGAGGGCAGCCCGCTCTCGTTTGGCAAACAAACACCCACTCTGCTAAGTGCCTTTTAATGTGCATTGAGTCTGTGTCTAGGAAGAGGATGCACAGTTGGCAAGTATGGAGCCGTAAGGGGATAACTTTGACATGCTGATAAAGCTTCTCGGTTTACTTTGGACTTGACTTTATCATTTACTGAAGGATATTATTAGTGTGGAGATGATAGCCACTCTCGGACTTCTCCAACGAAAGCCAGTGAAATGTATATGAACAAAAGGTCTGTTATGGAGAATCCTACCTTGTTTGTTCAGTGACTTGGGGATCCTAATCATACAACTCTAACGGAGATAAGGCCTGGAGCAGAGAAAAAGAGCCCACCCAGTTCGGGGCCCCCAGGAAGATGAATGAAAGTCAGTCGTGTTAAAAATGGAAGCTCATCCAACTCTGAGCATGTGTGTTGTTTTCCCTTATTGCAAATTCGATATTATAAAAATAGATTTGCTCTTTGGAGCCAGATGGCATGCAATACTTCTCAAGTTAAATTCAGCCTTATGACAATGGCCATCGCCAACAAGGAATCACTTGGACTATGATGCCAAACTATGTATCTCCTACATAGCCCTTTTCATGAAGCAAGCACTTCTGAACCTTTTTGAGTGCAAAGATACACACATATCCCGTGACTACTGTTTTGGTGGAATATCTTTTTTGTTCATTTTGTGTTTGCTTTTTGTTTGCCTCATTCTCATTTGAAAAAAAATAATAATTAAGAACACATAAATAATAACCTTGGGACTGATCATCAATTAGCTAGTTGGTTCACAACATTTTACTGCTCGTTTTCCAATGGTTTCATTGATGGATGGACTGATGCATCCATTCATTCAAAAAAGTCTATGATTGCATACAAGTGAGATGCAGGATCTGGAGTCAAATCATGCATACTGACTTAACAGGACACAATTTTTAAAAAAGCTTTTATTTATTTATTTGAGAGACAGAGAGAGAGCCTGTGAGAAATAGAGAAAGAGAGTGGGAGAGAGAGAGAGAACACATGTGATCATGAGCAGGGGGAGGGGCTGTGGGAGAGGGACAAGCAGACTTCCTGCTGAACACGGAGCCCTACGCAGGGCTTGATCTCAGGACCCTGGGATCATGACCTAAGCCAGAGGCAGACGCTCAACCGACTGAGCTACCTAGGCATCTCAAGACACAATTTTTAAAAGCCATGCCTACTTGGGAAACTTTACGGGTTTTGTTTGTTTGTTTTTTAGCTCTAGCTTCTTTAGTTCATACGAGAGATAATCATAGTAATTGTACCTGAAAATGTCATTTATAAAAGTGATTTATAAATTGTAAAACACTATGCAAATACTTTTTATTCTCTGAGGCTATAACTGGGAGTGGGATATTGTATAAGTTAAGCGAATAAGTACATTTTAAGCATCAATTCTATGTTCAGAAATGTGTCAGGAGTTCTGTAGATAAAAAGGCTAATCTGACAGAGATTCTTTACTTAAGAAGTTTAAAGTCTATGAGGAGGAAATATTTTAGTTTTGGGGAAAATGCATATTTGGCCATAGAGTTTTCTTAGAATTTTCTTTAGGTAATTTATTTGCCAGACAAGGCCATCGACATTGTGATTCTCTATGGTCCTCATCCTGATTTTGCAATAACCCACATTTAAAGATAATATAAGTTATTTTATGATACGCTGCTCTACACTTAATAAATTATTCATTTTTATTTCCTAATTTCATGGCAGGTCAGAAACTTAATGATGAATGTTGAATCAGGCTACTTTCTTCTGTCTTTTTGAGAACCCAAAATGATTTTCAATAATAATTAGAAATTTATTTTTAAGAACAAATATCCAATTGTTTAAGCAAAATTTCCAAATGTAAGCTTGTCAAAGAAGGGTATTTAAATTCTGACTATTCTTTTGTAATAGTTTTAAGAATTAAGAATGCACCTTAGCCTTTTGAAATTCAGCTTTCTGATGTGTAAATGGGATAATAATGCCATATTTTAAAGAAGAAAGATGAAAATATGTGCGGAACACCTGTGTTAATTAGATACAGTTTAAGTTGTGGTAAGAGAGACCGTAAAGGCAGTAGCTTGGACAAACAGAAGTTTCTCCCTTCTTCAGGTAGTTACCTGAGTGGCGGTCATGGCGGCTCAGTGGTGTGAGGGCCCAGCAAATCTCCATTGTGGGTTTTAACAGATCCACTGCCACCACGGATCCCAGCAGCACAGGTAGACCAGACAGATGACGGACTCTACTTAGTGACTCGAGAGGCTGGTCAAGGACATCAGGGCATCTTGGTACCTCTGTGTGCCCACTGCCACAAGGATCCTCAAGGACATCATCACCTACAACCTTGGGCAACATTTCATGACCTCATGGGACTCTGTGGGGCTCCTCGCATCCCATCTCAGGCTACCTTATTGCATTTTCCTTATAGTTCTGATCATAATTTGGATGACTGTTAATGATTTTCCTTCCATGAAGGCATGTACTCTATGCCAAAGGGGGAGGGGGAGTCTTACGATATCGTGAAACTCAAGCTTAAAGGTGTGGAAACATTAGACGTAGTGTGTATGTGGTCGTGTAAGTGTTGATGTGTGTGTGTGTATGTGTGTGAAGTGATTCATTCAACAAGGCAAAAGAGGCAGTTATTTGGGAGGATTCCTACACATTCAAGGGGGTCAGAGCCGGCTGGAGGATTCTCACAAGTCGTCTTTGGCCCAGTAGGGTTTGATGAACCAGGAACTGTGATTGCTCTTCCAGTCTTCTCCGGGTCTGTGCGGTTGTAGCAGAGGGCTCTTATTTCTACCAGGGGCCATGGGACTTCGCGGATCAGAGGAGATGTTACAGATGGTGCTGCAGGTATGTGTCAGATGGGGAACCAGCATGTGTCCTTGTCACCTTCCCTTCCCCAGAAGCTAATTCCACGCTGCCAACCCCGGGCTCAGGTGCCTGGCTCTCTGCCCTGTTCCTGGAGTTCTCTTTGACATTGCAGCTTGTGCACCCTGCCCCGTGCAGTGGGAGAAATCAGAGGCTGCAGAGGCTGTTGAAGTGCCACCAAACAGGGGCTCTGGCCCCGCCTCTCATTTACATCTCTCCTCTCTCTGCTTCCCATGGAGCTCAAGAGTTGCAAAGCGTCACGCTGCGGTATCTCCACCCAAAGATGGCGGAAGCACCTAATGCCCCTAGTCCAGTTAAGGGAAGATGAACCCGTCTTAAGGGGAATTTGGTTTTACCTATATTGAATTTGAGGAGACACTGGGTTGAAACTGTCCAGAGAGTTTCCGCCGCAAGGACGGAGCTGCATTGATCTCACACCGCAAGATCACATCGAGGGCTGTGGAGAGAGCTTCTCCGAGAATCAGAGAATTCTAGACTATTCCCAGAATTGTCATAAAAAAACAACTTTAATTGGCGTGCAAAAAATAAAAGAAAACAGGCTTAGACATTTTGTGGCATATTTAACGTTTTTGCATTTATCAAGATAACACTTTCAATACACACAAACAATCCAACTGCGTCTGTTTTTTTTTTTAATCAGGATATAGTTCCTAAAATATATTGGTGCATGGAAGATGAAGCAGTACGGCTTTAGGAGGGGGTATATGTGGAGTGATCATTCCTCTTGCTCACCTGGGACAGTCCTGGCTTACACCTATTGCCTCTACATCATTATTAATAACACCCAAAAAGTGTTCCAGTTTGGATGATATATTGTTCAGTCAACTTAGGAATGTGTTTAAACCTGTGCGCTGAGTACACCTTTTCCATACCCTACAGTAACTCTATGCAAAGCCTATTCACAGAAACATCGAAATCTCGGTAGGAAGCAATGTGGGAATGGGCTTCGGGAATGAACCGGAAAGTCATCTCCATTGAGAAGACACCGAAAGTTGTGCGGAAAGGGAGTGAGGCGCTGGACCAGCGTGTTCCCAGGGGGTGGGTGATGAGACGCTCAGTAGGCTTGTGTTTGTTTTAGACTTGGTATTTCTATACCACAGCCCCATGTAATACCTCAGCTGATCCTCCAACACTCCTACAAGGTAGGAAGTATCTGTAATATTTTTCCTGTTTTACCCTAGGTGGGAAAAAAAAAAAAAAAAAATCAGAGCAATAGGAAATACGCAAGTGCCCCTCTATGGCAAGAGGCAGAATAAGTCCTAGCCCCCAAGTCTTTGAAACTCGAATTCAGAGCACTTCCCTATTGCAGTGCATAAAGGAAGAGTTACCCAACACGTAAGCTGCTCACGTTGTTAATGCTTGGAGAACATGGCGATCTACAGATCTTTCCTAAGATCACATGCAACCTAGGATGTTTCTCAGAACCAGTCTTTCATCACTGGCCTCATAGGGAAGGATGAAAATTCCTACTCCCCTGTCTGGTTGTATTAACTGAAATTAGCGTAATGTGCCTAGGGCATGTAATGCAGGCGGCACCAAACAATCCCACTTCTTCCTTAAAGTCCGTGTCAAATACTTATGTTTTTAGTACGTCTTTAAATTCCAGGTGTGATTTTTAGATGGAGACAAGACACTTGAGGCTATTCCACATTTTTGTGAGTTAAGTCGCTTCTAACCTTAGGGATCCAGTTAAACCAGCAGCTGCATTTGCTGGCGGATAATAATGCATGGGTCCCATCCCGGCTCCTTATAAACACTGAATAAATCTGAAATTCCCCAGCACTGGAAAAGAAATTTAATATTTAAAGGTAATTTGACCTGTACATGTGTGTACCATGAATATTTAATGAAACCTATAGCAAATGTATTTATACAGCATTAATCTGAAGATATTTATTTCTTATTCATTTTCTAGAATATTTCCTCAGCAAATGCGAGGTTGCCCTCTGCAAAAGTGCTCAGCTCTAAAGATGTCCCGAAACGTTGTGGAGTGGAGCTATTTCTTTTCCTGCTGCAACTGTGCTACCTCCCTCTGCCCCCTTAAGAACGAGAGCTCCTCTAAGACAAGATACATCCCAAAAATATGGCCATGAGCATATTCCTGTGTACTACCCCTTGGACCCTTCATCCTATTGTATAGAATCTTTACAGATATAGAAAAGCCAAGTCCAATATTTTCACTTTCCTTAGATATAGATAATTTCAGTCCTTTATGCTAATTCAACGTGTAAGCGCTTTTAATTCAAATGGTGCGCACGTTTCAATTAAGTTTAGCTTCTATAACCCAGAGATTTATTTATTTACTTATTTTTTGGATAGGTTAGGATACCTGCATGGAATGAAGGAGTTTTTCTCTGATGTAACTTTGACTTTGGGATTAAAAAAAAAGGGGGGGGCAGTGCCTGGGTGGCTCAGTCGTTAAGCGTCTGCCTTCAGCTCAGGTCAGGGTCCCAGGGTCCTGGGATTGAGCCCCGAGTCGGGCTCCCTGCTCAATAGGGAGTCTGCTTCTCTTTCTCCCTCTGCCTGCTTCTCCCTCTGCTTGTGCTCTTGCTCGCTATAAATAAAGAAAGTATTAAAAAACAACAACAACAAAACTCAGTCTTTTGGTAGACCCATATCCTTGGACTGTGACCTTCACAAGTATCTCTTCACCCTAAAAAAGAAAAAAAAAAAAGCAAAACCAAACAAACAAATAATGTCAACAATAAACACACCAAACAAAAGATGCAACTGGGCATTATTTTGTTATGTTTCATAAAATCACATGTGGTAGATTTGAAGAGAAAATATACCACTTTTTATAAAACCCCAACATATTGGACAGGAAAAAAAATTACAGAAAAATGAATATCAGCTCCTTTCTGATCCTGGCAGGCAACTCTCACAAGCTGGAAAAAGCAGCCTAACCCATTGGTCAAAGGTACTGGGCAGAGCTTCTGAGGAAGGTCATGCCGACCCCAAGTGAGTCACACCACAAACTTTTTCCGTGTTTTGAATTGTTTCCTTTTTTGAAATAACCATGTTCCTCTTTAAAATGTTACTCTGGTCGGGACACCAAAACCAATATTTATAACCCGCATATTCTTTTAACATGTCACTAGCAAGATGCCATGTTTTGCTATCTAATGGAAGGAAAATAAAATTTAAGATCGAAACTTAAAGGATTTTAACTATTTAAAAGCACAGAATTCCAAAGGAATGTCTTTCAACACTACATGCTTAAGAATTGTAGCCCAGAGGCATTGAAAATGCGTTCACGCTACGAGAAATGCTTATGGTTAACCTAGAAGTTTTGGTTCACATGTGACTTCATTATAATAGTCAGGAAGGTCTGCCCTGACTTTCCCTGACGTTCATAGTCCACTGGATCTTAACCATCAAGCTTGGAGCTGCATTGTGTGCTATTTAAGAATGTTTTGAGAGCTCACGTTTATACCTACTTGTCATAAATGCCTTTGTGCCTTAGGAGACCGCCCCTTTTTTCTTCTTCAACGGGGACGGTCTGGGTGATGTAGTTAGTTGCTGTATCCATTAGTATGACCATAGGCTTCGAGACCCGGTGGAAATTGTGGACTAGAACGACAGCGAGTTCTCATGGCTGAGCTCAGCTCCATCTACTGCTTCTCTCCATGGGCTTGCCATGGTGTGATCCAACACAAACGCACAAATATATAACGGAAACAAAATTTGCACAAAATATTTACACTAACTGCACGAAATTACATGATGGCATTTTCTGTTCCTGGCTGTCCCATGTCATTGAAAAGAAAAAATGCTGGGCATGACCCTCTAAATGGATTTCACAGCCCTCTAGCGAATCATGATCTGCTGGGTGAAAAGCACTGACCTGAACACCCAGCAAGGTACATTGCACTGAGTATTGGAGCAGTGCGTCGTTCTTAAATAACACGGTTTTTACAATGTACTTTTATTTACTTACTTATTTCTTATTTTTTTAAAAACAACCAATTTTTTTTTTAAAGATTTTATTTATTTATTTGACAGACAGAGAGAGAGAGATTACAAGTAGGCAGAGAGGCAGGCAGGGAGAGAGGGGGAAGCAGGCTCCCCGCTGAGCAGAGAGCCCGATGTGGGGCTCGATCCCAGGACCCTGAGATCGTGACCTGAGCCTAAAGGCAGAGGCTTTAACCCACTGAGCCACCCAGGCGCCCCTGTATTTTTATTTTTTACGAAGGCTGTGCTTGCATCACCTTTCCCTGCTGCACCTTCCTTAGTAATCTCCTCTCTGTAGCCCAGCATAGAGCATAACTTTTAGTTTTTGTGCAGCACAGAAATTTGCAACACCTTCGGAGAATTTGGGAGTGAAAGTTGGACGCGATGAGGGGATGGAGTGGTTTTGAAGCACGGACAGAGTTGCCAGACAGCATACAGGACAAGAGACATACGTTCGAGAAAATGTGCAAGACAAGGCCCCCATTAAATTCGAATTTTAGATAAAGAATGCATACCTTTTTAGTATAAGTTGGTTCCAAATATGGCACAGATATACTTACACCAGGAAAAGTATTTGTTGCTCACCTCGAATGAAAATTTCTTTGGGCATCATTTTATTTACTAAATACAGCAACCCTCCACCCTAAGAGCTGTGTTTTCCACTCGTAGTCAGTTAATTGAGTTGAAATTGCATTTTTCTCATTTATAAAATGTGAAGGTTGATTTGGTAAGCATGAAGGTCCCATCTAGGGACTTAATCTTCTCTCTTTTGAGATACGAGATTTGGAATATATAGGAGTAAAGAACACTAGGTAGTAAATGAATAATACTGCAGAAAATGATTTCAGTTTTTGTATGTATGCAGCAGTTGCATCACATGAGCATATATTTAACTTCTGAACAATTAGATAATGTCTTCCTCAGGGCGCCTGGGTGGCTCAGTTAGTTAAGCGACTCAGGTCGTGATCTCAGGATGGTGAGCTGGAGTGCCACGTAGGGCTCCGTGCTGAGCGTGGAGCCTGCTCGAGATTCTCTCTTTCTCTCCCTCTAAAAAAACCAAAAAGTAAATAATAAATAAATTAGATAATGTAGTCTTGGAGAGAGAGAGAACAATGTGTGGCATTGGGCTATTTTGCTCCCCATGTATCTCGATGAGCATGTGCCCCGGAGAAAAGAGGTGATGGACCCTATGAAGCTGATATTTTCTTACCAAGTCCTTGTAGTGAGATCTTGCTGACTCCAGCAGCCATGGATTGTGCCTTCCTTCAAGAAAGACCCTGTCATTCAGTGGCAAGGAGCACAGTTAGCTGACAGCCCTCAGTTACAGCACCTTCAGGGTGCTGGCCTCGGGATGCTTGATCAAGGTGTCGAAACATAGGAATAAGAGTGAGAAGAGTGGGTGCCTTGGCCGCGATATGGGATTTAACACCAGGGGATGAGGCTGACTTGTTGGGAGACTGGCTTCTAGAAGCCTGGAAGAAGAGATGACCCACACTAGGTGAAGTGGCAAAGCTGCACTGCTCTGGCAGGTGGTAGAGAATGGGACATAAAGGCTCAGCCCCGTGGCCATGCTGGAGAGATGTAAGACCGTATCCCGCAGCAATGCTGGAGGACTCAGGATTCACAAGGCTGCTGTGAATATGCGTTATTAACTTCAGTGGAGACTCCTCTGGGGCTGACATGAAGCTTGTTCACAGAGAGCGGTGGGAATGTGGGAATGGTGGGGTCCCAAAGCACTAGTCACAGGTGGTGTGCGTAACTGCCAGAATGCATGGATGGTTGGGTTGTGCGGTGACTGAGATCAGAGTGGTAACCAAGAAGCCTTGCCTTCCACAGAATCGTGGAGATTGTTGATTGAATGAAAGATGGACAGTTCCCATGGCCAAAAAAATGGGCAACCAATGAGGGTACTGTTAGTAGGTATTTAATAGGTATTATCAAAATAACAAATTTCACACAACTAGGAATAGTACCTTGACCCATATTCTGTCATCTTCTTTTTTAAAAAGACTTTATTTATTTTCTCTTTTTCTTTTTTTTTAATTTCTAATTTTATTTTATACTTATTTACTTTACAGAGCGAGAGAGAGAGAGACAGAGTGAGCACAAGCAAGGGGAGCAGCAGGCAGAGGGAGAGGAAGAAGCAGACTCCCCACTGAGCAGGGAGCCTGATGTGGGGCTCCATCCCAGGACCCTGGGATCATGACCTGAGCCAAAGACAGATGCTTCACCGACTGAGCCACCTCGTATTCTGTCATCTTTGAGCAGTTGCAGCAGCAGGAGAAGGAGCTGCCCCAGGTGAGGGCTGTAGTGTAAGCATCCTGTCACCTGGGCCACACCGTCTGGTGTCAGTAATGAAAAGTCATGCCGAGAAAAAGTCATGACAAACCCCAGAGGAGGGGGCTCTCAGGACCTACAATGAGGACACACCATTTGCAGTGAGGTATCTACTATTGTGTCCCGAAAGAGAGGGAATGTTTGGGAGCAAGTAGCATTGTTTCCAGAACTTCTGTCAGAGTCATACCTTCATTAGACAGGTGGCGCAGGAATCTATCATCACATGGAAATGGGACACATAAGATGGAGCTGAAGCAGGACCAGATGGCACAAGTCGGCTACAGGAGACCCCAGTGTCTCTATCTCAACTCTTACTGATGGCTGTAGGGGGTCCTACAAGAGAAGCTGAAACAAACCCCAAAGATTATTATAAGAGCGGTCATCTCAGTGTGTGTGTGCAAGCCAGAAATGAGAGTTTGGCCACATTTTGGCCACAGTCAAGGGTGGCTTGAAAGGCAGAGCTAAGCTCTTCCTGTGACCAGGGCTCAGAGTGGTTTACCTGATCGGGCAGTTGGCATGGCGTGAAAAGTTGCCTGAGCTGAGACTATGTATAGATTTGTGGGTAGTACCAAAAAGCCTGACCCAGCTGCTCAGGGGCTGTGTAGAAAAAAGATTCCAAGATCAGAGACAAAGAGATATGCAAAATAGAGAAAAGCCAAGGGAAACCCTTAGAACTGCAAAGTGGAATCATCTATAAGAAGGAAGAGGGTGAAACATCCAAGAGATGCTGACAGAGACAAGACCCAATGTGGTAGGGGCTGGGAGGTGGGATCCCAAAATCCCAGATCTTGGAATCCAAAGAGCATCAGTCACTGGGGAAGAAGTGGATATAGGGACGAACACTCCTTCACAGAAAAATCTATCACTGTAAACATGTCTACTAGTGCAAAAAAGTAAAACCATGTTAGTGTATTTGAACAATCAGTGGGAGATTCTAAAAAAATTCTAAAAGTGTCAGGAAGAATGAATGGAAATGAAAGACACAAGATCCATCAGTATAAATTAGGTTTTCTGTCAGTATTTACTGTGTTGTCTTTATTATTTTATTGTATTTAAATAATTTTTTTAGGGCTTTCAGGGACTTATTCCGGTTTTATTTTTCACATCCAATTATAAATCTCTTTAATTGCCAAGTTTTTCACTGTGGGAGGTTTCTGGAATCTAATCCTCATTGTTGGGAGAAAGATATCAAGCCCTAAACTTTCTATTAGAAGTGGAAATTATAGGTTGGAAATATATGATCTCAATATGAAAGCCTCCTTTACACTGAAAAAAGTCTTTCTGAGTTCACCTTAATGTTACCTCTTCAGGCAATATAATCTCTCTTCTTTACCTTTACCTGCAGGTTTGTTTTCTGATATTATAACCATGATTATTAGGGTCACTAAATCATTTATAGGGTCTTATAGCTTTCTCAGACTGTGAAACACAAGCACCTACATTAGTGTGGCTGGGCTTGGTCACTAACTACTGAAATGAAAGGCTATTCCTGTAGTTTTTATGTCTTCCTGTTCAAGTGCTTCTTTTATTTTTGAAAATATTTTTGCATATTAAAAAAGTAATACATGTTCTTTGTAGACATCCCTAAAATTGGCCATGTGCAATTTAAAATTTTTGAAATTTCTAAATTACCTTTAGTGCTAGCACTAAGAGATCATTGACTACAAACTCCGCTTCTCCCTCCATATACGCTCACTGTGTTTTCTTACAGATGAAGGAGGAGGAAAAAAAAAAAAGCCTCAAATTGGTCTACGAATAGGTCATTTCAGGATGTGGGTACAGGCTGAAAATGGAGAGGAATTACAGACAGGAAAAGAACAGAGCAGATGAAGAAACAATAATGAGAAACAATAGAAGAAAATTTCTTTGATGTGAAGAAAAAAGTGAATCTTCAGATTAAGTGACTCACCAAGTGCCTGGGGGAAAATATCAAAGGAAAGAGATGACATCCAATCTTATTCTAATGAAAAGTCAGCATTTGAAGAAAAAATATCAACAGAAAAATGTTGTGAACCTTAGCAAAGGAAAAAACAAGGGTGCAGAGAAGGGAGGAGAGGTAAATTTGGCATGAATTTCTGGTCTTTGTAAGTGTTTCTTCACTCCAAGGGAACCACGTCTACTATGTCCTGAGGGTGAAAAATTGTTATCCAAGATTTTAAATAAAGAGAAGCCATGACTTACTCAGACATGAGATGTAAAAGATGGTCACAGGCCCACAGGGTCCCAGAAAATACACCACTCTGAAACTCTGGTGAAAAAAATTACTTAAGGACGTATTCCAACCTAATGAGAAACAAATGAAGACAAGACACGGGATTTGAGAGAATGAGATATAAAAAGAAAGCGTGGTAGAAATGAAACCCGTAAACCTTAGGGTTTTTTTTTTTTTAAATATTCATTGCAAAATAGAGTTAAGCAATACAAAGAACTTGTTAAAAATTATTCTTGAAAGGGGGAGCTTAATAAAGTAAAAATAATTTATCAATATGAATCTAAACTTCAAATCTGAAATTATTAGAAAGTACAAAGGAAAAAGGAAAATAGCATACTTTGAGGTATAAGTATAGTTTGATGATTGATATTAATAGATTAGTAGTACAGAATGTATACCTTTCTGATCCCTGGAGAGTACAAAGCAAAATGCCTAACGTGTTCATTTTTTTTCAAAAAAAAAACTTCTTTTTTTCATTAATAAGTTTTAATAATTTCTTTGTATAAGTACTCTCTTTGATAATACCACCCCTGCAATTTTTAACTAACGTCACATACTTAAAGTATTGGATATGTTGCCCAGTTGTATTCCAGAGATTATAGATCATTGTACAGCCCCACCAGCAATGAATGGAAGTACCTACGACCTCACACCCTAGCCAACATACCATTAAAATAAAATATATATCGGTACTATCTCATTTTAGCTTAGCCGCTAAATATTTCATTCATGCAGGAGATTTTTCCTGCCCTGAAATAAGATGCTTAGTTTTGCTTAAAAATGAGCTAGTGATATATTTATATGCCAAGTGTATTTTTCCCCCCAAATAATTTAAAATCTGTCTTTCAGAAAGGGGCCAACTGCTAAATGCTTTCTGGTTTTAGCAAATACTTTGTTTTGGGCCAAAATTACAGTCAAGTATCTTCAAAATATTTGGTAATAATTACCAGCATTCTAGTTGATAAGACAAGAGCCCTTTGGTGGAAACATTTACAAGAATTAATTGTGATTATGGTTAGGTTTAGATAATCATTTTGTAAGTGATGCCTCTGCTTTTAATATGCATCATTATTTGCCCCTTCCCAGAAGGAAGAAGAGAATAATGAATTCCTATATTTTCAAGAACTTTTTTTTTCTTTAATGTATTTGCCACCATTCTATCACCATCTTCCCTTTTCATGTTTAAATGGAAAGTGGTATAATATGGAATATGACATATCGAAGAATGCCAAGAAAAAGGTAGGGGTTTCAAATAAAAACAGAACCCAAACTTTAGCAAGGGTGATGGAATAAACATTTTAATTAAAAAAAATTTTAATAGCACAATGGAATGTCAAATTCCAAGATAACTTTTGATTGCCTTTAAGTTTATATGTATGAAATATAAAGTGTACTTTTATTAGACATCACAGATAGAACAGTATTTTGGTGGGCAGTTTGACAATATCAATCCAAATGAAGAAAAAAATATGTATATACATTGATCTAGCAACTCCATGAAGATATTCTTTATATCATTGAATATAATAACAAAGTCTAAAAAATCATCTGAACAGTAATTAACTTCATGCTAGTTAATTGCATTCTAGTTGTATACACCACATAGATTCCATGGGGGTCCATGTGAAAACGTAAATACACATGAAAGATAAAACTGTAGTTAATGAAAGAAAATAGAAGTTAATCTTCATGATATTGGGTTATAGAGTAGCTTAAAAACACATTCAAATGACAAATCTATAAGAAAAATGGATTTGATTATGACAAAAAATGAGGATTTGATATTCATAATACCACGCATAAGGTTAAGGAATAGGTAACAGCATGCGAGATGATATTTGCAATATAAAAAACTACATAAAAAACCTACTATCTTGAATATACAAGGAGCTTCGGCAAATCAACAAGAAAAGATACTTCAACCCCAAGGGGAAAATAGACAAAGATGTAGATAGGCAATATACTTAAGTGGAAATCCAAAAATGTACCAGCTAAAGAAATTCAAATTAAAGCAACTTTATCTATTAAATCACAGAAATCTGGAAAGCTGGATGACACCAAGTACAAATGGCAATGTGGGAATGTGGAAACCTTCATGCCCTGTTGGGGGTGAATAGAGACTAGTGTAACCATTATGGAGAGCAACCTGGTGGTATTTAGATAAATTAAGTCTATGTGTACCAAGGAAAGCAGTGGTTCTGCATTTAGGAATATATATGAAAGAATATTCCCATTCAGGTCCATACACGGGCATGCATGAACCTGGTTGCCTTTTGGTGTTTGTGGGTTTTTTTCCCCCCATGTATTTATGATGTGAGAAGATGGAGGCAGGACCAGGATGCCTATCACCGTGCACATCAGCGGCTAAGATGTTGTGGATGAACACTGTGGAGGGCCATGGAGCAGGGAGACAAAACCAGAAGAAATGACATGAAGAAACAGATATAAAACAAGTCTTGAGAAGAAAAAGTAAACAACTGAATGGCATGTATAATAAATGTGATTATACAAGTGTACATGGTCATACGACTCCACTGTATTGTATTTGATCAATGATAATAATATGGTAGGCACTGGGGAAGATGTTTAAAGTACCACTCCCGCAGATAAATAAATAAATCAGTAAAAGTGAAAGGGAAGAAGATCTTAGTTAACATTAAGAATTTTAAGCATTTGTTTAGTGAAAATAACAAGTTGCAGAGAAGAATAAGGCATGTTCCTGTACCATATGTATAACCATTTGTGAATGTTGTAAGTGTATACATATACACACAAACATATCTCTATATATGTATGTCTATGTAAGCATATGCGTACCTATACATAATATGTATATGTTCACCTATACATACATACACATAGAGAAACACATAACATATATACACATATATACATATATAACACACACATATATACATATGCATGTATCACATATATTTTCAAAATTTTGGATAATATAAATTATTTGCCATGATTACATATCATATTTATTTAAAAATAATGATAAAATAGCAAATATGAGTTTTTGTATATTTTGAGAGCATTGTTTTTTATATAGTCATTGTAATGATACTTTAGTTGGCTTCAAGATCATACTTATAATGTTGTTCAGAAATAATTGGAGTGATGATTTGAGGCTTGAATCAAAGTAGAATTTTGCCAAATAGATTTCATACACTTTTTCTTATTTTTTATAACTGACATTGTCATTTCACACCGTTAAAAGAAGCATAATACTCTAGATCCCTTTTCTTTTTTGAATAAAGTTTTTAAAGTATAATTTCGATTAATAAAAGTCCTCATATCATAGTTGATCACATTGATAAATTTTCACAAAATACACTCACGTAACTGTCACCTAGATCAAGAAATAGACATTTCCAGTATCAAGTAAGTGTTCTTCTTACCTCTATGCCAGAGGTAATCAAACTTCTAAAACCATATTAGTTTTCCCTTTGCAAAAAATACATATATCTAGACCCATACTGCAGGTATCCTTTAATTTCTGCTTTTCGTTTTGTTTTGAGCATTATGTTTGTGACTACATCATTTATCATATCCCATATATTTAAAATTCCAGAGGTAAGGGGAGTTTTTACTTTAGATAAAAATAGAATTTTATTTTAGAATTCTCAATGAAAATACACGTTCATATGGTATTGATTAAAAATAGTCTGAAAAAATAAATAATATAAAAAAGCATATAAAAAAGCATATAAAAAATACAAAAAAGCATATCCAGAATATGCTTCTGGATATAAGGTGACAATTTGTTCAAGGTAAATCTCTTGATAAGAGCAATCGAAACATCTGGAATATATATAAAGATATATAAATAAATTTAAATATGCACATAGCATCCTATATAAATATATATACATTTGTATGTAACATTATAAATATATATTCACACACACACACACACACACACACACACACACACACACAATCCAAGCATCAGAGGCCTATTTAGGCAATGAAGATAAAGAAGCCAGGATAGAATTTAACCATGTAAAAAAATGTTCGGTAGTTTTTTTATTCTCATTCTTGTATAATATTCCACTATAGGAATATTCCATAATTTATTTACCTTTCCTATTGATGAGCTTTTCAAAATTTGAGGCTTTTATGAAATATGTCTCTATGACATTTTTTTTTTTTTTTTAAGTTTATTTATTTAGTTGACAGACAGAGAGAGAGAGAACACAAGTAGGCAGAGAGGCAGGCAGAGAGAGAGGGGGAAACAGACTGCCTGCTGGTCAGAGAGCCCAATGCGGGGCTCCATCCCAGGACCCTGAGATCATGACCTGAGCCAAAGGCAGAGGCTTTACCCCACTGAGCCACCCAGGCGCCCCTCTCTATGACATTCTTAAATACACCTTTTTGTGCGTATATGTATGCATTTCCCATTTTATCTCCTATATTAATTATCATATCTTCTCTCCTTAATTCTTAATCAATCTTGTCAGGATTTCATCACTTTAAATACCCTTCAAATATGCAAAAATTGGCTGATTTGATTATCTCTATTGTACATTTATTTTTTATTTCATCAAATAATACTCTTATCATTATTATTCCTTGTCCTCTACTGTCCTTAGGTTCAATATTCTAATTTCTTGCAATGCATATAAAGATTTTTTACAATTTTAAGCCGTTAGCCTCTAGAAGGCTAAAAATTTCCCTATTATCATGACATTAGTTTCATTCCACATATTTGGAGATGTCGTAAATCTATTGCTATTTAGTTCAAAATATTTTAAAATTATTTAGTAATTTCTTTAATACCTTTAAGCCTATGTATAATTTAAAAGTGTATAGATATGTCTCCTGAGACAAAGGAAATAAAAACAAAAATAAACTATTGGGACTACATCAAAATAAAAAGCTTCTGAGTAGCAAAGGAAATAATCAGTAAAACTAAAAAGGTAAACTTTGGAATGGGAGAAGATATTTGCAAATGACATATCCAATAAAGGGTTAGTATCCGAAATATATAAAGAACTGATACAATTCAACACCCAAAAAAGAAATAATTCAATTAAAAATTGGACAGAGGACATGAATAGACATTTCTCCAAAAAGACACGCAGATGGACAACAGACACATGAAAAGATGCTCAACCTCACACATCATCAAAAAAAATGCAAATCAAAACTATCATGAGATATCACCTCACACTTGTCAGAATGGCTAAAATAAAAAATACAAGAAACAACAGGTGTTGGCGAGGATGTGGAAAAAAAGGAACCCTCGTGCCCTGCTGGTGGGAATGCAGACTGGTGCAGACACTGTGGAAAACAGTATGGAGGGTCCTCAAAAAATTAAAAATCAATCTACTCTATGATCCAGTAATTGCATCTCTAGGTATTTACCTCCAAAATACAAAAACACTAATTTGAAAGGATATATGTGCCTTTAGGTTTACTACAGCATTAGTTACAATAGCCAAACTATGGAAACAGTCCAAATGAGTAGATGAGTGGACAAAGAAGGTATAGATAGATAGATAAACAATGGAATAAAAAAAAAAAAAACAAAAAAACAATGGAATACTATTCAGCCATAAGAAGGAATTAAATCTTGCCATTTGCAACAATATGGGTGAAGCTAGAGACTATAATACTAAGCAAAATAAATCAGTCAGAGAAAGACAAATATCACATGATTTCAGTCTTATGTGGAATCTAAGAAACAAAGCAAACAAAGAAAAAAAAAAAAGAGACAGAAACAGAAACAGAGCCTCAACTACAGAGAAAAAAACTGATGGTTACCAGAGGGGAGGAGAATGGGGGAATGGGTGAAGTAGGCGATGGGGATTAAGACACACTTATGATGAGCACTGAGAAATGTATAGAATTATTGAATCACTATATGGTACACCTGAAATTAATATAACACCATATGTTAACTATACCAGAATTAAAATTAAAAGCTTAATTACAAAATTAAAATAAAAAGTATATTGCTATGCTTACAAATAAATGGGCATCATTTAGAGAATCTCTTTACAAAATCTATTTCTAGTTTAATTCCACCATAGTCAGAGATGAATTCTGAATTATTTCAAAACTTTTTTTTTTTTGAGATTTTTTTTTATAGTCCACCATATGGACGATTTCAGTAATAGTTCAGCAGATACTTGAATACAATTGTTACATACAGTGCTCTATATTTACATCAGTTAGGTCAAGTTGGCTCATCATGTATGCAAATTTTCTATATCTCACCTGAATTTTTGTCATATTGTTCTAGTAGATCCTGAGAGAGGTGTGTTAAAATCTATTTCTTTTTTTAGTGCTGTCAATTTTAGGTTTATGTACTTAGAGGTCATGCTATTTGGTGTGTACACATTTTTAATCATCTTAATTTTTTTGTAGAATTACCTTCTTAAAATTATAAAATATCAGGGCGCCTGGGTGGCTGAGTGGGTTAAAGCCTCTGCCTTTGGCTCAGGTCATGATCTCAGGGTCCTGGGATCGAGCCCCGCATCGGGCTTCTCTGCTCAGCAGGGAGCCTGCTTCCCCCTCTCTCTCTGCCTGCCTCTCTGCCTACTTGTGATCTCTCTCTCTGTGTCAAATAAATAAAAATCTTAAAAATATTATAAAATATCTATTTATCTATAGATGTATTCTACACCTCAAGATCTACTTCTTCTAACATTATTAGCATCAGTTGTCCTTTGGGTTTCCTATGCATTCTTATATTTAATGTGTGGTGTTTTTGGTAAATAGTACGCAGAAATTTTCTAAATTCAGTTTGACAACCATTATCTTTAATTAGAACATTTGTTATAATCATGTAACTCTTATTATGTTTTGCTTTTTAATTTCTCAATTATCATTTGTTTTCTATTTTTAATTTTTCTTTTTCTCTATTTTTAGTCTTAAAGTTTTTTAGTCTTAGAGTTTCACGATTTTTTAAATAAATCATTGCATGTTCCTTCTGTTAGCTTGTTTCTTGTATATCATTTTATTCTTTTTAAAATGCTTCCTTAGATATACCAACATTCATTCTTATTAAAATAGTACTCTTAACAATTTTTGGACTACCGAAGAACCTTAGAATTCTTCCATTTACTGAAAGAAATTTGTGTTACGGGGTGGCATGTATTTTAATTAGACTCGTATTTTAAATCTAACAAGATATTATTATAATTGTTTATGTAGTCTACAAGTGTTTATATATACCCACATTTATCCTTTTTCATTTCTTTTCTTTCTGTATCTCAGTCTCCTATCTGGACTCATTCATCTTTTGTTTGAAGAGCTTCACTTCTTTAGTGTAGGCATGCTGGGACTAAGTTTTGTGTTATTATCTGAGATTTTATTTATTTATTTTGCTGATCTTAAAGTACATGTTCACTGGGTATAAAATTTTATGTTGGTACTAGAAATTTTTTTTCTTTAAAGATTTATTTATTTATTTGAGAGAGGAAGGGGAGGGGCAGAGGGAGAGGGAGAGAATCTCAAGCAGGCTCTCTCTGGAGCCTGACACAGGGCTGGATCTCACCACTCATGAAATCATGACTTGAACTGAAACCAAGAGTCAAACGCTTAACCAACTGAACCACCCAGGCACCCCAGTGCTAGAAGTTTTGTGGCAGCACTTTAAAGATAATCGTCCATTGTTTTCTGAATATCATTGTTTCTGTTGAGAAGCCTGTTCTCAGGATTATTGTTGCTTCTTTTAAATGTATGTTGTTTCTCTGGATTCTATGAAGATAGTATATTTGCTCTCGATTTTCAGAAAGTTTGATCTGATGTACCCAAGTGTCACTTTTTTTTGTATTTATCATGTTTGGTGTTTGGTGTATTTAATTACATTGGAAAATTCTTAGTTATTATCTTTTCAATTATGGTTTCTGTTTCATTCTTTCTCGCCTCTCACTTTGGCCCTCCAATCCCAAATGCCTTAAAATTTATTTTTTATTATATTGCATAGCTCTCTCTCGTTATTTTGTTTTTGCATTTTCAACTCTTCTCCCTCTTTGTGCAGTCTGGATATTTTCTTTAATTCATTTTCCAGTTCACTAATCTTTTCTTCAATGTAATTTGTTGTTAAACCCATCACTTGGGTTCTTTTTTTTTATTTTTAAGATGTATTTATTTATTTGAGAGAAAGAAAGAGAGTGGGGGTGGGGAGGTGCAGAGGGATAGGGAGAGAGAAACCCAAGCAGACTCTGCGATGAATATGAAGTCTGACATAGGGCTCCATCCCATGATCCTGAGATCACAATCTGAGTTGAAATCATAAGTCGGCCAAGCAACCGACTGGACCACATGAGTACCTCTATCATTTGGGTTCTTAATCCCCGTTATCTTTTTTGTCACAGAATTTCTATGTATTATTTCATCTTATTTTCATTTAATTTCTACATTTTAAACATACTAATATTAATCTTGAACATATATTTAATTACAGTTATTTTAAGATTCATGACTGATAACTCCAATATTTGGGTCTCCAATGAGTTCTTTCTATTGTATATTTTTTGTTTGCTTTTGCAAGTTGCTTTTCTCTCTCTGTGCATCTCATACATTGTTTAAAATTAAGTTCCTGACATTGTGTATATTAAAAAATAGAGACAATTTGAAGCTTTGGAAGATACTACCTTCTTTGAGTGAGAATTTACTTCTGCTTTAGCAAGCAGTCTGGGAAGTCGTATACTTACCTTCATTTAGTCCAATCATCAGTTAAGGTGCTTCGAAGGCAGGCCCAGGCCTTCGTACAAACTAATTATTTCCAGTTCACCTCTAATACTACGGCTCACATTTTTCAATGTCCCAGTTAAAAACTTGTTGTTTATAAGGGACCTTCACTTTATAAGCTTTGAACTCCAGTATTGTGGCCTCAGCTGAAGAGATTGCTGCAGACCTTGCTCAGTTCCTCAGGTTCTTGGCCTCTCAGTTGTCACTTTCTGTTCTGCTTATCCGTCCTTGGGAATCAGAAATATCTTCAAGGAGAAGGTGGTGGCAGATGAGAGGTTAATTTCTCCGTGTTTTCCTTATTTCTGATTTTGGCTTTTTCACCTTTGCTGCCTGAATAGCCCTTGGCAGCTTGGATGGTGTGTGATGCATATGTGTGGTAAATATATATACTATGTTACATATAAATGTTATATAAATATTTATATATGATGCCACTTGTGTTATTTTATCTATTTATATGTCTTATATCTTTACATTGATATTGATATCGATGGATGGATGGATGGATAGATAGATAGATAGTATCTTCCAGATTTTGGATTTTTCTCATCAAGAGAGTTAGCCTGCTACAAACTATTCCCTTCTATCTAGAAGCATACTCTGGATATTTTTAATCAATACCACTTAAACATCATTTCTTTTTTAAACAACAAAACTTTCAGAACTTCAAAATAAAATTCTATTTTTCTTTTGAATCAAAATTCCCTTCATCTCTGGAATTTTGAATATATGGGATGTAATAAATAATGTACAATACTAAGACACTATAGTGCATGGTTTGTTGGCTTTAGTTATATTTAGACTTGATTTTTACTTTAAATTTTTTTAAGATTTTTTCATTTATTCATTTGAGAGAGAGTGAGAACACAAGCAGAGGGGAGAGTCAGAGGGAAAGGGAGAAGCAGACTCCCCACTGAGCAAGGAGCCTGACGTGGGGCTCGATCCCAGGACTCTGAGATCATAACCTGAGTAGAAGGTGGATGCTTAACCAACTAAGCCACCCAGGTGCCTCTACTTTAAATTTCTAAATTATGACTCTGAAAGGTAATGTTCTGATGTTATATTTCTTGCTATGGGACACTTCTGGCAAAATTCTGAGGAGTTTTACCTTTGGTAATAATATTAATGGGCAGTAATTATTGACATTAAATATGTGCCAGCACTTTTCCAAGGACTTTACATATTTAACTCTACTTCATTAAAACACTGTGACATATTTATTTATTTATCTATTTATATGCATTTAACAGAGGGGGATATTCAGCTCAGACAGGTACAGTAACTTTCCCAGTACTATTTACCTTTTCAAGTGGAGAACTGCTTCACACTCAAGCACTTTGATTTTGGCACACAAGTTCTTCACCTATAGATGTATTACTTCTCAGATCCTCGCTGGATCAAAGAAATCCTTGACTATATATATGGACTTTTTTTTTTTGGTCCATTTCTCTATCGACTTCATTTAAAAATCTAAATTTTGGAGTGCCTGGGCAGCTCAGTCTGTTGAGCATCTGCCTTCAGCTCAGGTCATGATCCCAGGGTCCTGGGATCGAGCCCTGTCTTGGGCTCCCTGCTCATCGGGAAGCCTGCTTCTTCCTCCCCCTCTGCCCCTCCTCCTGCTTGTGCTTGCTCTCTCTCTTTCTCACTATTTCTGTCTCTTTCTCTCAAATAAATAAATAAATTTTAAAAAATTAAAAAATAAAAATTTAAATTTAATTTCCTAGACAATTGAATTCAAACACACCTATTTCAATATTTGTGTACTACCTATAGTTTTAAATTTTGCCCCAAAACACTTTAAAACTATTTCTTTCAAAAGTGGAATTCCAAAACTGAGAAACATTAGCAAGACAAATTAAAAAATGATTCAAAAAACTAATTTATTTTTAGAAATCATTACCTAATTTGTACTTGCTCTATTATGTATTTAGACATTCTATTAAGCTGGAAAATAAGTAGATTTTATCTATTAAACTTTATAGTACAATCACACAATTATCCACTGCAATTACATTAAAGTAGCATTTTTCAATTATATATATTTTTTTCAAATTTTAAAGAGATTTCTCAAATTATGAGCACATTATTGGTACCCAGGTTTACAAAATAAAAGATGGCCAAACCAAACTGACTACTGAAATGTCTGTGGAGTCCCACTCTGAATTTATCATCACTCTTACTAAGTGTAAAATTTGTAATTTTGGGGGTGGCTGGGTGGCTCAGTTGATTAAGTGTCCTGACTCTTGATTTTGGCTCAGGTCATGATCTCAGGTTCATGACATCTAGCTCTGTGTAGGATTCCACACTTAGCACAGAGTCTGCTTGAGATTCTCTCTCTCCTTCTCCCTCTGCCCCTCTTTGCCCCGCACATGAATGCATGCTCTCTCTCTCTAAAATAAATAAACAAATCTTCAAAAAAAAGTAAAAAAATTTATTTTTGATTTAGCCTAGTGAAGTTTTATTTTTTGCAAAAGTAACTTAAAAATAAATAGGAAGGGGCGCCTGGGTGGCTCGGTGGGTTAAAGCCTCTGCCTTCTGCTCAGGTCATGATCTCAGGGTCCTGATCGAGCCCCTCATTGGGCTCTCTGCTCGGCCGAGAGCCTGCTTCTACCTCTCTCTCTGCCTGCCTCTCTGCCAACTTGTGATCTCTCTCTCTCTGTCAAATAAAGAAATAAAATCTTTAAAGATAAATAAATAAATAAATAAATAAATAGGAAATAAAAATAAATAAAAAATAGGAAGTAATTGGGCTTTCTAAATATGAATTTTTTATTTCCCACAATGTGGTTTTCTTGGTGGTGGTGGTGGTGTTTTTTGGCTGTGTCACTGAGCTGGAATACCAAGAGAAGTGAATGAACAGATAATTCAGACTTAAAATAAAGTGTTTTAGCTATTGGCAGATGTCAAGGCAACTTGAGACTTAATGATTACTAAGCTGCATACCTGCCATCCTTATCTGTCTCCAGCACAGTTGACAAAACAAGGTAGTCTTGATGTCAAAACAGATTGGGAAGGAAGAAAGAAAGACAGAAACTTGGGCAGAGTTAAATAGTCTTGCTTTTTCATTTCAAGTTTCTTTTTTTTTATTCTAAATTATTTCCTAAACACATTCTTATGTGCACCCAAAATAAAGCATTTGCCAAACTACAAAAAATTAATCAGAAAACATTCTGCCCTACTAGACACAACAATTAGGTAGATAAAAATCCTATTGATCCTGTTTTTTTTTTTTTTCCATCTCCGGTTAAAACCATGAATCATAGCTCTTATTTGAGAGCCAGATGTTTGTATATGGCATTGGTGATTTTTCTCTCTCTGTGTCCAGAATCATTCTTACAATGACGTGCATCATGTTTCTCTTTCCTGGTTCTTCTTACACTCCTCTTGGCTTTGTTTCCTTTTCCCCTACCCCCAGTTTTATTGAAATATACCTGATATATAACATTGTATAAGTTTAAGGTATACAAAGTAATGATTTGATACATGTATTGCAAAATGAATACCTCAATAAGTAGAGTGAAACATTTACCACCTCACATAATTACATAATTTCTTTTTATTGTGATGAGAACTTTTTCAATTTTTATTTATTTGTTTTTTAAAATTTCACTTATTTATTTGACAGAGAGAGAGAAAGCACAAGGACGGGGAGCAGCAGGCAGAGGGTAGGGAGTAGGGAGACTGATGCGGGGGTTGATCCCAGGACAACAGGGTCATGACCTGAGCCGAAGGCAGATGCTTAACGACTGAGCCACGCAGGTGCCCTGAAAACTTTTTTTTTTTAAGATTTATTTATTTATTTTAGAGAGACAACACAAGCAGAGGGGAAGGTCAAAGGGAGAGGGAGAGAATCCTTGAGTAGACTCCTCGCTGAGTGTGGAAACCAAAATGGGTCTCCATCCCAGATCCTGAGATCATGACCTGAGCCAAAATCAAGAGTCAGCTGTCCAACGAACTGAGCCACCCAGGCCCCCCGTGATGAGAACTTTTAAGATCTACTCTCTTAGCAACTTCCAAATGTACAAAAATTATTGTTATCTTATAGTCACCAAAAGGTACATTACAGCCTCAGGATTCTTATCTTATAACAATAACTGGAGATTTGACCGCCTTCTCCCAGTTTCATCACCAATACCCCAACACCATACCTCTGGCAACCAGGAATTTGATGTCTGTTTCTATGAGGAGTTTTGTTTGTTTGTTTGTTTTGTTTTTAGATTTCACATGTAAATGAAATCATACAGTATTTGTCTTTCTCTTTCTGACTTATTTCATTTAGCATAATGTCTTCATCCATTAATCAACACCAAAGTCGTTTCCATGTATTGATTATTGTAAATAATGCTGCAATGGACATAGGGTTGCAGATTTCTCTTTGGGATAATAATTTCATTTTCTTTGAATATGTACCCAGAAATGAGATTGCTGGATCCAATGATAGTTTTATTTTTAATTTCTTGAGAAACCTCCATACAATTTTCCATAGTAGCTGGACCAATTTACACTCCTACCAACAGGGCGCAAGAGTTCCCTTTTCCCCAAATCCTTACCAACATTTGTTATCCCTTGTCTTTTTGATGATGGCCGTTCTAATAGATGTGAAGTGCAATCTCACTGTAGTTTTGATTTGCATTTCCCTAAGGATTAGTGTGACCTTAAGAACCTTTTCATGCGCGTATTGGCCATTCGAATATTTTGTTTGAAAAAAATGTCTATTCAGGTCCTTTGTCTGTTCTGTAATTGGATTATTTGTAGGGTTTTTTGTTTTGTTTTTTTGTTTGTTTGTTTGTTTTTGCTATTGAGTTGAATGAATTCTTTATATATTTTGTGATATCAGACCCATGGTTTGTAAACATGTTCTCCCATTCTGTAGGTTACCTTTTCATTTTGTCGATTAATTCTTGTGTAGAAGCTTTTTAGTTTGATGTAGTCCAACTTGTTCAGTTTTGATTTTGTGGCTTGTGCTTTAGGTATCATATCCAAAAAATTATTGCCAAGACCAATGTCATGAGCTCTTTCCCTGTGTTACTCTTTGTTGGCTCTTCTACTCTTTTGGGCTCTTTCTTTCTTTCTTTCTTTCTTTTTTTCTTTCTTTCTTTCTTTCTTTCTTTCTTTCTTTCTTTCTTTCTTTCTTTCTCTCTCTCTCTCTCTCTCTCTCTCTCTCTCTCTCTCTCTCTTTCTTTCTTTCTTTCTTTCTTCTTTCTTTCTTTCTTTTTGGGACACATTACATTTTGGGATTCTCTATAGTCTCTTTCTTTCGTGGTTTTCATCACATCTATAGGCTATTGATATCCCGTCCAGACTCACAGACTTACATATTTAATCGTACAGTAATCATTTCCTTGTTTTAATGAGTAGCATATATTTATCTACTCAAGCACAAAAACTGAGAGTCATCCTAGAATTTCTTGGATCTGAACCCTTCTCTAAGTGTTGACCTTCTAAAAAGTAGGGTTTCTGCTTCTAACTGTTCTCTCTTTAAATATTTTGTTCTAAAGAAACTAAAATGAGCCGATTTAAATACAAATCTATGTCTATGCATTTCAAAGTACTTAACTACTCTCCATTACTGACTGGATAAAGCACAAATTCCTTCACAAGATGTCCAAGGCCTTTCCATGGTCTGGTCCATCCCTTCCTTCTTAATCATCTCTCCCAATTCTCTGCTTTCTTCACTTGTTCAGCAAAAATTTACAGATGCTTCCTATGGGTCATTGTGAGCAGATTGGCATGATCCCTCCTTTAGGAAGCTTAGATTCTGCTGGTTGAGAGAAATAGTAAATAAGCACAATTATGAGCCAAAATAAATAAAATGCAAAAATATATCACACAGAAATCTGACCTTTTCTGGAGAGTCAGAGAAGATTTTACAGAGCAAATGGCCTCTGATCTGATAGCCAAAGGAAGGATAAACATTGTAAAGCAGGCAAAGAAATGGAAAAGGTGGCATAAGCAGTCAAGGCTTGGGCATAGCATTTGCCAAAGCTCTCTTGTGGGAGCGCCTACTGTTTATAGAACTGAAAAGAGGCTGATATGGCTGGAGTAGAGGAAAGGTGGTAAAGTAAAGACATGAAGAAGTGACATAAAGAGGTGAACAAGGATCAGACCTCTACCTTGACCTACCTAGTGGGCCCTGTTAAGAATCTGGTGCTATACTCTTAGGACAACACTGCCACAGAAGATTTTTAGAGCTGTAAAATAATTTGGCATATAAGAACTTTGAAAAGAACCCTCTGGCAACATTGTGAAATACAAGCTGGAGAGAGGAATATGGTTCACATTGTTGATGGGAATATAAAATTGTATAGGCACTCTTGAAGTGTTTGACAATTTCTTAAATTTACTGTAAGACAGAGAAATTCTCCTCTTAGTTATCTAAGCAAGAGAAATAAAAATATGTGTTCACACAAAAACTGGGACATGTATGCCCATAGTGGCATTATTCATAAATTAGTCCAAAGTAAAAACAGTCCAAATGTACATGAGCCGGGTATGGGTACACAAAATATGATATATCCTCACAATGGAGTACTAATGTGCAATAAAAAAAGGAACAAAGTACCTATACATAACCCAACTTGGATGAACTAGACACAAAATATCACTTACTTGATGGTTTTATTCACAGGAAGAGTCCAGAAGACAAACTCATGGGGACAAAAAGTAACTTAGTGTTTGACAAGGGGTTGGGGTAGGAATGGGAAGTGATTGCAAATGGACATGGGAAATTTTGGGGGGGGGGGTTAATGGAAACGTTCTAAGACTGGATTGTGATGATGGTTACACAACATTTTAAATTTGCTAAAAAATCACTGAATTGCACATTCAAAATAAATGAGTTTTATGATTTGTGTATTATCCCTCAATAAGGTTGTTGAATGAATGACTAGGGAGATAAATAAGCTGGGGCTATGCAAAAACCAGTTAGGAGGTCATTGGGATAGCCTTGGGAAAAGGTCACCATCATTGAGATCATGGTGGTGACCTCCACATGGAAAGTGAAATAGGTTTGAGAAATATTTAGGAATGATAATCAACAGAATGTGGGAGAGATTGGACGTGAAGAATTTGGCTCAAACTCTCTCCTGGAGCAATGCTAAACTGCTTATAAATACTAGAACAATCTATGGCCTTTTTCACCTTTCTCTTTGTGTGTTTAATACTGGGTTCCTTGGGAGTGGCTCTCACATCATCCCACCTAATTGTTTTAGATTGGGCTGCTCTAAGAAATTTCCCTATACTGGGTGACCTAACCAACCAACACTTATTCACCGTTGTGGAGGCTGACAAGTTCAAGAATAAGGTGCTGGCATTTCTAGTATTGGCTGGGGGCCCTCTTCCTCCTTATAGATGGATGCTTTCTTGCTGCGTCCTCACAAGGCAGGGAAAGAGAGGGGAAGCTAGCCCCCAGGCCTCCTCTTCTGAGACCCCAATCTCGTCATGGAAACTCCACCCTCTTCTCTTCGTCTAAACCTAATTACTTTCCAAAGACTCCATCTCCTAATACCATCCCATTGGGGCCTGCAGCTTCAAAATAGGAATTGTGGGCTCGCGCAAACATTCAGTCCATAACTCTGGTGGATACGTGTTCATCCTTCAAACCAAAGTCCTCAAGACTCAAGCCAAATGTAATCTCCCCATTAAAACCTTCCCTGACCCACCTCACCTCTATTGTGCCCCTGTAGGACCTGCGGAACATTTCCATCTTGGCATTGGATGGGACGTCTTTGCTTACGTGTCTATCCCTGCCTCTGGATCACTGTTGTCAACATTCGATACTTGAGTCTTCGCTTGCCAGACATCATGAGCTGATCCCAATATTCTCTCCTGCTGAGTCATGATTCCTCTCAAAACAATGCCCCAGGTAGCTCTTGTAACCAACTAGCATGGATACATCCATGAAATCCAACTGCCATATCTGCTCCTAACTTTGATGTCCTTGATGAGAGGCGTGTCTTATTCGTCTATGTCTCCCCTGCACCAGGAACATAGAATGGATACAATACAGGCATACAAACTTTTTCAGGAAGATGCTTCCAGATATATCTATATTTGATAAGCAGAGCAAATTATCCCTACCTATCATACCTCTTCCATGGCAATGGCTTCTAATTTTCACCATTTCAGGGAGCAAGAAACTTGGCTGAATATATAGTTCCCTTTCCATTTTTTTTCCCTTCTAAATCCTGTGTTTTGTTAACTGTGGGCACAGCCCATAGTCTGCCATCATAAGCCACCAAACTGCAGTCCCTAATGGGCTTTACACAATGGTCTTTACATGTTAGACATTACGCTTTTGAGAACTAAAGCTTTCTAAGTCAGGCATCAAGATAATGATTTAGCTATTTATTCCTTTGAACCAGCTACTTTGGTGACTCATTTTTCTCCCTAACCCATGCTATTATACACTAATCCATACATTACTTCCCTTCAATACAGATGACACAGACTGTTTACTCAGGATGATTTTGCAATATGCACATTAACAATGACTTTGTGAGCAGGAAGAATACCAGTTATTCAAACAACTTTAAGAAAACAGCTGAGTGGTAGACCAGCTTAGCCGGGTGTTAACCATCCATTTGTAATGGCAAGGTGACAAACTCGAAGGTTTTGATTTTAGTTCAGATAAGCACTCCAAATTCAGGGCTTGGTAAATGTATTTCTGCGTTTCTTTTAGAGAAAACCAGGCTACGTCCACACACGAAAGTTAGAAGGCAGACATTTTCACAGTAACGCATATAATGATTGGGATGTAACACACATTAGAATTATTATAAAGGTTAAACTGTATAGGATAGTCCTTATTTCAAATCATCGACACTATTTTTACCCAGGACTATGCTTCTCAGGTCACACACATTGATTTGGGTCCAGAAAACACCATCACTATAGTCTTGAGGTTTTATTCCCATTTAGAAACTTCAGCCAAAGTGATTCCATTCTCGGTGGAAGAAAATCACTGTTTTTCTTCAATTCTCATCGATTTTCGCATTGTACTGTGCACTTATCTGTCTCCTCTTCAATCAGTAAGTTTTCTGAAAACAGGAACCATGCTATTTATTTTTATATTCTATTAACCCCTCTGTATTACAAGCGTTCAACTCATCTTACTAAGTTATTAGTGTTACTAATAATCTATTTTTTCAAAAAATTATCTATATGCTAAAATTAAGACCATTTCTTTGGGATTTATGGGACATTGAAAGGGTTAGTTTTCTCTACTTTCACACACGCACACGCAAAATCAATTTGTTTTTTCCAATGTGTGTCAAGCAACTATTATGAGTCACTCAGTACGACGGTCACTTCATACAGATTTTCTCAATGAGTACTCACAAAAATTCTATGAAAGAAGGGCTACTGCTATCATCTTTGTATAGATAAGAAAACTGTACACAGTTAAGCAACTCTGTCCTGACCATGCATCCCGGGAGCAGGTAGGAGCATCCCGTTCAAAATCAGATCTGGACTCCGAAACCCGGAAGTCCCATTCTACTGTGGTGCTGTGAAGAAACCTATTTTCTCCTTTACTTGCCAAGAAGGGAAAACAGAAGTTTTGTTTTGTGATTTGGTTTGGTTTCTTATGCCTCATTTTCCCCAAGAAAAGTTAAGGTTTTGACTAGCTGCTGACACAAAAATCCCAATGTTTTCTCTGTGTCTTTTCTTTTGCCGATATGCAAATTTTAGTTCCTTTTAGTCCCAAACCTGTTATCTCCACTTTCAGAGTCTTTCCAGAATCTCACTACTTCTCATCACTTTGACTGTTGCCACCCTGGGCCCAACCACCGACCACTTTTACCGGAGTATTGTAGTACCGATTTCTCTGCTCCTTCTTACTCCCTCTACCCACCACCCTTATTACATTCCTATAGACAACTCTCAAAAGAGCAGTCAGAATATTCTATCAAAAAAGCCAGTCAGATCATGTCACTTACTGCCCCCATTCAAGTCAATGCCCATCTCACTCACCATAAAAGACCAGGTCTTTCCAAAGGCTCTGTGCAATTTACTACACATACCTGTCTACACCCACCTTTCTGATATAATTCCATACTACTCTTCCCTACATTAACTGCCTCAGCCAGGCCATCTCTTTTCTGTCCCTCCAACTCATGATGTGGTTCTGCCTCAGGGCCTTTGCACTTGTTATTGCTTCTGACTGAAATGCTTTCCGCCAGAATGGTTACTTTGTCCCTTCCTTCCTGTCTTTGATGAAGTCTCTTCTCTTTAGTAAAGGCTCCTCTGACTGTGACATTTAAAATTATTATATACTTCTTGATATTTCTCCATAACATTACCAATGAATGTACTCTAGATTTTAATTATTTGTAAGATGTTTATTTCCACCCAGTAGAATGTGAGCTCTTTGAGGACAGAGACTTGCATATGTTTCATTCACAGCAAAATCTCTATGACTTACTGTTTTGCATATGGTAGGCATTTGATAAGTATTTGTGTAATCTGCAGATCTTATATACCTCCACATCCAGTAGTTTTCTACTTATATCCTAGAAAATAAATGAAGAAGAAATTTTGGAATATTTTGGGATTGTGAATTACAGTTTTAAGTAATCAAAATAGCAGGGACAATTTTCTATGGTTGATTGGTTTCTCATCTGCTGGTGTTGGGTGACTTAAATTTTCATGTAATCCATCAGTCATTTTACAAGGATTTATAAAGTTTCACACTCTCCACCAATTATGTTCAACCTTCCAAGCTATAGAAGCTGAATTAAACTCTCGTCTAGACTTAGACTCTAATTATGGTTTTCTCGGAGATATTCACACAAAGACATCGGCAAACACAGTTTTACTATTGCAAATATAAAATGCACAATAAGGAGAAAATCAGTTTCAGTGTTCCATTAATTTCTACTAGTGGCAGAATGCAAACTTCTTCAAAAAGAAAGTAAAAAAAAAAGTTTACAGTCTTACAGTGGGTTACATTGTAAAAATTCAGAGACTGAATTGCTTTCCTATGAATTTCATATAAAATTCATCCAATATGCAGTTGTCTACTAGATTGCGAAGTATGCATTTTTAAAAGAATAAAATGGGAGGGAACCTAGAAAAATATACTAAAATGATTAATAAAATAATTAAGCCAAATATTAAAGAAATGCAAATTATAAATCTTGTATCCATGTTTCTCTAAGTTAAGTTGTTTTCCATATCAGTTTTTTTTGTTACTTTCAAAGTCCTGCATTCATTTGTGCATTCATTCAAGCCATATTGATTTCATAAGTATAAATTCAGCACATAAATGGAGCTAAAAGTAGGTGAACCATAAAAATAAGATCCAGAATTTTAAAGATCTTACAAACCAGATAGAAGGGTAAGTCTCTTTCATAATTATTTCTCATTTCTTTCACTCAGTATCAAGTTCGGAAAAGTTACCGGGTACCCACGGTTTGGGAAGTCATGGAGTGAGATGGTGCCTTCAAGACAGTCTATGCTTGACACAAAATAAACTTTGGGCACTTAAATAGTGTAAGTTTCAGATATTCAGAAATTGACATTCTCAGCAGCCCTGTCTAAATGAAATTGCTGGCACAGGCATTGGAATACAGCAACCCTTCCCCTATTTCTCTTTCTCAAATTTCTTTCAAATCCTTCTGAGACTCTGTCTATTAAGCATGGCTAAACACACTGAATGAAAGCTGTCTGTCCTTCCTCTGAGACACACTGTATCCCTTTTAGCTTGAAGGGAGACATCATTTCTTTCGACAGCCTTCTTTGTCTCTTGTCTAGGAGATGGGTCTCGGCAAGGGACCCTGAGACTTCCTTTCCGCAGCTTCTTTCCCTCTCCTTTTATAACATACCACCTACATTATTAAAATAGTGGGCTTATTTGTCCAGTTTCCCCACTAAGTTTGTAAACTCAGAAAAGGTTAGTATTAAGGCCACGTTTCCCCCTTTGAGACACCATGCTTAGCACAATACCTGTTTTAAGTAGGTAATTCATAAATATTAATTGAATAAATAAGTTGCTTTATATCAAATTGAACCTTAAATATTTGATTTAGAGTGTTCATCCGCGATGGTTAAGGAAGTAGTTAAGGAAGTAGTTAGTTTTTAATAATTCACTAATGCTAAGGTGAACAGGTTTAGACAGTTTCAAAGTATCTTAGTCGAGTGGGGGCGGGGAGGGGCAGGTTAAAGTGTTCCCAAGACACATAAGGTTTCCAAAGGACTTGGTGTAAATAATTCATTTATAATTATGGCTTGTATTGTTGCTCTGCAAATTTCTTGCAGCACGGGCCAAAAGACCTTGAAGAGAGTTCAAATTAAGAAGACTTACACACATCTACCCAGCAAGAAAGAGAAGGGAAGTAGGTAAAAATGTACCTGTCCAGTCTTGCTACTATTTCCTGGAGTCAGTCTTGGTTTAAAACATAATAAGCAGACCCGGCTTGTCATACCCACTTTCTCCCAGGGGGTTGAAACTGTAATGAAAGCAGTTTAACTCAATGGTAACTGGATTAGGGTAATGCAAGAACGTGCCACCTTGGGACTTCCTGCTTGTGTCTCGGCCTGAATAAATGTGTATGGAAATTGTTTTAAACTGATGGCTGGACAGGATCACAAGTTATAGTAATGTTGACAGTCTCAGCTTGGAACCTGGAAAAAAACAGCAAAAAAAAAAAAAAAAAAAGTGGAGCAGAGACTGAAAACAGCTCATTTGCTGACAGGGAAGCGGTGCTCAGAGGTTGAGATGTACAACCTTGGCAGGTCAATGGTGACAATACTTGCAAAGTGCCACGAGCATCTCCCCTGCAAATTGATGCAACTGAATATGAATCCTCGCCTCCAATCGGAAGCAACTTGATTTCTTTTTCAGCCTCCAGGACTCATAAGAAGCCATAAGGAGAAGCTTCTCAGACTTAAAGTGTGCAACAGGATACTAAATCTTCCATCTCCTGGAGGCTGGATAGGAAATGAAAAGGTAGAGTTGTCACATTCTGTCACAGCGGAATATCGTGGAAATAATCCAATCCATTTGTTCCCTTCAGAAGTAGCTGGTGTTTCAGTGTGAGTTCCTCCTTCATTATTTCACTGGGTTTATTGTCCTGTGTCACAGAGGCAAGGCATCCGTTGGCAAAGACAGGGGAGGAGAAGGAGATTCTCCATCTTCCTTATGAACGTTCGCAGAGGAGTTCTGGTGAATTTACTGCCACGGAAGAGTGACAGCCTGTCAGCGTCCAAGATCCCAGCTTTGGGGAGCCGCCAAATGGTTCCTGACTAAGAACAAACAAAGTGTGCATTTTTTTGGGGACCGTGTCAGGGCACCTTTTTTGTCAAATTTCGCAAAGCGGCTATCAAGGGGAGGATTCAAAAGGGACCTGAAATTAGAGTATTTTGATTCCCATACTTCAGTATTATCATAGAAGTCCTACTTGACTTCCTGGAAAGTGGAGTTGTTTCCTCAAGGAGATTCAGTTGGAGTCCGTCCTTTCACAGAACATTCCTTGGGTCTGTAGAACCAGCAAAATAATTCAAGTCATGAAGTTATATACATCCGCAAGAACTCCGAAATATCATGTCGTTCTCTTTCCTGCCTTTGAACAGGATAAGTAGGAGGGTCTCCATTTTACAGGTGGGGTAAGTGAGGTTCAGAGGCCAGGGGAGTTTATAAACACTGTGTGATGACAAGATTCTAAATTATAGATCAGCATGATATCTTGCGCATCTCCACAAGAGCCGATGCACAGAGGAGGCTTTGGCACATAGTAGGTGCTTAGCAAGCACTTGTCAAATTGGGTCTTACTAGACCAGTAACCCCCACAAAAACACAAGCCTTCCCAAACCTTTTGAAAAGAATATCATCGCCCAGCTACTTCGACTAGTGTATTCGTTTATTTGTTTACGGGTCTGGATGTCACCTCCTTGCATGAGAACCTTGAAACTTTTAGAATCCACACTCCATCATGACTTCAGAGCGTTTGGATTTCCAACTAACATTTCAATGTAATTTGATTTTGGACTTTCCTTAACTTTTTTTTTTTTAAAAAGATTTATTTATTTCAAAGAGAGAGAGAGAGAATGAGCATACGAGCAGGGTTGGAGAGGGGCAGAAGGGGAGAGAGAGAGAATCCTCAAGCAGACTCCCCACTGAGCACAGAGCTGAACATGGGATTTGATCCCATGACCCCGAGATCACAACCTGAGCTGAAACCAAGAGCTGGATGCTCGCCCCACTGAGCTGCCCTGGATCCCCTGGGATTCAAATAGGCAAAGCATTTAATTTCAAATTATGAAGGCATGCCCAACACGATCCAGGTTTTTCTTCAATTTGGAGACAGAGGTAATGGCTTGCTTTGGACTGAAGTAAAAGAATGAGGAGGTACCCTTAGGAATACATGACTTCTACCCTCTTTTTATTTCCGTCTTGGCATTTGTGTGTGTGTGTATGAGTGTGTGTGCTTTGGTATCTACATGTTTTTTTTCTCCCTTTTTTATACCTTGTACACCATATCCATCTCCTGCTATATAAAGAAATCAGAGGCTGTGACATAGGCCCAGCGTATACCTCTAAACTGAATGCATGAAACTAACCCCAAAAGCTTCCCAAATGTGCCAATAGGCAACCATTTCAAAGTCATATAATGAACGCAGGCAGCTGGTATATTTAGTATCTAAGAAGCAGCTTTTCCTTTTCTTCTTATTTTTTTTTTCTCTTTTCCCTCAGTAGAAGCTAAAACTTTATTATAAAACCACAGATAAGTATATCAACTGCTAGGAGGCTGGCATAGCAGAATACAAGGAAATAAGAGATAAGGGAATTTGGTCAAATACAAAAAGTACTGTGGAATTTAAACCAAATGACAGCAGATAAGGCTTTCCCTGAGTTTCTATTAAAAATGTAATAAATAAGAAATCTAAAAATATTTCTTTCCAGGCCTAGTACTTTTGTTCCTCTATTACTCATCAGAAATGTATAGAATCTTCATCAATGCTGGGATTCTACTCACAGTTGCAAAAATAAACTTTGCCGAAGTCGTGTTAAAGATATGACAGCCTCAGAATGATGCCTCGTGAGTCTTTCAGGAAAGTTTGTCATTTGAATAAATAGACTTCATTTAAACACTTAAGGGGGTCACCCCATAAGCCTGCACGGAAGCCTAGTGGTAAAAGCAGAAATGGCACGATAGAAACCACCAGCGATCAAAACACAGATTAAAAAAGAAAAAAACAGTGGTGGGAACTTTGCTTAAGCTGCTCTTTAGGGAAAAATCACAACGTTTTTATCTTATTATTTTAAGTGTGTATAATTCCTGAAGGGTCCAAAGTTCTGTGAATGGATATTCACTGACATTTCACGTTCCGCAGTGGAATTTACATTGACCTAAAGCAGATATAGGTCCGAATAAAGTGGATCCCCCACCATAAGTGAGTTGGCATAGATCCATCTAGATCCTCTCAGTGCCTTGGGCCCTGTTGACCTCAGGGAAGGAAAGGAGATTGAGATCTGGACAAAAAGGGACTCTAAGTAGGTTCTGTGGGATGACACGCCTCTGGGGGCTCCAAGTTGAGTGGGGTCTGGGGTCTCAGGTATAGTGATCCATGCTGTCTGCTCCATCTCTTGAGGGCAATAGCTCTAAGTCATAAAAGGTCTCCCTGAATAATAGGGCACATCTGTCAGCCCTCACATCCCATACACACTCAGTTTATATCTGTCTTGGGATAGTCCACGGAAGGAAAAGATCATCCTATTTGGATGGTAGATATTCAAGCCATTTTATTTGATTCGATCTTTTGTTCTTTTGTGATATGCCTATATACACTTTTTATCCAGTTGAATTTATGTTTTAAAGCATTTATTTACAGATAATGTCAGAGCAGAATATCTGTGTATCTCGATGGGTTGAAAAAGAATAGACCAAGCCCTATATAATTCTTTATGCTAGGGTCCTTGTCACCTTAGTGGGAAAGGGAACCAATATCATCAACTTTCAGTAATAATTTCTGTTGAATGTGGCAACAATCCTTCCTACGCACGGCAAATTCAATGCCATAAATAGGTCACATTTTACTAATGGTTCTGGGTATCAAAGCATGAATGAGCATAACTGGCAACAAGCAAAACCAGAATCCATCAGGAATCCACTGGACAATTGTGACACTTACACTGTCACAATCCAATACATATTTTAAAAAAATAGTTCAAGTTTTGAATCTCCTGCCATTCTATATTATGGGATTGTACACATTCTGGGCCTAGGGTGCTTCTGTTGTTCAGAAAGTGTCGAGGAGCCCAGGCTTGGGTAGAGATGAAGATCAAATGTCCCCAAATTAATTATTAAGATGTTCAGAGAATCCTTACAGTGAGAAAATCTTAACTCTGGTCACCTTTTTTTTTTCTTTTTTCTCTTTTCTTTTCTTTTCTTTGCTTTGCTTTGCTTTGCTTTGCTTTGCTTTCTTTGGCCACTTTAAAAACTATCTAGTCCTCTTACAGAAAACACTTCAAGATTTGTTATCAAAAGAACACTCTCATTCTTTTTAAGATGGAATTCACATAAATCTTTGTGGCTTTTGTGCTATGACCCAGAATAAGTAATTAACGTGAGGTTGGATAAAGGCTGAACACCTTGTTCTTCATGTTTCCTACTATTTATGTGAAAAATCTGCTTCAACTTTATCTCTGAGTAGCCAAATTTCCTTCCTACCACATGCAAGAATATTTGATTAATGAGTAACTATGATTAAATGAATTGCTATGTGTGAGGTGCTTAGAATCGTGTCCGGCACACAGTGCTATGCAAATGCTGATAATCATACTTATTATTTTTATTTGTCAATTCAGATTTTTTTAGTTAGAATATAATCGTGAGGACAATATAATTTGGCTAGGCCTCCGAGCAAAACAAAATCTATAAAAGCTGAGACTCGTAGTAGAATATGGACATGAGACCTTATTCTTTCCTTGCTTCGTGGTTTTCATCAATGATTTTGAATTTTAACAATTATTGATATGTATTATATATTCATATACTTATAAGAGGTATAATTTTTTAACTAAAGAAAATTCTGTGCCACTCAGAGAATTAATTTTAAAATAATTTTATTTAATGTTTTGATTAATGAAGCTGTAAGCTGTGACTTGGTGACATATTGAGTTTCACATACAGCCATAAAACTCATTTGTGGGCAAGTTTATATGGGTGCATATGGGTGTAATTATCTGTCCAGCTTCTATGTGTGTGAATCTAGAATGCCCTGTAGGCAAGCTTGAGTTCTTCTTTTATGTTTCTCAAATTCGGAGCACTCCTCACATCTATGAGATTCTCTGTGCCAAAAAAATAAATAAGAGAGAGAGTTTTTTTCTTAGATTTTTAGTTATTAAAAGGAATGTTCACAGGATGCCCAGCTGGCTTAGTTGATAGTGCATGCAACTCTTGATTTCAGGGTTATAAGTTCGAGCCCCATGTTGGGTGTGGAGATTACTTAAAAATAAAATCTTAAAAAAAAAAATAAAGGCATGTTCTCCAGAGACCTTTTATACACACACGCACACACACACACACACACACACAATGACATATACCCAGATCTATATGAAAATATCATGTATTGATCCATTTAATCTTATTTTGTGGTTATTTAAAGAGAACTTTTGAGACTAATTTTAGTTGTGCTGAATGAAGCAAAATAATAGATTTTATACTTCTTCAAAATGGAAATAGTTTCTCAAATATATTTGTGCTTTAGCATGCTGTTAATTAATTACCCAAGATATGTAGTAATACCTCTGAAAATAATGATATAATTATTTGTTTAATTAGATAAAAGTACCATGAATAAACGTCTAATTTTCAGATTTACCTACAATGGCATTCATACTAAAATAGTTCAAAATCTACCATGTAATAAAATGATAATTAGTAATATATACTTAGAAGTGCAATTGGTTTTAAATTAAGCTAATTAATAAACAAAAATTGAATTAATTTTTTTCTTTTCAATAGTAATATCTTTGGTTTCATGTACATATCATATCTAATGTCTTGGTTATAATCTTATTAAATGTAGTAGACCATATTTTTCTGTAATTGACCATTTAAGATAGCTTTAAGAATTTAAATGGTTATCTAAAACAAATCAATTAGCAAAATTTTTGCTTGCTTTTATGTTATTAAATTATCTTAATGACAGTGGAAAGGTCAGCATTTATCAAACACTTGAACTATCATAACATACTTAAGAAATATTTCACAGAACAGTTATGCCTCGAATTAGTTACAACTGATTATTGCTTTTTTTAATCTTAATAGCTTCCATATTTAAGAAATGCTGCATTTATTTAATGAATAAACTGTTTTAATTATAGAGGAATGTAGGTATATTTGATTTCATACAAATTCAGCCTAGTTAAAAGCTACAATAGGCTGTTTCACTGCGATCATTTCAGTAGAGTTAAACACACACACACACACACACACACACACACACACACACCCCTTCAGTTCATCAGGCCATTACACTGTCAACGTGTGTGTGTATGTGTGTGTCTTTGTGTATGTCACACCCTCTAAATTCAGGTGGCCTCAAGCTGTGCCATATAATTCCAGCCTCAATTAAACTTTCCAAGGTCAGCTGTGCTGTACCAGGTCAGACATAAATAAGGCAGAGGAGAGTCCTAGGGTACAGAAAAGCCATATTTATTCTTTATCCACAGTTCATGGCTATCAAATGAAGGCTAACAGAAAGGAAAGACAGGAAAAAGGAGGACCCTCAAAAGGTACTTTACACCTAAGCGTAACCTTTGTTGAAAAAAAAAATCAGTATATGAATAATTCAAGACAAAGTGAATGAGTGGTGGGTGTGAGTGTATGTGTGTATCTTTTTTTTTTTTTCCTCTCCTTCCTTCTAAGAATACAACTTTAACCAGAGCCCAGTGGAGAATATGCTGGTATAATTGCAAATCATTATCCCAGAAGTCAAAAGACCCAATTTCCAATTTTCTTTGTACCACTGACCAGTAGGATAATAGGTACATATTTTATCACCTTCAGTTTTCTCTTCCATGAAATGAGAAGTTTAAAGTAGATAAGTCCATTGAATTTTCAAGTTCTAAAATTGATGTTAGGCTGAATTCTACGCATATAGTGTTAGTAAACAAAGATCCAATAAACCAAGTGAAGACACAGACCTGAGAAATTATATTTGCTCATATGTAATGTATAGGGATTAGTTTTTAGAGTATATAAAGAACTCCTATTAAGAAAAAGAAGAAGAAAAGAAAAACAAACTTCCAAAAAATGTACAAAGAAAATGAACAGTTTGCCCAATAAACACTTGAAAAGATGTTCAATTTCCTTAATAATTTGAGGACTATAAAATAAACACTGTTATACCATGTTACACCCCCTTGTCTGGCAAAATTAGTGTCCGATCATGTTAAGAGATGAGCTTCCCCAGTTGTACACCAGGTGTATCAGGGAACTGCAGAAAAACCACAAGTGCTCCCCAGGATATTGACAAATTTGGAGAAAACCACAACAAAATCTGTGGAGCAGTGTGTGCCCTCCTAGCTTGATGTAGCTCACAGTTTTAATTTTGGATTGTGGTACATTCCCTTTAATGATTTCAGATCTTTGCAAAGTTATGGTTTCAGAGTTTGCTAGAAGACAAAGAAAGGACTCTGGGACCTATGGGCAATGGGGCATCATTAGGAAGAAATCTAGGTTGCTGTTCTCCACCGGCACCTAGCATACATAGTACTCTCTCAGTTGGGAAGAAGTGGAGTTTGACCTTGATTTCAGAATGGGGCAATGGACTCATTAGTAAGTAGCCTGTGAAAGCACATGACTTCTATCATTTCTTACGAGCTAAATACTAAACACAAAATGAAGGAAGCAAATTAAAGAAGAAATAAAAGAGAGGGAACAAAGAGAAGAAAATGGGAAATTTCTGGGTGAATGGCCCAGTTTCTAATCCACAGCTCTTGCTCAGATTTCTATTGGAAGCAAAATGGCCAGACTGAACAACTCAACAGCCACAATAACAACGAAAAGAGGATGGGACAATTATTATTCCAAAAACTTGCTTCTCGTTTATCTGAAATGCAAATTAGCTGGGTGTCCTGCATTTTATTAGGCAACCCTACACGGAAATGGTCAACAAACTATAAAGAAAAAAAAGAAAGAAAAACAAACAAACAAACTATAAAGAAAGCGATAGCAAGTATTCCAAGTTAGGGATCACATATGTCCGTAACAGAACTTTGAAGAATTTCTGTAGGTGAAGGGCACATGATACCAGCATGAAGCACTCGGAAGAGTCAGAGTTGAGTCCCGCCATCTTTCCCATGGGAAAGCAAGATACTTACAGAGGAAACACTGCATCCTTGTGGGAAAACAAGGGAGCAAGATTTCTGGACTCAGGTGAATGTAATTTGTGAGGAAAGGACAATGATAAGTGGACGTCTGAGAATGGAAAAAGAGTGAGAAACTCAAGGGAAAAAACCCAGTCCTTTACTTATAAAAGGATAATGCAAATGGAAGAAGGTTTTTGACCTGATGAATTCAGCAGACCTGAAGGAAGAGACTTGAATCTGCTGACCCAGAAGTGAATCAAAATAAAGCTAACCACAGTGAGATATTTGAGATATTAAACAGTTTGGACTGAACAAACACCTATGTGGGACAATATAAAACATAAGCATAATTGTGTAAAAGTAATGATTTATTAATTATAATTTCGGTAGGCTTCCAGATTATGCAACTAATTGGGGAGGGAGATGGGAAAAAAAGGTGTAAAATCATGCTAAATTTCTAAATATGTACTCTATCAATCTTGACATGCATAATTGGAGGAAAATAGATTCAGATGGATTCTGGGTAATCATAATGGCCAACACCAAAAAAAAAAAAAAAAAAAGGACACAACCCTGAACACCTAATTGTGGGAGCATAAAAAAGTGAAGAGAAAAATGAAATAAGATTGGAAAGTGTAATAGATTATGATAAGAACAAATGGAGTTTGACAAATATGACTATCTTAAGCTTTCCCATTAAATGACAAATACTTTATATTTCCAGTCAAAGAACAATATTGCATTTTATGCTATTGAATTTTATGCTAATATTTATATATGAATTTAGGCTTGGTTTGGCTGTGATTGAGAAAATCAAAAAATGTACCAGCAACTCTTGGTTTTGGCTCCTGTCACAATCTCATGGGTTATGGGATCAGGCTCCTGACTCAGTCCAGAGTCTGATTGAAACATTCTCTCCCCTTGCCCCTCCCCCTCCCCATGCTCTCTCTCTCTCTCTCTCTCTCCTTCCCTGTCTCTCTCTCTATCTCTCTCTCAAAATAAATGAATCTTTAGAAAAAAAACACACATTTGTGAAATACAGTTGAAGTGTATACAAGAAAATTAGTGTTTGTTGGAGTCAGGATTGCTTGTTTTCCTTCTGTTGTAAGATTATTTTATCAGAATTTGTATGCATATTTATGATCCATATTTTAAAGGTAGCTATAAAGAAGATAGATGAAATTTTAAAGTATATACATCATGATTCAATAAAAGTTGGTAATCACCTACCATACCTACATATTATATAATATATAAATGACTACTATAGTATACAGTATATAATCTATAGTATGCTACTCTACATTACTGTATAATTTGGATCATCTGATTAACAGTCCAGGAAATAAGCCAATTTAATGAGATGCATACAAAGAATTAGGAAGAGTATCTTGAATCTACAGAGAGATCAATCATACAGAGTAGAATGGTTTGCTCCATACTCTTGGGTTCATACTTTTGCACATGTTTCTTGAGACTGTTGATAATCACAGTTAGGAACACAGTTGTGACTGGAGCCCAACGAGCTAAGTTTGAGGAGACATTAGCTAAATAGTCCCAGACCACCAATCATAAAAAGGGGATGTGTTGTTAATTTTGTTCTTTGTTTTGTCTCCCTACCAGGGCCTCAGTTGATGATCTAGAACCTGAAAATAACAATGTCTATTCCACAGGTTTTTTTACATTTATGCCAGAAATCATTAACAAAACCTTTTAGCTCCTGATAGGCTCTTGATAAATGTTAGTTTTAACCTGACTGTACAAACATGCTTTTCAAGAGGAAATTTTCCTTTAAAATACAGTTCCTTTGGTTTATTTTTCATTTGCTGGTACATTTTTTGATTTTCTCAATCACAGCCAAACCACGCCTATTTAAAAGGAATTTATATCAAGCAACCTCTTTCTTCCTCTTGTTTCCTCTCAGAGAAGTTAGCAACATGCCTCACAGACCTAAAATCCACCTCTAAGTCCTGTGCACATAACTCACTTCTAAATAGCTCATCTTTAATACTGGAAGGTAGCAAGGCAGAGCAAACCCCCTTCCCTGGTCCCTGTTTCCTATTTGATAATTTACGATCATCTCAAAGCTAGTAAAGATACCGGGACAGAAACCCAGCACTTCCAAAGAAATCCAAGTTAACTCACTCAGAACATTTATCGAGTTATTAATTAACTGACAAAGAAAAGAAGAAGGCGTGTTTTGCACTTTGTTTTGTGAGGTGGTTCCAGTCTGTTTGAATTTCCTAACTGATCCTGCATGCAGAGCTTGATTGCGTCTGCGAGAGAACTCAGCTATGTCAGAGCTCCTTTTCCAAAGGCTAACCTGGGACTCTGCAAAACAGAAGCGTCTCGAATTCTCTTGGACAAATCCATTTGGAGCATGAAAATTGACACAAAGTTCACAACAATCCTTGAATTACGTGTACGGAATCACAGAGATGAAAGCAGGAAAAGGGGTACGTTCCAGTAATGGTTAAGATAATATTAGTAACAATTAGGGGTTTGCAGTTGATAAACATTCTTTCACATTCTTAATTTGATTATTATAGTTCCTCAGTGAACTCAGGAATAGGATGGATAAAACTTTATTATGGATATTCCATTGCCAGATATTCTGCTGGGCACTTTACATACATTCACCCTATTTCAGACCTTGCGTGTTAGAATGTTGGTGGATATAGCGCTATGAGGGAGAAGAGAGAAGAAATAAGGTAAACCTGAAAAACTGTTCTTTATGTGATGGACATCCTAGCCCTAAGTCCCTATAGTCTATTCAACTCATGAATATAGTTTTTGTTTGTTTTTTGTATGGACACTGGAAAGAAAATCTTATATTGGGGTGGAGGTGGTAAGAATAGAGAGCATTGCTTAGAAAGCTAATGAGAACTTGGGATGGTGGCTTATCATCCTAAAGGCATGACAATGTGAAATGAGTTCTTACTATGAATTCAGTTTGACAGTTAAAGAAACTTTAGTTTCTTCCCGAAAACTTTAGTTTTAGTTTAGTTAAAGAAACAAAGAACGTTCTCAAGGCCATCACGCCAGTCAAGTGTTCCCACCAGGATCTGAACCCATGGAGTCTGAGTCCAGAGTCTGTGTGGTAAACAGTTATAAAATAGAACCTCTCCAAAACGGTGGCGTTCTTGCTGATTTTAAGAATTTAAAAAACCGTAGTGCATAAATGAACAATTTTTGACCTGCTAATGAGAAATAATCATAGGTCTCTGTCAAAAAGATTGTTTTCCCTGTGGCTAGGTAGCTGTGGGTAACATTAGGGACCTTAGGTTTGGAATTAAACTATAATAAACAAGCAGTGATTCTATGAGAATAATTTTCATAAAAATATGCTGAAAAAAATTATACCATGTGGGAAAATTACCTAGTTGACCTATTTTTTTTCCTACCATAAAATCTCCAAAAAAAATTATTAGCAAAATTATATCTAAGCAGCTGACTGCATACACTGAGAAGACTGGACAAACCAGAAGTGAGATGGAGGTATGGGGTAGAATATGATTGGGTAGAAGCCTTTGTTCTTGGGATCTTGGCATTCAAAGGCACCCAGGCATTCTACCTGGTTCTCCAAATCTGTTTTGGAGAACTAGCTTGCTATTTTGAGAAGAATACCTCGTAACAGCATTGGGGGTCAACATCAATTCATCAGAGGCTATAATTACTGAGAATGGACATTAGACACTCTGGAAAATAAACAGTGTCCTGAAGAAAGGAGAATGGAACTATGAATAATAAACATATGGCAAGACACAGCCCTCTTTCCTAGAGTGGGAAACACCTGAGTATTTCATATCCTTCACATGTTTCCTCTCTGACTCTTTCTTGTGGCTCTGGCCCAGAGCTTTATGCCATCACAGAATCTTCATGCCCACTCTAATCATAGTTTATACGCATTTATCCATGTTCTATTGCCAAACAGAAGAAACAACTAGAAACACTCGCTCTTCGATAATTCGCCCGTTCTTTAAGAACCTTATATAAACCTACCTCTCAGTTTTTGGTTTTCTTTTCTCAAGAACAAATAATCTCATTTCCTTTTATCTTTCCTTAGAGGTCCCATTTTCCCATCCTTTAATCATTTTTATTGTTTCCATCTGTACCTACTTTAGTTTTTCCTATCCCTTTTCAAATGTGTATCTGCAAATTAGGTATAGCACTAGCAAAATTGGAATAGGTCTAAAATTCCTGTTGATTGATCTATTATTGGAATAACTACCTCGATTTAGATAAGGCAACACATAGAAAATGATGGTAAGAGCATGGGGGAAAAAAAAGGAAAAAATGTAACTGCTACCATAGAAGGATATTTACAGATCCAGAAAGTAATTCTAAGGAGTGGAACTTGCCCTAAAGAGAAATGAGAAAATGCATAACAATACAAGAAAATGGCTCTTATGGAAGTTAAATAAAAAATGAAGAAAACAAAAATTATATCTATAAAATGATTACAACTACAAATGCATGTCTGCATATAAATGGACAAGCACAGAAAAAGAACATACAGGGGAAACTTTTTTTTCTTAGAGTAGCATAACTTTCTGCATTCTTTTTAAATTTTAATTTTCCTGATTTTAGTAGTGCTATGTGTGCAATAACTAAAACGTAATTCTAGAAAAACTATCTGGAGAACAAGAAAGGAAAGCCTAGGACCTCCTAACAATGTTATAATACTTAAGAATAGTAAAAACGAACTAACAAAAAACAGACAAACAAAAACCTCAAAGGACATACAGATCTCTACTATTTTAATGCATTCATTAAATCCTATAGACATCATATACTTTTGCTATTCATGCTTGTAATGGATAAGGGGGGTAGAAATGACCTAATTTGTACCCTGGAATCCCTTGCCTTATCCCTCAAATTGGAACAACAGTAAAAAATTAAAAGGACAAATTAAGAAGTAGATAAAGAAAAACAAGTCTCAGAATTTTAGGTGTGGAAGTGCCCTTAAACATGACCCAGCCTCTAACACCCTAATTTCACAGGTGACAAACTAATGACCAAAGAGTAAGACTGGATTTTTCATGGTAATATGTATTAAAGAAACACAGACTACAGGTATGCTCTGTTCCAAGGTACTTCTAGATACGTGTAAGTCATACTCTATTAAAGACTGTACATGACCGAAGAGTAATAGAGTCCCATCATGAGAGTGTTGGGACTTTGTAACTATTCTGTTGGGTGGAGACAATGTTTCCTATTAGTTGATGTCTTACACAAGTGCAGCCAATGCAGGAAATTAGAAGTGCTTGGACTTGTCTTGGCTCACGAGAAAAAAAAGGGGGGGGGGGGAAGAATGTCATAAATCCATTATAAATCACGATTCAATGAAATTCTATAGAATTTTGTGCTTAAGATGGAATTTTGTTACAGTTTTTCATATATATATGTATACTTACCACATACTCTTTATACATATAAATACATATATACATATACATATTCACATACGTATGTATATCATATATATATGTACATCTTCAGACATACATGGTCTTACCTGGTTAATTTGAATCACCTGAGTTTTCATCTAATACTTAGTTTATAGCTCAAAATTCTGCTTGAAACATTAGTACTCTGTGTCTCGTCTTTCATCATGGATCTGTAGAATAGTTTTTCACCTCAACTTTTGTATTCACAGCATCATTTTTCTGCCCTGATCTGAATTGATAATACCAGCCCACCATTTCCATCAACAAAATAACTATCCTGTGGAAGATAAAGAAAATGCCTGAAGTCTTATATATGGCAAACTACATTTTCCATACATCTAATAGACAATAATGTGGAAGCTCAGAACAAAGCTACACGAATAAGGGTTTAAAATCTCTTTCTTGGGCGCCTGGGTGGCTGAGACGGTTAAGCATCGGCCATCGACTCAGGTCATGATCCTGGAGTCCTGGGATCTAGTCCCTCATCGGGCTCCCTGCTCAGCGGGGATCCTGCTTCTCCCTTTGTCTCTGGCTCTTTCTCTCTGTTTCTCATGAATAAATAAATAAATAAATAAATAAATCTTTAAAAAAAAAAATCTTTCTTTCCACTCATGTTCCAGGAGAATTGTTTTGTTTGTTTGTTTGTTTTGTTTGCTTGTTTTGCTGTATGTACATGTGCATGACTGGACCTATTCTCAAGGAGCTTAAGGTTAAGGAACAGTCTTTGCAAGTCTGAACCAGGATAATATCATCAGGTAGCTTCCAGTTTAGTAACTGCACTGGCCTTGTTAATTGGATTGAATGTTGGCCAGTGATATTCTCTAGTCAACAGAGCTGATTTTGACATGGGAATTGGAGGAAATTTATACTCAGCAGGAACTATGGAAGCGTGATCAGACATAGGGATTGTTGAAATGACAGGTGCCTCAAAATCAAATTTTCACACAAGTCAAGTAATCTATCAAATCAAATAATTTATCAGTAAGTTATTGGAAAAAATGGTAGATTACTGGGGAATTTTGCAAAAATGTTGTTAGAGGGAGTAAAAGCATGTTAAGACGCTTGTACTTCTTGGCGGAAGGAATAAAAATTTGTCTGCAGTCGCTTACAAATTAGGGATTTTTTTTTTCTCTTGAATGAGTAATGCAAATAGCTCAGGCTTTCAATGATTCCAATACTGAGGTCATTGCTATTCCCCTGATCTGTGTTGATGATGGCCAGAACTGTAGCTCTCGTGTCCAGATTATGGCAAGAATGAGGAGTAAGAAGTGATGGGTCCTTGTACTCAGCAAGCAATGGTTTTCTGGGCGTAGAACGCATTTCTGCTACACATCATTGGCTAACGCTGTGCCTTGTGGCCATCTGAAACTGGAAGGTGACCAGGGAGAAAGGGGTTCAGAATCAGGGTTTGGTCAGCCCACAGTGTCTTCTGCAAGATCATATAGGGAGATATGCGAGAAATAAGGGAGCTGCCCATTTACTTACTATAAAGAGAACCTTCAACTTATTGGTTTCTGATGACATGTAGGCTTAGGACATTGCCTTATCTCGACAATTTCCACCAATGAGATGGGAATGTCTCAGGCTGTCCACATGGGTGTGCATATCAAATTACTGGGGGAACAAATGCTTTTTTTTTTTTTAAAGATTTTATTTATTCATTTGTCAGAGAGAGAGAGAGAGCACAAGGAGGGGAAGCAACAGGCAGACGGAGAAGCAGGCTCCCCACTGAGCAAGGAGCCTGATGCAGGACTCTATCCCAATACCCTGGGATCATGACCTGAGCTGAAGGCAGATGCTTAACTGAGTCACCCAGGCATCCCAACAAGTGCATTTTTAAATTGCTCTTGGGATTGTCTTTTTTTCCAAATTAATTTCTGTAATGGGTTTGTTTTCCATAGTGTTATTTCTAGCATTTCCTTGTATTTTTTAGTTCATTTTGTTGAAATTAGTGCTTGTTTCAAGGTGTCTTTGGTTAGCACTCCACGCGGCATCACATTTAAATTATTTTTAAAAAGGTATTTCCATTTCAAATCTTTAACCAATTCCGTTAATCTAAATTGTTGACACATTTTGATTCCCATTTGTATTAGCAGAAATAGACAGATATAGATGGAACACTTTTAAATATGATTTCACAAACTTAGGCTTAGTTCTACAGTGATATTACCTTTTCATCTCTATATGGCTTAAGCAGATACCACAAAACAGTTCCCTCTTTTTCATTCAATTTCACTCCTCTGTTTTGAGAATAAGAGGCTGGAGCACATCAGGAAGTTTCTCTGTCAGATGGAGAGAATAAGGTAGCATTAAATATGTGATAATTCAGCAGAAACCTGGCACTGGGTAATCCAAGGAAATCCAAAGGTGAAGAAATGTGCACGGTTTGAAAGTCTACAATTGAGAGATCTGTGGGAAAGTATACAGGGCACTAAAATCTAAAAGCCTGGCAAAAAATGGCTGTTCTAGCCACAGAAATGCAGTTTTATAAAAGACTTCTGTTCCACGAGTCCTACACAGGGAAACGCAAGGATCCAAGCTGAAAAATGCTATAGAAAAAAGCAGAATATCAGGAGAAGAAATGAAGCCAATATTCAGCGCTTTGTAAGATAGAAGTCATGCAGTATAATGGCCCGGTTCTTTGTAGGAGAGAGAAAGGGTTGTATGATGTACCTTTTTCTCCCTCCTCGCTCCCGGTTTTATTGAGTAGTAATTGACATAGATCACTGTATCAGTTTAAGGCATACAGCATGCTGCTTTGATTTACATATATTGTGAAATAATTACCACACTAGGTCCAGCTAACATGCATTGTCTTGTATACATACAATAAAAATAAAAGAAAGAGAACCAAAAGGGGAAGAAAATTCCCCTTGTGAAGATAGTCACAGGAATTACTCTCTTAACAACTTCCCTATATATCATAGAGCAGAGGTAGCTACAGTCACTATGTTGTACATTTCACCCCTAGTACTTATTTATATTCTAACTGGAAGTTTGTACCTTTTGACCTTCTTCCAAATCCTTCTTCCCCCATCCTCTGAGTCTGGTGATCTGATCTCTTTTTCTGAGTTTTTTTTTTTTATTCTACATATAAGTGAGATCATATAATATTTGTCTTACTGTCTGAGTTATTTTCCTTAGAATAATGCCCTCAAGGTCCATCCATGTTGGCACATCGATGAATGAATGGATAAAGGAATTGTGGTATATACATATGCAGTGGAATGTTATTCAGCCATAAAAAAGAGGAAATCTTACCATTTGTCGCAACATGAATGGACCTTGATGTTTCTTTTAAGGTAAAGTTGTGGAGGTATAATTGCAAGAAAGTGAACTTTGAATTTTGTTTCAGGCCCCTGGATACATCATCATCATCATTATTATTATTATTTTTATTAGAGAGAGAGCACACATATGAGCAGGAGAGGAGGAGAGGGAAAGAGAGAATCTTAAGCAGGCTCCATACCCAGTGCAATGCCCAATTTGGGGTTGATCTCACAACCCTGAGATCATGACCTGAGCCGAAATCAAAAGTCAACTGCTTAACCCACAACCACCCAGGCACCTCTCCACCCTGCCCCCCCCCATATATTATTTAATAATTGTGTCAAGTTACTGAGCTTCAGTGTTGGGTCCAAGAGTCCTAAGGATTAGATAAATGCATCACAAGTTTTGGTCAAAGCTAAGAAGAAAATAAAACACCTTTCAAAAGGACACTTCTGTACTAAGCCTCTCTCTTTATTTGAGCCCAGTTAACAACGTTACATTAATTTCAGGTGTACAACTAAGTGTCTTTTCTTACCACTCCCTTTGCTTTCAATTTTTTGTGAGTTCTAAAAATGTATCTACTGCTAAATTTTACTGCATCAGTAAGTTTATTTGAGGTCAAATCTCCAACACACCTCAACTCTAAAATTGATCTGATAACAGGTGGCTCAATCAGTTTAGCGGTCAACTCTTGATTTTGGCTCAGGTCATGATCTCAGGGTCCTGGGATTGAGCCCCTTGTGGGGCTCAGTGCTCAGCGGGGAGTCTGCTTGAAATTCTCCCTCCCACTCCCTCTGCCCCTCCCCCTACTCACACACTTTCTCTCTCTTCAAAAATATATAAATAAATCTTTAAGATAAAAACATAAATAAAATTGATCTGATAACGAATCTGCACAGCTGTTCAGGTCCCTAAATTCGTCCCGACTATTGACAGGTTTATTTTCAGAATTTGTCCTACCAAAGGAAATCAAGTGGTTTCTGGTCAGAGTAGATGGACAAGCAGGGAGGAGAGGAAGAGAACACGTTTTGTTTTTTTTTAAATTAATTAATTTATTTCTAATCTAAACATTAGGACAAATGCTAACAAATCAAGGTCAACTTCCAACGATTTTTATGTAGTTTTTCTTACTGTATCTCTGTCTGTCTACCTACCTGTAATCACAACTGATATCATGCTGCAATAACAAACGATCTCAAGATATCAGTAAGTTCACATAATAAAAGTTTGTTTTTCTCTGAGAGTTGAGTGGGGAGTCTAAACAAATCTCTGGGCAGTTTCCCTCCATGTGCTGCTGGCTCAGCCCTCCAGGTTTCTCTGTCTATGGCACCCGAGGATCATCACTGGCTTTTCACTCACTGTCCCAGCAAGTGAAGGGGGCAGCATCAAGAATCAGAAAATGTCATGGCTCCTACGGGGCTCATGTTGCTTTCACTTCTATTTCATTGAGCAGGAATAATCACAGGGCCTGGAGTAACCTCTAATGATCAGGGAAGTGCCATTCCACCATGTGCTGGCTTTGGAGAACTGAGTGGGGGCCAACAACAGTGTATTTTACCATGGGTAGTGGTAAACCCTCAAGTAATTAAAAAATAATCTCACTTTGGCCTTAAAGTCATTTGATGATTGAGTTTTCACAGTTGTGAGAACGAAACTCATTAGTTCTATCAAGGATGCTGCAGTTTCCCTACCCACCTGTCTGGCACGGAACATTTACGGGATGGGCACCCTGCTCACTGCTTTATGGAAATGATCTCATTTAATTCTCACTACTAGTCTAGGAGGCAGGCATTTCTATCTCCATCTTAACAGATGAGGAAGCTGAGACCGGGAAGGTTAAGAAACATGTTTATGATCACACATCTGATATGATACAAAGTTGGAATTTGAGTAGAGTTCAGTATAATTGCAAAGTCTCAATTTGGCCCTCGGCATGAAGAGAAAAGTTACCCAGATTCTGGAAATCTTGTGATTTAGGACTCATAGTGTAAGAAAAAGTTGAGTTCTGATCAGAAAGCTAACAGACATGTGTGAAACTGCATTTCTTTAAAAATTAAAAAGAAACTATCCATAAAACAGCAACTTCTCAAATTATTTGGGGGACACAAATTTATTTTACTATCTAAAATGTTATCTATCTCCTTTTAAAACATATTCATAAACAATTGCACCCAAAATATAACAATACTGATCTCAAATGTAATTATCTTGTTTACTCTTATTTTTCATGCAAAAAAAAAAAAAGAAACTGGTGGCCACACAAAAAAAGTTATGCAAACAAAAACCTTTTTGAAGATTTTACTTATTTATTTGACAGAAGGAGAGAGAAAGAGAGAGAACATAAGCAGGGGGATCAGGAGAAGCAGCAGGCTCCCTGCTGAGCAGGGGAGCCAGATGTGGGGCTCGATCCCAGGACCCTGGGATCATGACCTGGGTTGAAGGGAGGTGCTTAACCAACTGAGCCACCCAGGTGCCCCAAACAAAACAAATCATAAGCTAAAAGTTAAAATCATTGAGTAGACTGCTGGTGTTGGGTTAGCAATAATAGGTTAAAATGTTGACCTGATTTGGACGTGATAAACCGACTAATATTTTTTAACATTTTGTCCGTGTTGATGGCAATAACCACCAAAAATCATGACCACAACCTTGGCAATAGCAGCAAAGAAAGGCATTGTACCATTTGCTTTGCTTTAGGAAAGTAGGCTGGTTTCCAGGGACAAGATTCTTTGAATAAATAAAATTCAAATGAATTAGTGATGCAAAAATGAATCAGTGAATTTATTTTTGGTCAATTATATATTGTTATACCCTTTGGATAATTATCATATATCTGCTTTTCATTGTTATCTGAGTAGACGTAACTTTCAAGTGGCTTCCTCAGATTTCTCCTGTCAGAGGTACTGAAAAGAGCCCAGTGTCGTGCCTGGCACATAGTAGGAGCTCAACAAAAATTTGACAAATAAACGGAAGGCATTAACCTCCTTTCTGCCTAGCAGAAATCAATGGCTCATACAAGGTGACATTGTTTCCTTCCCCTCCTAGAGTGGCAACTTGCCTCCCTGAGGCTTTGGAAGATATATTTTCCAAATAAATACTTAACCCTATTGAAGTTATTTATGTCCTTTTGAGTTTTCAAAAGAGGCTCCAAAATGAGAAAGGTTCTTTGGAGTCATCAGAGTACTTGTGACAGATGGAGACCTACAGCTTCCATTAAGAGATACCAGCTACTTCATTTTGTTGAGGTCTGAAGAAAAAATTGCTTAGCTGCCAAATTCTCCATGTTTGGTTCAAAATATTAGAAGAAATGTCCTCAGTTCAGAGGCGATAGGCCCTACTTGAAAAATGTGCTACTTGAATGTTTTTGTGTTCCAAGCCACACAAAGTTCAGCCATACACCATGTTCATGGCTTTCCGGTCCCAGGTGGCAAAATTAAAAACAATTTTGTGAGCCGCTTCAGAAAAAGGCTTTTGTATTAAAGGAAACACCTTCTCTCTTTCTCTCCCTCTGTCTTGTGCTTGAGTTCCCTCTCTCTCTCTCTCACACACACATAACAACATACACTTACACACAGAAGTTCATATCCTTCAATGTCTTTTCAGAAAGAATAGATGCCGACTTGAAAATTACATTATTAAAAATAAAAACTTGACACAAAATAACCTGTGATATTTTCCTTCCACTAAAAGAAAATAAAACTAAGGGTATATAAACTTAAGCAAACTCATTTTTTTTTCTGTATCGAAGAGCCTACGATGGAACCTATATAAATCAATAATCTTATATATTACATATAACATTTAATATAATAACAATCTATAATCTTTGTATCCAGGCTTGTTTCAATTCCAGTCAATGGAATTAGCTGGAATATGAGGATAGCGGTCTATAGTTTGGTGTCAGAAAGTAACTTTCTGGGGCGCCTGGGTAGCTCAGTGGGTTAAAGCCTCTGCCTTCGGCTCAGGTCATGATCTCAGGGTCCTGGGATCGAGCCCCACATCGGGCTCTCTCAGCATTGTGCCTGCTTCCCCCTCTCTCTGCCTGCCTCTCTGCCTACTTGTGATCTCTCTGTCTGTGTCAGATAAAGAAATAAAATCTTTAAAAAAAAAAAAGAAAGTAACTTTCTGTGCCACGAAATTTATTGAGACTGAAGAGTCTTCTATCAAATGCGATTTAAGTTGAAAAAGAATATTTGAAATAAAATCTTCAAAATATTACAAAGGAAGGGTTTCCTTTTTTCTTTTTTCTCTTTCTTTTTTTAATTTGTTTACTGTGCTGCGTTTGCCATTGGTTAAAATCCTGGCTCCAAAGATCATCTTTCAAAATATAGCATAAGTTATTTGCATTTAACAGTTCTATCAGAAAACCCTATTTTCAGCTTTGTGAACTTGAAAAGCTATATATAGCCTTCTTGCCAACTCATGTCACTACCTTTCTACCTGGGGCATGCATTCACAGGGGTCTAGTGGTGAATCCAAATACATCAGAAATACGAATGTATAGGGATTTCAGTGGGATGGAAGAGGTTCTTTTTAATACTCCTCAGATATGAAAGAAGTAAAATAGGATTTTTAAAAACAGAAGGTTTTTTTTTCTTTTTTTAGTTGAGTTGGTTTTTAATCCCACTTAAGTGGATTCCTTGTTTTGTTATTAAAGAATCTTTGGAAGGAAATTTTCAATCCAAAGGTTTAGAAAAAAAAAATTTTTTTTTAAGAAAAAAATTTTAATTGAACGCGTCATTGTCCTGGTGTTAACAGAGTCTAATAATGACTCCGACCATGATATGAACTCTTCAGGAGAATAATGAGTGGTTTTGTTTGTTTTTTTATGTGTGATTACTGATATTTTTTAGTGTAGTCTCTTTTTAATAGATTGTCCTTTATACATGCTCACTTTTATTTTGAATGGACTTTTCTGATAGCATTTGAAAAAGTAATCTTTTTTTTTTAATACTACAAAATACACATTTTGGAGCAAATGAGAGCACATGCTTTGGTATTTCTTCTTCTCCCAGGTGTGATAGTTTATTGTACAGCAATAGAATACGAAAATGAGTTTATTAAGTTTACTTAGAAATGATTCAAAGATATCTGTGTGAGCTCCTTGAGCTATGTCAACATTTTCTTGAAAGATACCTGAGATTATTTGATGTTTACTTTTTTAAGTATAGTATTTGTGAGTTAAAGTGCACAGGAACATTTTATTACATTTTAAATGTAATTCCTGATCCCCAGATGCTGTCCATATAAATCTGAACAAACCCAAGACATCACTATCTATATTAGATCAACAAATCCTCTCAGTACCTGAGCTAGTGTTAAGAATAAGCAGCAAAAGTGAAATTCCTTGGTAATAAAACTTCTGTTTCTTGACAAGTGTGATGTAAGGACATTTTTTTTTTTTTTTTTTTTTTTTTTGCTCTGCTGCCTACACCTTTCAAAGTAGGTTACACTGCACAGTACGATTATGTCTTCCTGTATGATTCCTGTAACCTCTATTTCAAAAGTGCATGCCGTGTAAATAATACACTTTTCTAACAACTGTTTTAATGGTCACTGTTTTTAAGGTCATCTTCATGTGAAGTTCAAAACTGCAAAATGCTGAAAATCCAATTTTGCTTCAAAGGAAAGGATGTATGCTGCTTTTTCCTTTTCTTTTCTGCTTTTGGGTTTTTATTCCTATTTCTTAAAATGGCAATCTCAATGGGAATTGGCATACTCATACATCAAGCTTCATTTGTGCCAACATCAGATTAAATAATTTTTCTAAGCTTTAAGTGCACCATAAAATTGGGCATACCTCTGTGGGCTATTGCTATTGACTTCTCAAATTATTACATTACACTTTTCTTCTTCAAACCAGACAAATATGATATTTTCAGGGCTAGGAGACCCAAATGTATCTCTTCCTATTGCCCTCAAATCACATTATAAGATGCTGTGTCTTCTCGTTCATGAAGGAAAAAAATATACCCAATTACTGCCATATACAGCACCCTTGATATGATTTCTAGATCTAGATCCCCAAATAACCAGAGGTTTATATATGTGTTCTTACACAACATTCATTATTTTTTTCTGATTATGATGTTATTGCAGAAATGTGGAAAATTACATACAATTGCAGTGGGGAAAAATCATTTACAATTCTGCCCAGCTAATCATAATCTGTATTTTGAGATGTCATAATCCTTTGCCAAGTGAAGTTTTAAGATGACACTCTTTTGTATCATTATGCCAAAATTTAAAATTCACAACATATTTACATGTACAAAATTCAGTTCAATCTCATTAAACAAGTGCAGAATGATGACATTTCTTTAAAATGTACCCCTTTGATATAAAAATAAAGGAAGATACATGAAAAGAATGTGATTTTGTACAAAGATTAAGAGGTATTTTAGCTGCTGATATCTGTTAAAACAAAACCAAAAGGAAAACACGGGGTCATAACAAAATGCTAATAAAGGTTAAAAAAAAATTCAAACTGGAGTATCATGTACATAGCATACAATTAGTGGAACACATTGCCTTTACCTAATCAAGGGCACTAAAAGTAATATTTCACTGGAAGATTAAAGAAGGCCAATCAGTAGTACAATTAGCAAAGTAGATATTTAATGCTATAGATCTCTTCCATTTTGTAGTGAATTCTTTTTATACTTTAAGTGTAATGCATTTTATTGTTTTCCAGTAAAACCCTTATATTCCACTAACTCTTGATAAAATTGCAGTTTTTATTGTTCATTAGAGTCCCAGAAATTTAAGCTCCATATTGACAAGGATGATATACATAGATCTTTTTTAGTTTTTGAGGTTCACATATTCATACTTTTTGTTTTGTATTGTTTTTTTACAAAATGGGATCATTGTATTTTGTAATATATCTTTTTCTTTAGCAATATAAGTTTTGTTTTCCATGCTTTTTTATTTCTCCTAAATAATTTTGAATGGCTGCATATATTCCCATCAGTGAATAAAACATAACTTCTTAAAGCTCCTTAGATGTTGGGGTGCCCGGGGGGGCTCTGTTGGTTATATGTCTGCCTTTGGCTCAGGTCATGATCCCAGGGTCCTGAGATCGAGCCCCGCATCGGGCTCTCAGCTCAGCAGGGAGCCTGCTTCTCCCTCTCCCTCTGCCTACTGCTCCCCTGCTTGTGCTCTTTCTCTCTGTCAAATAAATAAATAAGATCTTAAAAAAAATTTAAAAAGTAAAGCTTCTTAGATATCTATGAATGGACTTTTGCAATACTGGATATTCTTTCTTTTCTTTCTTTCTTTTTTTTTTTTTTAAGTAGGCTCCACACCCAATGTGGAGCTTGAACTCATGACCCCAGGGTCAAGTGTTATGTGTTCTATGGACTGAGGTAGCCAGGCACCCCAATTTTTAAATTAAAAAAAAAAATACTGGATATTAATTGCTACAAAGGTAATAATGTATCTTACTGTTATGTTATATACCAGGCATTAAATACTCTTCATGCATTTATTTTCCATGTGCTTTTGTTTTGCAAAGGGCCTTTTTTAAGCTTTCACATATTTTTTAATAGAGGCATTCTTTTCTAGAGCTTTTTGTATATAATGGTTATTAATTTTTTGTTTTGATTATCCTCAAGATGATAATTTGCCTCTTAGCTAATTTCAAAGTTTTTATTAGAACTCAGAAGTTTAGGGGCGCCTGGGTGGCTCAGTGGGTTAAAGCCTCTGCCTTCGGCTCAGGTCATGATCTCAGGGTCTTGGGATCGAGCCCCGCATCCGGCTCTCTGCTCAGCGGGGAGCCTGCTTCCCTCTCTCTCTCTGCCTGCCTCTCTGCCTACTTGTAATCTCTCTCTCTGTCAAATAAATAAATAAAATCTTTAAAAAAAAAAAGAACTCAAAAGTTTATATTTAGATTCAGCCAAATCCAGCAATCTTTTTTTTAGTGTTTTTGTCTTCATCTTTACATAATCCAAATATCTTATAAATACAAATAGCACACTCACAGAAATATTTTTTTTAAGATTATTTATTTGAGAGAAAGAGAGAGAGAGAGAGAGAGTGCACAAGCCAAGGGAGGGTCAGAGGGGAGAGAGAGAATCTCTAGCAGACTCCCCACTGAGTGCAGAGCCTGAAGCAGGGCTCGATCTCAATACCCTGAGATCATGACCTGAGCTGAAATCAAGAGCTGGTCACTTAGCTGACTGAGCCACTCAGGCTCCCCTCACAGTAATATTTTTATCAGCACATACTGCTCAATTTCTTATAAGCTTCCCGAGAGATTTTCCTACATGTACTTACAGAAAAAAAACAAACAAAAAAACCCAAAAAAACAAAATGTGACTCAGAGTTGTCATCTGTCCTCCAGGAAAGATTGAGAGAACCAGCTTTCTTATTGGTTAATGATGTTTGTACCTAGTCTCCTCTTCCTTCCAATTAAATTATTTCCCTGGAAACCTCTTATTTCCTATGCAAATATATCTCTGCTGGGCATAAACCAACAAGTAGCCAGACATACTCTGACATATTTGATATCCATTCTCCCTATCTGAGACCCCAGGGAGATTTAGGTGTTTGCCATCCATAAGTTAGGTACTCTCCCAATGCCAGAGTGATTCCCACAAGGTGGGCATTTATCCTGGTGTCTGAATTATCATTGACTAATATTCATTAGTGATGAATATTATGATGATGATGGTGAAATGGAGCATTTCTTTCTGAATTTTCATGTAGGAAGGTAAAGGAAAATTAGCAGCCCATACTATATTTTTTAATTCTACATTCAGAAATTATCCCAAAAAAGAAATTTTAATATTTTTCATCTGAAATTAAATCTCAAGCAATTGAAACATAGACAATTCAATGCTATATAATGTATGCTAAAATAAGTTATTTTAGCTAGAGGAAAATTGTAGCAGCAGATGGAACTCGAGATCTTCCTCAGGAAAGACTGAAGAATACCAGAAAGGGTGAGTATTAGATAAACACAAAAAGCATGTTTTTGGTGGAACCATCATTTGGTGTGTGTGTGTGTGTATATATATATATATATATATATATATATATTTAAAAGACTAATGTCTTTTGTAAACAAATAAATATATATATTTAAAAGACTAATGTCTGCTTAAAGCAAAAACAATAATAATGTATTCTGGGATCTATAACATATAGAACAAGAAAATATAAGTAAATAAGTGAACTAAGGATGAGAGGAAAATAAATTGAATTATATATTGAATTGTAAGATTTTTTAAAGATTTTTATTTATTTATTTGAGATAGAGAAAAAGCACGAGCTGGGGAAGAGGCAGAGGGAGAGGGGCAAGCAGATTCCCCAAGGAGCAGGGAACTGGATGCAGGGTTCGATCCCAGGACCCAGAGATCATGACTTGAGTCGAAGGTAGAGACTTAATTGACTGAGTCACCCAGGTGCCCCTGAAAGATTCTTGTAAAATAGTTCTAAGATTCTTACATTGTTTAAAAAATGGTTTAATATTATTTGAAGGTAGACCATGACTACTTAAAGATAAATAAAGTAATTGTTAGAGCCATCATCCAAGATAGCACAAAAATATAGCTAAATGCTAATATCCAAGAAAGATGGAATACAAGGAAACACAACTTCTTTTCAGGGAAAAAAATGGGGTGAACATGAAATACATTTCAAGATGGAAGAGTTAAACTGAATCAACTTTAAAACTTCTATATACGTGAGGGAAAATTTAGTAAACATAAGGGGGGAATAAATAAGTGCAAAGCTTAGTTCAAGATTTTAAGAACCTTCATTCAGTATTAGATAAAACAGGGAGACCAAAAAAATAAAATAAAATAAAATGCAGTAAACATGTAGATGATTCGAAAGACATTATCAACCAGTATGATCTAGTTAACACTAACGAATGCAATGCCTACCAAACACACATGGAACATTGATTAAAACAAACTATTGGCTGAGTACTAAAATATATTTAATACATACTGAAGGCTTGAAATCATTCAATTTATAACATCTGACCCCAATGGTATCGACTTAGAAATTAATAGTGATAAGATATTTGAATTTAAGAAGCCTAAATATTTGGAAATTTATCAACCCACCTTTACATAATCCATGAATCCAAAAATAAATCACAGGTAAAAATTAGAAAATATTTTGGATTGAATAATAATGAAAACACAATATATTAAAATTTGTTGAATACAGTAAAAGTAGTTCTTAGGGGACAATATAGAACTTCATTTTTTAAATTTACTTTACTTATCTTTATTTAAATTTATATCTTCATCTTTAAAAAAGATTTTTATTTTTAAGTAATCTCCGCATTCAACATGGGTCTCGAACTTACAACCCGAAGATCAAGAGTCACAGGTTCCACCACCTGAGCCAGCCAGGCGCCTCTAAATGTGTAATGTTAAATCTCATATTAGAGGGGCGCCTGGGTGGCTCAGTGGGTTAAAGCCTCTGCCCTCGGCTCAGGTCATGATCTCAGGGTCCTGGGATCAAACCCCACATCAAACCCCACATTGGGTTCTCGGCTTAGCAGGAAGCCTGCTTCCTCCTCTCTTTCTGCCTGCCTCTCTGCCTACTTGTAATCTCTCTCTGTCAAATAAATAAATAAAATCTTTTAAAAAAATCTTATATTACAAATTAAAGTTGTAAAATCAATTATGTAAGATTCCTCATCAAGAAACTGAATAAAAGAAAAGCAGGGCGCCTGGGTGGCTCAGTGGGTTAAAGCCTCTGCCTTCGGCTCAGGTCATGATCTCAGGGTCCTTGGATTGAGCCCCGCATTGGGCTTTCTGCTCAGCAGGGAGCCTGCTTCCCTCTCTCTCTCTGCCTGCCTCTCTGCCTACTTGTGATCTCTCTGTCAAATACAGTAAAAAAAAAAAAAAATCTTAAAAAAAAAAAAAGAAAGCAAATTGAACTCAAAGTAAAGGAAAAGAAATAATCAAAATAAGAGCAGAAATCAATGATGTAGAAAACAATTACACAGCAAATTAACAAAGTCAAGTACTAGTTATTTGAAAAGATTAATAATATTGATACCAATTATCCCTAAATTGATCTATAGATTCAACATGATCCCAATCAAAGTCCTGGAAGACCGATTTGTGGAAATTGACAAGCTTATTAAAAAATGTATATGTACATTTAAAGGACCTAGGTAACTCAAACAATTTTGTAAAAGAAGATAAAGCTGGAGGAATTATATTCCTAATTTACAGATTTATAAAGCTACAATAATCAAGGTACTGTGGTTTTGTCTTAAGGATGGACATGTAGGTAACTGAAATTGAATGAGATACCCATAATAAATAAATTTATAAATATATAAATTTATGTGTACATAAATAAAATATATACATGTAATTGATTTTTTATTAATTTCAATGAAAGAAGGAAAAATATATTTTTTTTTTTGAGAAAGACTTTCATCGGGTGGATGGAAAAATCTTTTAAACAAATATTCCTAAAGCAACTGGATATACATTGGGGTAAAAAATTAACTACAATCCCTATCTGATTGCATACACAAAAATGAACTTGAGGTGAGGCCAAAATGGGAACTCTAAACCATAAAGGTTCTAGAAGAAAATATAGGAAGTTGTATTCACAACTTTGGATAAGAAATGATTTCCTTTATGGATACAACCATCAAAATTGATACTTTTTTCAAAATTACCTCTTCAACTTAAAAGGCACCTTATAGGAGGCTGAAAGTACATGCTATACTACATGCCTGACCAAAATCTGTACCCAGAATTTTTTTTTTTTTTTTTTTTTTAGTCAGGGAGGGCATATAGGGGCAGGGAGGTGGAGGGGCAGTGAGAGAGGGAGAGAGAATCCCAAGCAGGCTCCATGCACCCAGAGCAGAGCCAGAGGTGGGGCTCAATTTCACAAGGCTGAGATCATGACCTGAGCCAAAACCAAGAGTCAGATGCTTAACTGATTGAGCCACCCAGGTGCCCCGTATCCAGAACTTTTATAGAACTTCTACAAGTCAGCTATAAAAAGACAAACAACCCAATTAAAAATGAGCAAAGGACTTTAACAAATACTTCACCAAAGAAGATATAAAAATGACAATAAACACATTAAAAAGTGCTCAGTGTATTGAGTCATGAGGCAAATACAGATCAAAAACACAATGATACTGGTTTTTTATCCACCAGAATGATTAAAAGTAAAACTAAGACCACCAAATATAAGGCAAATATGCAGATCAACTGGAATCTTATACATTGCTGGTTGGGCTTTCCAGTGGTACAGCCGCTTTAAATAACTGTTAGGCAGTTTCTTATGAAGTTAAACATTGATTTCTCACCCCCCAACCCATCCATTCCAATCCAGTCTTAGGTATTTCCCCAAGAAAATTAAAATATGCTGGCACAAAGACTTATACAAGAGTGTTTATAGTAATCTTATTCATAGTAGCTAAAAGATGGAAAACATTCACCTGTCCATCAAAATATAGAAGCATAGGTATATAATTTGTGCCATATTCATATATAAAATATTAAGGAATAGAAAGGATTGAAGAACTGATTCATACAACAACATGGATAAAACTCAAAAACAATATGTTGCCTGAAAGAAGTCAGATCAACAAAGAGTATATGTCACATCATGCCCATTGATATCAAGTTTTAGATGAGGCAATGCTAAACTCTGATAATAAAAATGGGAATATTTTTTATCTATGGAGTTTGCGAATTGACTGGAGTATAGTCCAAGGAACTTGCTGGGGTGATAGAAACATTCTATATTTTGTTTGGGGTGGTGGTCACTGGGGTCTATACAATTGAAAAACTTCACACTGTGCATTTTATTGAATGTAAATATTATCTCAATTAAATGTAAATATATTTACATGGAAAAAAGTACACTTAAGGAGCATAACTGAGGAAGTTGTAAGAGTCAAGAAGGTGTGATGTCAGAGAACACGATGGAGAAAAAAAGATATAGGTGAAATTGATCAGTAATTGCAATAATATGAATGAATTAGACTTCCAAATCAAAAGACAGAGATAGCCAGATTGGATAACAAGATCAAAATTTACCTATGTTTTTAATAGGAGGTATCTCTCCCTACAGGGGCACAGAAAAGTAAAAATAAAAGGGTTAGTGTGTTTGTGTGTGTGTGTGTGTGTGTGTGTGTATAGCAGGCAAACACCAAAAGAAAGCTGTTTGCTTTATTAATATTAAACGAGAAAGACTTTAAAGCAAAAACATTATTTAAGTACAATGGGATCATTAAAAGGAGACATCACAATTCGTCAGGTGGAAACAGTTTGAATTGGTAAGCACCTGATAACATGTTCATAATATATATATATATATATATATATATATATATATATATATATATAGCTTTATAACTGAGAGAAAATAACCATGTCTGAGTCATAAAAGAAGATACCAAAGGGCTAATTAGTGATGTTACTGTAAGCTGTGCCTTCTGCAGTTTGTACTAATAGAATGAATCAAGGTTTTCAGATGCTAAGATGTACTTGAAGCCACAAGTCCCCCAACTGTCCTGTATAAGGTCCAGTAAGTGGGGCATTCATTAGGGATATTTTTAGGCACCATCAAGAATTTTGGTCTAACTCTATATAATACACATCTATGACTAGGTAGACATAGATACACGCACAGCTAACATATATAATGGGGTTTGTGTCCATGTATATTTATATACATGTATATTCTATGTATGTATGCATGTTTGCATGTATAGGCAAGATGAGTTATTAGTTGTTGGCTGTGATGGATGACATGGGACAAATATTTGCTAAATAATGTAATCTGATTTATTTTCCAAAGAGACTGTTGAAATTAGTAATGTCCAGTTTTATAGATCAGAACACAGAGTCATACAGGTTAAATATTGTATAAAATATACAAAATGTGATTTTTCCCTTTACTTTAACTACTGCTATTATTCACCTTTATAGAATATAAGAGTAGCTAGTGAATGGTGGACCTGGGGTTTTAATTCAAGTCTAAATGTAAAGTGCATTACCTTGACCATTATACTTTCCTGCCTCTTATTAGATAGTTTAAAAATGGATCACAGAGCCAGACCTGAAGCCTGGAGGAAAAACTTCTATTTGGGGGTTGGTGTCAGGACGCACACTGGGACTCTCAAATTAGAAGCCAATAAATCTGAGTCATAACATCAGCATGTCATTTAGCACATATATGATGCTTGAGTTATTTTTGTTTTTAATTACCTTTTGGTCTAAAAAGATTTTTTCAAAAAATCGCCAAGTGTCTCGGTGACACAGGAGCCTGAGGAAGGCACTGAAAATTTATAGCAAGTAAAGGAAGGCAAATGGAAGTTAAAATATACAGTACTCATTATGACTAATTTAAAATGTGTAAAATGTCATTGATATTTTCCTTTTTCCTTGTGCCGCTTTTATGATTCTCTCCAACAGGACATAAAAATATTTTAAAGGCTCTCAGTTATAGGTTCATTTGCAACCTCTGTCCCTTAAACCGATTTTTTTTCTATGAGTTATTAATTTCGCAATCAGAGATCCTCCCACAGTCAGCGGGATTAGTTGTGGGGTGACCCTCTGGAGTTGCCGCCCTCATCCCCACCCCCCTGGAATTGCCATCAGTGGGGGCCAGAGACCCACCATAGCACCACTGCTTACATGGTAAGGCCTCCCCCACCTCTGCCCCTCCACTCTACCAGCCATGAATCACCCTGGAGCAAAATGAGGAGGGAAGGCAGCCAGAAGGCCAGGCTGGTCTCCTTTCAGAGAACCCAGAACCAAAACATCCCAGGGCATTTGGGGAAGAGTGGAATGGAAGAGACTTTGAGGAATCTTTAGTTTACCCTATACCATGAAGCCAGATTTGTCTTCTCCCATTAGGAAAGCTGCTGACTGTGGGCTATAAATTTGGGTGCAGAGCCCAAGCAACTAGGAGGGCACTAAACAGTGGGCAAGTCTCTCTATTGGGAAGGCGTGGCCTAGCACACAAGGATTCCTTTCCTTATAGTCAAGTAGGTGAAGGTGCAATTTTAGGAACATTATTATGCATCTGATATAATTTCCAGGAGCCAAGATGGCGCAGCCTCTACATTTTCCATTATCTCACTGGTCTCCCATACCACTATTACTGTGATTGTATGTCTGCAGATTGTGATTTGGGCTTGAGTCAACATTATCAATAAATATAGATGATTCACCTACGCTGTATTTTATTCTGACTTACATCAGAACGGTGAGAAAAATGGCTCCCGAAAAGCCAAGCACTTGGAAGATCCCCGTGAAAAAGTTTTCAACAGAAAGATTTGAGGATGGCTCAGGTTTGTCAAAAGGAGCAGCTCACGAAACACTTCTTTGTTGGTCAGCAAGCATGAAAAGATTTGCTTACAGCTTCGTCGTATATGGCAAAAGCAAATATGTACTAATTCCACTACGATCCATCTTGCCTGATAAGAGACACTCACTGATACCTTATGATAAATCAGTAATTATTATGAATTATTTTTATTTTTATTATTTTTTAAAGATGTTATTTATTTATTTGAGAGAGAGAGAGCATAAGCTGGGGAGGGGGTGAGCGAAGGCAGAAGGAGAAGCAGGCTCCTCGCTGAGCAGAGAGCCTGATGCGGATGCGGGACTCAATCCCACGACTCCTCCCCCCCCCCCACCCCCCCCGCCCAGATCATGACCCTAGCTGAAGACAGACGCTTAACCCACTGAGCCACCCAGGCACCCCGAATTATTTTTATTTTTTGTAAAAATTCCAAACAACTCTGGGATCTTGAGTCTGATGAGAAAAGGACAAGAATGTGGAGGAATTAGAAATCCTGACTCTAAAATAAAAGAAGCCAGTCTTGCATCAACGGCTTGTGGTATTTGTCGTTTGTGCTCGGGAAGGTGCAGATTTAAAAGAAAGCTAAATGGGGACGCCTGGGTGGCTCAGCTGGTTGAGCGGCTGCCTTCGGCTCAGGTCATGATCCCAGGGTCCTGGGATCGAGTCCCACATCAGGCTCCTTGCTCGGCGGGGAGCCTGCTTCTCCCTCTGCCTCTGCCTGCCACTCTGCTGCTTCTGCTCTCTCTCTCTCTGACAAATAAATAAATAAAATCTTAAAAAAATAAAATAAAATAAAATAAAATAAAATAAAGCTAAATGCTAGAAAGTAGTGTCTGGGTGGAAGTCCTTACTCAGAGGCAGGGTGGCGAGAGAATCATGGATTTGCAATTTCATTGTGTCTTTAGATCTGTCACCTGAAAAAATCATATGGACTGGAATTTCATTTTACCAGGACTAAAAACATAATAGACAGGAACTCTTCATGTTCTTACTTAGGAAAGGAATCTCTGTCATTCTGTGTGTGTGTATGCACACACACACGTGTTGAATAGGCTACCACAAGCAAGCAGCAAGGAGGTGGGTTGTGGAGATGGAGTTTTAATTTTGGGGTGATGTACAAGTCAAAGATATTTGTGTAACATATCCAGCAGAATGTACCATCTGCATTTATCAATGGGGGGAAATACCTCCTAGCTGCTCTCGCCCAGTTGCTAGTGGTGCGTGGTGCATGAGTGCATGGGTGATGTAAAATTAAGAAATAATCTTATTGTTTAAAAACCCAATAAAAAAGAAGGATCATTCATGGTAAAGATGAGAGACAGAGACAAAATAACTCATCTGTAATGCAGATTTATTAATAGTCATTCACTGATTTTCAGTAAAATACTCTTCACATAACCTTGACTTTATTAAGGAGTCCTTAAGGTGCATTTGGAAGACAGATAATGAGTTTGGGGAATAGCCTTATCTACATCAAGCTAATCTTTAACAGCTTGGAAAGGAACTAGCATAAAGTTTTCCAATTTGAGTGGCAGAATCATGTTATGATGAGACCATTTAAAACGTCCTTTTAATATGAAGACTTTACAGTACATGACAATGTTTTTATAAGCACGCTTTGTGGACCAGTGGGAACATAAAATAAATAAGAAATATAGAAAACTATGGAGCTTTAATACTATTCTTGAGGGTCAAATGAATTGCTAGTTAAGAGAATAAAGAATTCTACTGTCTGAGGCCTCTGAGTGGCACTTTGTATCTGGGTTAATAAAAGCAAGTCAGACGTCCCCAGGGGGAAAAGAGTGTTTCATTCACGTTGGCTGTCTCCTTTAAAGGGAGGGACAATCTGAAGGGAGGGATTTTGAGTGGCATGTCATTGTCGAGACTGCACATGCCACATTGTCAGGCCTTCTATGGAGAGAAATCGGCAGGAACCTTTCTGACCCTTCGCAAGTGCAGGACTGTGTCTGTGTGGGTGTGCGTAAGAAGGCTGAGCGCCAAAAGAAAGAAGGATAAAAAGAAAACTAATTGAGAAGTATCTTTCTAATGAGACAGCTCATATTTACCCACGGGCTGATTCCCAAGTTCAGATTTTTCTCCTTTAGTGAAAATGCGAGTTCCCTTCTTTAGCATAAGAGTAGACACGCCAAGAGAGGCTACCCCCCCTTTCCATGCAAGAGTTACGTCACACTCCACACTGAAATAGGCTACAGTTTTCAAAGCTTTCAACGCGTTCATTAGCTAAGCTTTTCATTCACGTTGTTTCTGATAACCTTATTTTAAGTCTTTTAGTGGATGTGTTTGTTGAACGGTTTTGTTTTGCTTTTTCCCTACTTGCCTTCACGCGCTCGAATTATTCCCTTCTGTCTTCAGTCGGGAGAAATGTAGGATTTTACCAAAATTTCAAGAATTCACTTTCCCTGGCATTTATAAGACACTCCCAGAACTCGCCCAAGAGACTGAAACACTTTCCTGCTATTTCAGCGCTGATTCAGTTTTGTTTTTTTTTTGTTTTTTCCTCTAACTCTGGCACAAAATCATTTCTTCATCTTAATAAGACCCAAATGGATAATTTGTGGATATTACTGAAGGCTAAAAAGTGCCCTTACAGATTTCTCCTCAGTTGGTGAGATGTGGGTGTAATCGTGAGAAAAGCAAGAAGTGGTTTTTCCTACATGTCTCGGAAAATTCAGTCATGGGTAAGAAAGCTGGGATTTAGCGATTTGACTGAGCTTTCTTTCTCCTTTAAGAAGCAAGTATAATTCATCTGCAAACACACCTTTCTTTGCTCTGTTGTCAATAGAAAAGTTGTTTTGCTAATGGTTATCTGTCTACAAGTCCTTGACCTGCTTGTAAACACATTTCTGCAGGAAAACCCTGGGCCATGGCCTCGGGACTTTGCGTCAACAACAAGAGATAAAGTGACCACAACTTAACCTGAGGTGGCCTGGAGTGCCCTCTGCTGCCCCTTGACCAAGAGCTTCCCTAATCTCTCTGCTGAAGAAACAGTGCTTGGAGGGCCGGCATTTACACGCCCTGACCTGCGCTGCTCTGTGGTTCCCGCCCGCACTCCATTTGTAATAATTTTACATATTCCTGCCAGGGAGCCATTTTTAAACCACCTTTCCAGTAACTGGGACAGGAGGGTAGTGCTACCGGCTGACAAAAGTTGGTCAGATCTGCATCTTCATGATTTGGAAAGAACTGGCACAAAAGCAGGGGGAGAGGTCAAATGGATGGATTAGGGGCATACCCGCCACATATGCCCACCTTCGCCCCAGGACATTTTGACTGGAATACAACAGCTTTTAAAAACACCAAACATTGAAATCATTGTATGTATAAATGTTAAATGTGTGTGTGTGTGTGTGTGTGTGTTGAATTATGTATCTAGCCTGGGGCAAAATCATTTTCCATCTCAGTTTCCATTTCTCTGTGTGCTTGCCCCCTGCAGTGAGTCTCACTCAAGCTACGCCCCTTCCCTACATTCTCCTCAGATTTCTTCTTGCATTCTCTTATCCTGTCTGTTTCCTTTTCCCTTCTTCCCTCGAAACACCCCTACCTACCTTTGGTAGGTAAAGTAAAGCATGTAAAAGTAATGCGTGGCTTCCATGTTTCTGAAATGTTCGGTTTCCTGTGGAATTCTGTGTCGGTCGCATCTACCAGCTGTGTTTGTTTGTTGAGTGTCTCCTCAGGGCCAACCATTTTCTCCCTTTGTGAAGTTTTCTTAGGATGGGCCCTTCTTCCTATAGTACCCTTTTCAACTGTGACTTTCCCAACTGCTCTCATCAGGGACGAAGTAAGTATTCTTTCTTACCTCAGAGTTGGCTCAGATTTGGTTTGTTCAAAATGAAGTGTATGCTGTCCACAGGTGTCTATAGATGGGCAGGGTTAGGTGTAGCTGAAGAAAAAGCACTCAGCTTCTGTCTTGAGAAGTGTTCCCATTTTGACAGATCTAAACTGACAATCGAGTGAATGCAACGCTTGATAAAGTATTGGCATGTCAAAATAGATTAAAAATGTTTTCCGTATGATCTTGTGTTGTTTTTAAAATGAAATCGAGAAACTCATTTGTTCATTATAGTAATTTGTGGGTTACCTGCCATGGCGTATGTTTATGAATCATGTTTCAAGCATGATTCTCAAAGTTACATGTGAGTAAAATCTTTTGGTGTATTTTTAGTGGCTCAGGTCATTGTTCTATCGATAGCAAAATGATCAGAACTCCAACATAAACTTAGGTAAAAAGTTCGCATCGCATGGGGTATAGCTTTTATTTCTTGTATGCCCTGAGAGGATGTAGTCCTTTCTTGAGGTCTATGTAAATTAAGAAGGACGGTCAAAGGTGCTGTGTTGCATTGGTTAATAATAGCAAATAGAATCCTGATTCTTTCTCAGATTTTCATATTTGTGATATAAACCTTTGGTACTATAATCTACTTCTCTCCTTTGTGAGGGGGATATGACTGGTGAAGACTTTTTATAAAATATAGCCAAAATCTGTGCAGAAAACTGTATAAACCAAAGTGATGCCACTCAGTGATTTATCATAAAAAAAATCCGTATAATTCCCCCCCCATGTCAAGAAACAGAACACGATCAGCTTCCCTGGTGCTGCCCCCGCTCAATTACCACGTCCTATAGTTCTTTCCAAAAGCAATCATTACCTCGGAATTTATATAATCTCTTTCTCGTCTCCTTATACCACCGCTGCATGCATATCCTAAACACTACGGTTGCATTTTTTTCCCCCACTTTATGTGAATGGAATCAAACAGCATTTACTCTTTTGTGTCTGGTTTCTTGTGATCCACGTTATCTTTGTGGGGCTTCTTCTGTGTGTAGGTGCCGCACTTTGTTCATGTTTATTGCTAAATAGTATTCCACTGTATTAATATATCATGGTGAATTTCCTACAACATATATTTAAGTGGTTTTCACATGCTTTGTATACATCCATTGATATAGTTATGCAATTTTTCTCTTTCATTTGATTAATGTTGTGAATACCATGATTATTTTTTTTAAAGATTTTATTTATTTATTTGTCAGAAAGAGAGAGAGAGAGAGAGAGAGAAAGCATAAGCCGAGCAGCAGGCAGCAGGAGGGATGTGGGACTCCATCCCAGGACCTTGGGATTGTGACCTGAGCCAAAGGCAGACGCTTAACCGACTGAGCCACCCAGGTGTCCCTAGAGTGATTACTTTAAATATTAAATTTAAATTTAAATTTAAATATAAATATATATATATATATATATAAATATATATATAAATATATATATATAAATATATAAATATAAATTTAAATTTAAATATTAAATTAAATATTAAATTGTCATGATCTCAGCGTTGTGAGATGGAGCCCTGTGTGAGCCTCCGTGCTGGGCATGGGACCTGCTTAAGATTCTCTCGCCCTCTGCCCCTCCCCCTCCTCTAAAAAAATTAAAAACATTAAATAAAAAATAAACCTACCTTGAATACTTGAATTAACCCAAATTTGTTATCAGGGGTTATCATGTTTTTATTTAGATGTATCTGTTTTCTAAAATTTTCGCATTTGAGTACTATAATTTTACTTTCTTGTAGTCAGATTTTGGTAAATGTGGTCATGCTGTCCTCCATAAAAGAGACGGGGGAGGAAGTTTCTCTTCCTCCTTTGTGAAAGAATGTAAGCGAGATGCGCATCATTTCTTCCCTAAAAGTTTGATGGAATTCAATAATGAAGCCATTTGAAACTTGCTCTGCCTTTCCTTCCCCTTCTTTCTTTCCTACCTTCCTCCCTCCTTCCCTCCCTCCCTTCCTTTCCTTCTTCCACTCTTTCTCTCTCTGTCCCTTTCTTTCATTGTGTGAGTACTTGATGGCATTTAATTATAGACCCATTTTTTAAGAAGTTCTTCTTGTGTCAGTTTTGCTACTTTAAGGGATTTATCCAGTCTATTTAAATTTTAGAAATTCTTAGAATAAGCCTGTTTATAATATTGCTTGGATTCTGTTTAAAGTATACGGTGTCTGCAGGGTGCCCTCCTGTTCTCTCTAATGTTTTGGGCTTGCTCTTTTTTTCATTTTGATCAGTCTTACTGTAGTTCTTTCCATTTGTTTAGTGGAGGCAGATAAGACACTGTGACTTTATTGGTCCACTCCATATTATATTCGTTTTACCGAATTTAATACTTTTTGTACATTATCCCCATCCTTGTCTTTCTTAGGGTTTAATTTGCCAATTTTTCTTTTTTCTTTTTTATGTTTTAGATAAATACTAACTGATTGACCTTGGCTTCTTTCTTTTCTAATAGATGTGTCCAAGCTTATAAATATCCCATTAGGCAAGAGCTTTAACTCGCATGTTCACATATGGAATATTTTTATTTTCTTTCAGTTACGATATTTTCAGATTTCTACTGTTATTTCTTCTCTCACCCATGAGTTCATTACTAGAAATTATTTTAAATTTTCATGCATAGGAGTATTTCCTAACTACCTTTTTGTTATTGATTTTTAAAAATAATTATATTCCAGTCTGAGGATGCTCTCTGTATGACCTTGGCCCTTTGCAATTTGTGATGATCGCCTTTGTCACTCAGTCTGTGGCCAGCTTTTAAAAATGTTCTATGTGTGTTTTAAAAATATATGTGTCAGTTATTAGGTGTGTGCTCTTCATATTTCCATAAGATCAATCTTGTAGATCTTGTTTCTGAACACATTCGTGTCCTTACTAATTTTTTAGTTTGCTCTTATTTTAAATTTTTGTTTGGCTATAGAGAATTGTAATGTTTAATATCCCATTAGGATTGTGGATTTATCTTTTTCTCTTTTTAATGTTGTCAACATTTCTTTTTCTATATATTTTGAGGCTATGCTTTTTGATGCACTTTAATTTTAAGTCTTGGTAAATTAAACATGTTGTTCTTATGACACTTGAACTTTGCTTGTCTTAGCTCTGCCAGGTCTCCTATTAATATAGGTAAATGAATTTTTTTCTATTTTTTGTTCAATATTTACCTGCTGTATCCTTCACCATCCTTTATGTTCAACTTTTTCTATATTTATTAGTGTTTATTTATTATATTTTAGGTATGTCACTTATCATAGCATATAAATTTTTTATACACTCTGACTTATTTTTCTTTTATTTAGAACCCTTAGTACATTTATATTTTATATAATGATTGATATTTTAATTTAATGTATCATTTTATTAAATGCTTTCTATTTTTTTGTGATGATCTAAGTTTCTTTTTTCCTCTATTTACATGTTCGCCTTTTAATTTTCTTTTTATTTTATCACTTTTTAAATTTACTTTGAAAGTAATGTATTCTTCCACTACTTTTGAGTGGCTATCCTACAGATCAGAAAATGCTTTTCTCAGCTTATCAAAAACATATTGATTGGTATTCTTACTCTCTTTTCAGGCAATGCAAGACACTTAGAATATTTTAAATTCATTTCCTTCTCCTTATCTGTATACCGTGGCTAAAATTTATTTTAATTCTGAATATATAAACATATTAGCACAGTATTATTTTTCTTATAGGTAATATTGATTTTTATCTCTCCATGCTTTTCATTTCTTTCTCCACCTCCAATCATCCACCTGATGTCCATTTCCTTCTATTTGAAAACCTCTTTTAGCACTTCCTTTCACACAGGAAAGTTGATGATAAATCTCAATCCCTTCATTTTTGTCCCCAAATTGCTATAATTCTGTTTTATTTTGAAAGGATGGTTTTTTCTGGATATAAAATTCTATATATTTTTATTTTTAAATTTTTTTTAATTTTTAAATTTTATTTATTTATTTGACACAGAGAGAGACACAGTGAGAGAGGGAACACACAGACAAGGGGAGTGGGAGAGGGAGAAGCAGGCTTCCCGCTGAGCAGGGAGCCTGATGCGGGGCTCAATCCCAGGACCCTGGGATCATGACCTGAGCTGAAGGCAGACGCTTAACGGCTGAGCCACTCAGGCACCCCATGGTTATAAAATTCTAGATTGGCAGTTATTTCCTTTAAACATTTCAAAAAAAGCTCATTGCCTTCTGCCTCCTATCATTTCTGTTGAGAAGTTATTTTTTTATTTATGTTTTTTGTGACGGGAGGAGCAGCAGAAGAGAGAGAATCTTCAGCAGGATCCGTGCCCAGAGCAGAGCCCAATGCCCGGCTGAATCTCATGACCTTGGGATCATGACCTGAGCCAAAATCAAGAGTCAGGCACTTGACAACTGAACCACCTGGGGAATCCTGAGAAGTTAGATGTATACCTTCTTATTGTTCCTTTGGAAGAAATCTGTCTTTTTTTCCCCCTGGAATTATTTTTAAAAGACTTTATTCTCTATCTCTTGTTTTCACCAGTCATAATGTATCTCTAGATGTACACTTCTTTTTATTCTAATTATAACTGCAGGGGTTATTGAATTTGTTGGAGATCTTTCACCAGTGTTGCAAAGTTTTCAGCCATTGTCTCCTCAAACATCCTTTCTGTTCTATTTGCTCCTTCTACTTCTCTCCTCTTCCCTCTCTCCTTTTCTCTCTCCCTTTATCCTGGCTTCTTGTGGCAATTTAATTTCACATGGATTGGCCTTTGTTGCTCTAGCCTATTTCCATTTTCCTTTTTGCCACCGTCTTGAAGGGTTTTGTCTGACCTATCTTCCATTTCTTTATCTCTTTAGTTTTTTTTTTTTTGTTCTGCCATTAAAATCATTCAATAAGTGTCAAATTTTATTTCTTTATTGTCTAACAATTTGACTCTTTCTTTCCTTTTCCTTTTTCTTCTTCCCTTCCACCTTCTCCTCTCTTTCCTCATCTATGTCTTCATCGTCATCTCCATCTTCATCTCCTCCTTCTCATTTTGTTTTTTAGTCTTAGTGACCTTCCAAAATTTTCAAATTCTTTTTTAAAATTATAGAACAAAGTAAACACAGCTGTTTCTTTAAAATCTGTTTCTGACGTTTCCAAATTCTGGAACCCCTAATAATCTATTTCTACCACATTTGTTCACATAGTCTTGAATTCCTCATGGGACTGGTGATGTTTTTGCCTGATATTCCATTTGAAAATTAAGTGTAGAAATAATTTGAAGTTTCCATGATTTTATCTTCCTCCAAAATAACATACATTTTCCTTTGACACGTGCCAGAGACTTCTTGTGCTCTGGTGTAATCTTAATGATGCTCCTAGAATTAAAATGACTCGAGGAGTTTTTACCTAGACAGAGTTTTAAATTTTACCTGGCTTTTCTAGATGTCCTTAGTTTTTTCAGTTGTCCTCTAGTTGACCAAGTTAACTAGTGCACTGTAACCAGACGCCTGGAAATATTTATCTCACACTAATACGTAATAGATGTGAGACAACTCTACTGCTTTTAGTCCTTCCCTTTCAACAAAGGAAATTTATCATCATTATTCTAGTTAGAAATTTATACTTACTTAGACCTTTTGTATTGTGACAGACTTTAATTAACCACTTTAACAATTTTAATATCTCTCTCTGTCCAGTCAAACATGAATTATTTTTAATTTTGTGGCTGTTAGTTAAAAGAGTGTTGCATTTCCTCATGGATCTAAGCTGCCCTTTGGGGAAGTCAGTGTTTTGTTTATTTTTAAATGGAAATTATATTGTTCTAATTTGTGGATTTGGATGCATTTGGGGTTATTCCTTTACTAAAATTTATTTGGAAGATATGAACTAGTTAATTAATTGTCGGGAAAATGTTTATGTCCTTATGTCCAAGAGAGATAGATTTTTAAAAATCCTCTTTTAGAAATGGTCCTCAAATATTCTAAAGAATGGCATTCACTCTTCTTCATGGTTTGGCTCCTGCTCATTTATTATAGATTGATGTCATAATTCATGGTGAGCATATCTCAGAGAAATCTACTTAATTCCAAAACAAATTTGAAATATTGTATACTGGGTATATATTGTACTCTGAAATATTGTATACTGAATAAATGCATAATGAAGCTTTAAAACTCCTTTTACGTTCATGTTTTAGGAATTTTTGGTTACAAGGAAAAGAAGTCCTTCAAATTAATACATAAAAAGGAAAAGACAAGCTCAATTCTGTGAATCAAAGGTTAGATATGAAAGGTTAGATATGCAAATATTTCACTTGCATATTGGAATGAGGATTGGGAAGTCAGAAACCAAGATGCTGGGGGATCCATGAGATTTCACCATTGTTTCCCTCCCAACTGCTTCAATTTTCTCTTTTTCTTTTGGAGAATAACTTCCTCAGATTAGGGAACAAAAAGAGTAATCAGTACCATCTCTACATGTTTGTATCAATCACTTCCTAGTTCAATCAGTTAACAGAAGTTTAAGAGTATTTTTCTGTCCTATTTCCATACTTCTAAGAGAAACATCTTATTGAGCTAGACTGAGTCAATCAAGCATCCATACCTCAATGATCTATGGCCATGGTGCCGAGGAAATCTACCCATGGCCCACTAAAGAGTGCGTGGGATAAAGAGAAGCTCACAGAATAAGGTGTGAGACCTAAAGTTTTACATTACTTTTCTGTGTCACTATTGCTAATTCTATAAAAAGTATAAATAAATAAATAAATAAATAAATAAAAATACACTTTTTCCTGAATTTATTCCTAATACTATGTTTGTATCATTTCATTCCAACATTCTTTGTTTTTGTCATTGGTTCATATTTGAGTACCCTTCTTTTCCCTAAATAACTCATCCTCTCCTGGACTCTCTGCTCCAAGCTACCAATATCCTCAATCTTTGCAGTGGACTTCATCCAAATACATTTCAAGATCACTCCTAATGTCCACTATATTTAATTCTATCTTTATAGAGTCTCTTAAAATTTTTTTTTTTTTTTTTTTTTTTTTTTTTTTTGCCACTTAACTCTTTCTTCTGATTAGTTCCTCCATCCACCAAGGATAGTTGAAGATGGATTCTCTAGTGTAATGAATGAGCCACATCGGGGGAACAGATTAAGAGATTTGAGATTACACAACAACTTGATCATTCTGATGACTCCATTTGAAACAAAGATTTGTCTTTTTCACTATTCTGCAGCAATCTATTATTTTTTTAGAAAGATTTTATTTATTTATTTGAGAGAGAGAAAGAGAGTTAAAGAGCATAAGCAGATTTGGTGGAGCAGAGAGAGAGGGAGAAGGAGACTCCCCACCTAGCAGGGAGCCCAACATGGGGACACAGGACACAGGGATCATGACCTGAGCCAAAGGCAGTTGCTTAACCAACTGAGCCATCCAGGCACTTCATGCAGCAATCAGTCTAAAAAAACTCTGAGAAGTCTCTGAAGTAGATTGGGACCAGCCAAGGCACAAATATGACAGGTTATGGTCATCACAAAAGAGATTTTTGGTCATTGTTGGGGGACGTGGTCCCTCTGTGGAGACATTACTATGCCTTGCTGAGGTCCACATAGTGGGAAAAAGAGCCCAGCCACCAATTTATAGTTTAATATATGGCTTCTCCAGAACTTTCCCCAGGATTTGATATTTCTTATCAGATTCCATATTCAATGTTGTAGCTGTAGTTTCTTTGAATGCTGAGTTTCTGGGCCATTTGAAAGAAGTTATAGAGTGAAAAATTAAGTTTGCCTTGTTGGCTAAACTTGTAATTCTTAAGCTGACTACATTAGCTTGTCTTACTCTGTCCTTTCTTACACCAGAAATTCCTCTGGACTTCCTAAATGTACTATTTTCTCCATTTTTCAGAGTTTGAAAACTGATTTGGGAAGCTTCTGGCCCAATTCAATGTCATAAGACTAAAAGAAGCAGCTTTTCCTGTTTTGGTTTATTTTTACTTTTTAATGTAATTGAGACCTTTTAGCCCACTTGAAATCTCTGAAGAATGTGCCAGTATTGCCCACCATCTGCATATTGAAACACTTCTATTCTTGAATTACCTTTGCATTGGTTTCCTTGATATTTCAGTCTCGACTCAGCTACCAATATCCTAAATTCTACAACATTTTAAAGTCTTGTTTATCAGGTCTTCCTTCTTTACCAACCTTCTAAATTTAATGTGCCATGCATCTTGCTGGTTTATTCATCCTGTCTACTTTTTGTTTTGTTTTGTTTAATCTGGACATTTGCAATATTACTGGGCCTCCACGTTTGCCATTTGGCTCTATTTCCACCCTGATCTATGAGGACTATCCAAATGCCATTTGTTTTCCTATAATCTGCAAAATAAATTCCAAAATTTTAATGTGAAAATCAAGCATTTTTGTTTGGGCCATCCTACCTATATCATGTCCTAATATTCTTTAAACTTCCCACACCCCAGGCATTCATGAAGACTATTCACGTGCTTTCAAATTTCCTGTCACAGTGTGCAGCTGGTCCATTCCTAGAGTTCAGTGTCTTCATCTGACTATTAGAATCATATCCATGCATTTTAACATTTTAAATACAAAATTCTACGATATGTGCATTTTACCACAATCATATAAGAATTTTCATTCGTAGGGGCTGGATCAAATGCGACAATCTATTGGAAGCTTTCCCAGTCCCCACTACATCTGGGTCCTCTCTGTTCCCATGGCACATTGCCTGTGTCTTTAAGTGAGTATTAGTTTCTTCTGTCTTACATTATGTTTGCTTGTACATCTATCTCCTTCAGAGGAATACATGCAACTTACTCATTGTTTGGTCCCTCACAATACCTACAGAAAAAATACCTTGATTACGTGAAGCCTAGAGTACATGATTCGAAGGGGCAGAGGACTTGAAGAGATACACTTCTTTTGAAGAGCGGTACAGTGAATGGGAACTATGTTGGAAGGAAAGACAGAGAAGAGGAGCCAGTCACATAAATATTTTGGTGGGTAAGAAAGTAGAAAGGCATCTTATCTCTCATTTCCCAACAATTAGTACCATAAACTATGACTGAATTTGGATCTGCCTGTATAAAATCAAAGCCAGAATGGGATTCTTACAAGGAATATTTAATTTCACTGAAGTGGACACAATAGTACAGCTATAAGAAAATCTTAGCAACTCTGGCCACATTCTTCTAGGGTGGGTTGTCCAAAATCATGTGGACAGGTACATAGGGTGTAATTAACCAGGGGAGTAAATGGACCTGGAGTACTGATTTGGTACCTCTAGGAAGCAATGGCTTTTACTTGTGTGTCATTGACTAAAGAATTTTTCTTCTCTCATTGGAAAGGGCATTTAACTTGAATATAAAATGTAGGATGGGATGTGAAGAGGGGAAGGAATACCTTATTTATCAGCCAGATAATCCAAATCCATCCTGGGGGTCAGTCTGATCCTGAACCTGGGAGACCCTCACTCATGTAACATTTACACAGAGCTAAGCAATTTACAAATATTTCCAAATACTTCCTCTCTGAATATCCTATTTTAAGCTCTAGCTAACCATCCCAACACTGCTATATAATTTTTGACAAGATGGCTCTTTCCTCTTTCCTTAAATCTTCTCTTTAATAATCTCTTCCCCCCACCCCATATCAAAAGAAGGAAGTCAGCATACACTGTAAGTGCTTTGTGAACAAAAAGCAATATTCAACAAAATAAAGACTAACATAGCTTTCTAGCCATGGCAATTAAGAGAAGAAGCAGTGTATGTTTTTTTCTCTATAAACTAAAATCAAGTGGTGTCTCCAGTGGAAGACACGGAAAATTATTTTGTGAGTCTCATTCCCCAACCATTCAAACATTAATAACACTCAATGACAATAGTTACTTGTAATATCAAAATGAGGCAGCCTTTCTAAACAGTGGAATTATTGATAAACCCACATGGTATTTAATATAAATCCTAATTTTAAAGTGTCATCTCTCTAAAAGACCTCTTACATTCTTTCTATAGACTTTTGACTGTGAGAAGATGGTAGATCCCATTGCTTTGTTCTTCAGGGTAAATTTTTCTTGTGTTCTTGAATTGTCTCAGATTTTCAAAGATCTGACAAGAGTTAAGACCTTTTAGATCATGACTTAACTTATATCAGACATCCTTGGGCCACCAGAAACATAAATATGAAGACTTTGGGGTAGAATGGTTAATTTGATGTGTCTGGTTGACTGAACCGTGGACATTTGATCAAACACGATGCTGGGTGTTTTTGTGAGAACATTTTAAAATGCAATTAACATTTAAATCAATAGGCCAAGTAAAGCAGATTGTCCTCTTTAATGGGAATGGGCCTCATCCAAACAGTTGAAGGCTGAATATACAAATCTGACCCTCATTTTAGCAAGAGGGAACTTCTCCTTCCCCATGACCTTCAAGCCAAGACACTATTTTTTCCTGCCCTCAGACTCGAAATGAAACCTCTGTTCTTTCTAGGTCTCTCACCTGCCAGCCTTTGGATTAATGACACCACTGGCTTTGCTGGGTCTCCAACTTGCCAGTGGTGCATTTTGGACTTTTCAGCCTCCATAACTGCATGAACCAATTCCTCAAAGTAAATCTCTGTCTCTCTTTCTCTCTCTCTCATCTTCCTCCCTCTCTCTTCCAGATTAGTACAGTTGGAAAAATGAAGTCATTTTAAACAATAGATCTCCATAACCAGTGCATTAATAGTTCTCTGAAACACATCGAAAAAATAACACAAATTTCATGCTGGCTTCTAAATCAAGCTCTCAATATATACACTCAACTGTTGCTTTCGTTTTGTGAGGAAAATATATTGCTATGGACAGAATTAGACATAGGAGTATACTTTTCAGATGAAAAAGCATGATCTTATTTACTGATTCAGTAGTGTCCTCTTCTTAAAAAACGTGTTTGCACGTATGTATATTTATACACATTCATGTTTAAGCTACAGATAAGCCACAGGCATTTAAGTGCAGTTGTGTTTGTAAGTTAAACTGAGAAGAGCAAACATATCGTTAGCTCTTCGACTGTGTGATTATATGGTCTTAGCATGACTCATGGTGAAACATGACAGCGTGTATGAACACTAGATATTCACAGAGAGTAATGTGTAAAAGATACTTTTCTGTAATTGGTCCCAGGGCAAAGGGCTGATAGCTTGTATAAAAGCCTCCAGATATGCATTTGGTCTGGCTTCTAATTAGTGAAGCAAAAAAGAGCTGAACTTTGGAAATTGTGATGAGTCCGTGATCTTTTTTTCCTTTAAGGAAATAATCACTTTGCCCTTGAACTCCAAAAGGCCTTGAAATCAACTGATTCTCCTCTTAAGCTCCTTAACAAGCGTGGGGATTAGAGGCAAGCAGTGTAGAATGGTTCATATTAGATATAAATGATAATGGACAATAGAAATTCACCTATGAATAAAGTACAGGCACTCTGAGCAAGTTCCTTTTACTGAGTTTATTATTTTTTTCACAAGATATTGTGATTCCCCTGTCGCAAAACCATGTATAATGCAGATTAATGATAACACCACTAGAGAGAGTAAAGTCAAATGCAGATTTCTACTTAAGAGCAGTTCTTTATAAAATGTTATAAGTGGTGATAATGTTATGTTAATTCAATTAAGTGTATCAGGAAAATAAAATATAATTAAAATTACTGCTTATATGTTTATTTCTTTTTTATTAAAACTAGTCAGTGAAATTCCATCACTTCTTTATTGTTGTAAAGAAATAAAACTGTGAATGAAAAAAAAAAATCATCACGGCTTCTCATTTCTAGTCTAGAATCCTCTGCGTGTCTTAAAAACCGTTCTCAACTACATCAGGAAGTAAATAAATACTGCATCCAAGGAATCTCTTTGTCCTATATCCATTTTGGTCAAGATTCTGCTGATCTGTGTGTGTAATTCTTCTGCTGACTGCTGATCCCATTCTCACCCCTTAAATGAAGAGTTTGACTTAGTGTCGTTCACCTTGAAGGGAGACACGTTCTGCACACAGTCTGAAGATGCGGCATGAATTACCTCTCCCTCTGTCACCCACCCCCAAGAAGAGAATAAAGTGTAATGGAGCAAGGAAGAGGGTGGGGAGAGGGAAGGACAGGGACGTGAAATACAGCAGGTTTGGGAAAAGGATATAGCCTTTGTGATTAATATTAAAGTTCTGAGCTCACAGACATCAAATTTTATTCTCTCTTCCTGAGATTTGGATGAACCTTCCCATACTTGGCTTGGAGCAAGAGTCTCATATTAAGCGATACTAAATATCAGGGATGAAAATGTCCTTAAATTTTCTGCTTTTTGTAAAACCTTAGACGTTCAACTGAGTATCGGATAAGATCCTGCAGGCTTCATAACTTGCCAATATCATACATCACTTTGACCTGTCCCGACTCTGTTCTTCTTCTCCCATCTTGCATACATACTCTTTTTAATACTCATTGGATTTAATAAATATTCAGATGGACTGATAGACTCATCACTTCGAAGTGAATCTGAGGCCTAGTTGATTAAGTTTTTAACTCTACAGAAGCTTCTAGCACAGAAGTTCAATGATAGTTATGCACTGGGCACACGTTATATTCCAAGCACTGTGTTTAGGGCCGAGGAAACAAAGATGAGCAAGGCACAGTCACTGGCCTCAAGATCTGGCTGACTAAAGGTATAGATGGGGTACCAGGCAGGTGCAAAGTCTGACATGACAGATGGGGAGGGCAGGCTCAGGGGAAGTTGAGGAGAAGCATTTGTATTTATTATATGAGTGGAGAGGACTATGGCAAACTGGACAGTGGGCACCATGTTTAGAGGGGGAAGCTGAAAATCAGCTCTAGGGAATCTTTGCTATATAGGAATGCTAGGTGATCATACCAGATCTTCTGAGGTTTTAGAGAGCTGGCATATTTTATAAGAAATTGTAAAATAATTTCTTGTCAGTTCAATTATTTTAAACATAGTTTCACGTTTGCTGTATAGCTTGCCCACCCATTCAATTTAACCTGATCATGCTCTTACTGACTATAATTAAGATCCTTTTTACATCAATGTAGACTATAGTGATTCCTCATCAACAGGGGCTTTTCCAACAATTATGTTTGATGTTTGAATAGTGTGGTTTCTAGTTTATTAATCAGGATAGGCTAGGATATGTTGCGATAACAATTGACCCCATGATTGCAATGGTTTTACAACAACACAGATGTATTTCTCCCTTCCATTACAAATCCGTTACACAGGTTGTCTTCTGTTTGGGCTTAGGGTCATAGACCAGCCCCTATCTAAAATATTAATGAGCACGAAGACCAAGAGAAAGGAAGCACAGCCTGTGTCTTAAAATTTCTGCTTGGAATTGACACCCAACACTTTGAAACACATTACACCGGCCAGAGCAAGTCATTTGGTCACAGGATGGGGAAGTAGATTCTTTACCCATTGAAGTGAGAGAAAGTTGACATCTATGAACAGTGATCTTACTGAAAAAGTGTTTTTAATCAGTTTAGTGTCACTGAAGAACTGTCATTTGGGGGTAGTAATACCCTCTGTATCCTCAAGGTTGACTTCTTTTGTTTCAGAAAACCACCAAGTATGAGCATTCAGTGATGAGAATAAAAGCAAACATCTAGCCTTTGTTCTAGGGGAAACCTGTGAGATCCTCCAAAATATGAATACGGTTGTTATAAAGATGGACATGTTAAATGCACTATTTAGTAATTTGAATTGGAGAAATTTTTAACCTTGTCAAAGGTTGAAAAATGATCAAAAAGAAAGATGTAATGCTCTTTATATAGAGTTATTTAAAACTCTGTACCCCACATCAGGGGTATGCAAAGTAAGTGCCCAGGCTAAATGTGGCTTACAACTTGTTTTTGTTGATAAAATTTTATTGGGACACAGCTATGCCCATTTGCTTACAGATTGTCTATGACTGTTTTCATGGTCTAACAGTAGAGTAAACTGTTGCCACAGAGACTACAGGTTTACAGAGCCTGAAATATTAATTACCTGGCTGTAACATAAAAGCTTATTGACCTCTAACCTAGTTTGAAGGGTATTATGATTTTCTGAGCTACAAGTAAATTCACTCATTAAATAAATGTATGTTTATATTTATTATTTTATGTCTAATTCTGTGCAAGATGGTGGCTAGATTAATGAACAAAATAGATAAGGGTCCTGTCTTTATGAAAATTATAGCCTAGTGGAATAGACAGATATTACTCTCTTAAATAAATTAAAAAATTACACTAAGTAATGTGAGGCAAAGAATAAGGACTCACAAACACATATAATAAAAGAAACTAATTTAACTTAGGATCAACTATGTCCTCTATGATCCAGAACTGAGATCTGAAATCTGAGTTAATTAAGTGGTAACTCTATCATGTGCAGAGGTCCTAAGGAAGAAGAAAGCATATCACATATTAAAAAATGAAAGGTAGTTTGTTGTCCTAGTGTGAAATACCAGACTATGGAGATTGCAGATCTCAAGAGAGATTTCGAAGGTAAAATCAACAGGACATGGTAATCTAAGAGACACACATAAGTGAGAGAGGAGAATTAAGAAGGACATGTAGTTTCTGACTAACCCAACAAGATGAAGCGTTAGTGAAATAGGAACATGAAAAGAACCGAGTTTGAAAGAGGTTTGTCAAGAGCCTGAGTTCATTCAGAGACATGGCGAACAGCCCAATGAAGATGAGCATTGGAGTCTGAATCTCAGAGTAAATCTTTGAGCTTAAGTATAATTTGAATAACCAACATAGAGAAGAGTATGTATGAGGAAAATATAAAGAGCAGAGTCTTGGGACTGAGTCTTGAAGACTCTCAACTTGTAGTAGCTGATTGAAGAGGAAGAGAGGGCCACAGCAAACCAGAACATTGTTTCACGGAAACAAATGGAAGATGGTGTTGGAAGGAGGAAGAAATCCTCAGAGGTGCTTTCAGGACATTAAAAAAGAGACCTTTGACAGTGATTGAAATAATCCCTCCTGATTCATTGGCCTCACAACCCACTGTGAGAAATGACAACAGTGGTCTCGAGTGGGTTTTGGTGGCACCACCAGTCACAGCAGAGGAGAGGACATTCATTCAGAAGACTTGACTATAACTTCTGCAAAGGTCTCTGAAAAGGTATCTTCCCTTTTGGACTGAGCGAATATTCCTGGAGTGAGTCCTTGAGAGTATCTGGAGCAGATCCGATATCGACACTTGTTGAGAAGGGGCTCAGAGTTGCAACAATTTGAATATTAAATTGTTATTGTTATTTTATTTTGTTCTCCAAATACATTATATATCCTATTCGTCTCTTCTCTTACTAAAAATTAACAAATACTCAAAAACTTCTGTGAAGTGTTTTCCATATACGAGCACCAAGTGGCTGGTGAAATATGCACAGAAAAGTGAGATCATCTTTACACCAAACTAATTCATCCCAGGAAAGAAGTCAAAGCCAAAGGTGACTGGGAAAATGTCATCTCTCCAGAATTTATGGGAATCCTGAGGAAGATGGTGGACTTTCTGTGCAAAGTATAATTAGTATTTAAATAATTTTACCTATATTTTTAGGACAAGGGTAACTGAAGTTAACAATGGGATATAAATTGTTTTTTTCTTTTTGCAGAGACATTTATAAATAAGAGAGGAGGCAAATGTAAAGGACTTTAACTTTCATGTCAGTAAAAGGGAGCTCAGATACTTGAAAAAAAGATGAGTCTGCATAATTAAAACTCTGGTGAATCAACATCAGTGTGGAAGATGAAAAACAATCCAGTAAGACAAAGTTTGTTTAAAAAAGACAAAGGACGTACACTAATGATTCTTGTTTATTTTAGAGTG
>CM052896.1:11654537-11671407 GCA_028534135.1 Potos flavus | reverse complement strand
TTCTTCTTCATGCCACACTCTTCCCAATTTTCTCCATCTGACTTTCCTCAATTGCTCCTCTGCACCACGTTCCTCACTGCCTCAGTGCCTTTGCACAGATGTTCTGTCTACCCAGAATGCCCCCATTCACTGCCTACTCTCCGGCTTCTATGACTATGTCACCTTACATGGTCAAAGGGGCTTTGGAGATGTGACGAAGTTAAGCGTTTTGAGATAAATAAGGAGACTATGCTGGATTATTCAGGAGAGCCCAATGTAACCACAAGGGTCCTTGTGAGAGGCAGGCAGGAGGGCCACAGTAAGGGCAGATGTAAGGAGTGGAGGCAGAGGTCAGTCAGAAAGGATTGAAGGTGCTATGCTGCTGATGCTGAAGATGGAGAAAGGAGCCATGAGCCAAGGAATGGGAGTGGTTTCTAGAAGCAGGAAAAGGCAAGAAAATGGGTTCTCCCCTAGAGTCTCAAGAGGAAACTAGCCCTGCTGACATCTTTTTTTTTTTTAAGATTTTATGTATTTATTTGACAGAGAGAGAGATCACAAGTAGGCAGGGAGGCAGGCAGAGAGAGGGGGAAGCAGGCTCCCCACTGAGCAGAGAGCCTGATGCGGGGCTCGATCCCAGGACCTTGAGATCATGACCTGAGCCGAAGACAGAGGCTTTAACCCACTGAGCCACCCAGGCGTCCCCCTGCTGACATCTTGAGTGCAGCCGAGTGAAAGCCATTTTAGACTTCTGATCGCCAGAATTGTGAGAAATACATATTGTTTTAAAATCACTAAGTTTGCAGCACTTTGTTTGGTGACCACGGAGATGCCCCCACCCTGCAAGCTTACCCAACCAATGCCTCTTCTGACCCTTTCCTCTGACGTTACCCATCACGGCAGAGCCTGCCTTCCATCACACATGCGCGAACGACCCAGGACTCTTCCGAGCACCTGTCACCATTTCAAATTGTGGATTTTTATGATTACTTGATGACTCTCTGCTCCACATTGCCTGCTAAGCTGCCCGGGGGGCCAGGCCAGGACCCGTTCAAGGCAATAGATGGGGAGAAGGAAGGAAGGAAGGAACGCAGGCAGGCGTATTGTAGAGGTCGTGGTGGTGACTATTTTTGTGACTAAAAACCGTGATAGGGGACAAAAGAAGCAGCAGGGGGCAGTTAGTATGTTCTGTTGCCCAGTTTCATTTTGGTTTGAACCCTGGGCTTTGAGCACTGCTCCCAGGAGAGAGCTAACAAGTCTGACAATGCGGCCGCCCCGCTCTCGCTCCCGACAGATGGTGCGCAGACTCGAAAGGCGCGGGCTTAGAGCGCTTGCCTTGATCCACACGTGTTTGGCGCTGGAGGTACAGGGGTGAGGGGCAGTCCAGCAACGCTAAAGCTTTCAATGTCACTCTCCCAAGTCCATATTGGAAATGCGCTTTGTACTGCAAAATGCAACAAAGCCGATTATTGTGCGGAGTGCTTAAAGAAAAAACATCAACTTATTATTGTCTATCAGAGATCGCAGTGGTAAGCAACATAGCAGCTCTGGTGGGTTGAAACAGGGAACACAGAGAAACGGTCTCAGAACATAGAAGCTAAAAGAAGGCAGGCAGCAGCCAGGACCAGCCCAGCAACGCCATCGCTCCGGCCCTGTTGAGCACGTTGCGCATGCCCCCAGCGCTGTCCCCTGTCCCGTGGACCCCATTGCCGGCACTGCAGCCCTCTCTACCCAGGGAAATCGGATGTCACCGCCTCTACCTGCCGCAGCAAGTGAATGACCCTCTGCTCCCCCTTTTAGGCATCATCTGGCTCCAGTTCCAGTGTCCGGATGCTACCGGCTGGCTTGGGACACATGGCCTTTTCCTTGCTGCAGGAGAAGCTAGGAAAAGAAATAGCCAGTCTCTCTAGCTTCTGTAGTAGGAAGGGGATTCTGTGTCCCAGCAAGGTTTAATTCCGGAAGGATGGCCAGCGAAAAGTAAATTTAAAAATTATAAAAGGCCAACGTTCACACAAGCAGCAAGCTTTTTAAGCGGAAGAAGGTAAAAATCAATTTAGATTTAAGTGTGTCTGTTGTGCAACGAAACTCCCTTGATTTGAATTCTTGTTCTGTGACCTTGGGCAACTTATTTAACCTTTACACACAAGGAAAGTGCTGAGCCTGTGCCTGGTTTTCAAAGCGTATTACTTATTATATAATATAAAACATGCCCATCCCTTTTGACAAAGTCAGCATAAAGCAGGAATATCTCACGTTTTTGGAGAGTCAGTTTTTCTTGGGGGGAGAGATTACATTCCTCCTATTACATGGGCTTTTAGGGAATTGGTTACTACTCTTAGCATATTCAACAGGATTTCTAGTTATTTTCAATTCTACCTGGATTTTTTTTAAAGCAGCACATAAAAGAGATCTATCGAATTGCCTGATCAATGTAAGTTTATTATTGCTTACCCAAGTGTTTAATAAACCCATCCCTGTCCTGGACAGAGCTTTAAATACTTCATTGACTCTAACAAAGCAGCTCTTTTCTTCTCGGCCAAAGTGGCCATATAAACTATAATTAAGCACTAATTACGGGCTCTACTAGTCAGATAGGAGAAAGCAGAGTCCATTATGCAACCTCCAGAATGAACTTCTGAAGGAGCTATTTGTTGTTGGAAAATATTATCAAACATACGAAATGAAACACAGGAATGAAAAAAAGTGGGAGATTGAGTTTCCTTTTTCTCCACCCCTCCCGCCTTTTCTATGATGTGGCCATTGACCTCACGTACCACTTTTTCCGTTTCGTGAAAAATAATGATAACAGGAAAAAAACGTTTGAAGCAATGTCTCAATTTTTTGGTCAATAAAATTATGATACCGGGGCACCTGGATGGTTCAGTTGGTTGAGCGTGTACCTTCGGCTCAAGTCATGATCCCAGGGTCACAGGATCGAGTCCTGCATCCAGCTACCTGCTCAGTGGGGAGTCTGCTTCTCCCTCTGCCCCTCCCCTTGGCTTGTGCACTCTCTCTCAAATGAAGAAATAAAATCTTAAAAAATAAAATAAAATTATGATACCTTATGGATAATGATATACGTTATGGGTCATGATGACATAGAATGACTTTTTTTAAGTTCTGGTGATTTGAGAAAAGTCAAGGTTAAGTGAGTCCCAATGCAGGCCAAGTTAGTTTGAATATTATTCTTTGGTTTGCAGATATCACTGAAAAGTATGATGTGCATTTCCATGAGAAGTTTTCATGGAGAGAACTACATGATTTGAGAAGCAACGTGGCTTATTTTGAACATACACGCACTCATGCGTGTGCACACACACACACGCGCACACACACATTTCACAGGCCACCTGCACAGCCTTGCAGGCAGCATGCAACCGGTCTCTGTGATCTCACCCTGCTACTTGTCAGGAAAAGGGTTCCGGCCATGGCCATGTGCATACTTTACAGGAGCTTAGCATAGAAAGGACATATTTAACAGTTTATAACTGTCTCGGTGACAGCAAGTTCTGATTTAAAACTCCTGTGTAATACTTGTTAGGAAGTTTTAATATCAAAAGGCCAGCTGAGGTCTTCCATGAAAAATTTCTAGACAGTGAAAGAAACTAATCCTTTTTAGTGATGTTTGGCTTCTCCTTGGCAGTAGGTGATCTAGACTTCATATTTTATATCCACGGTTTGTTTAATGAAATTCTCTCCTTTAAATAACAACCAGAAACAGAAAAACATAGTAATACTTTGCAATAAATATTGGACGTGGGATTATGTAGGATGCAAAAACTACCACTACGATTTTTGAGTCCTTTAAAAAAAATTTGTTTTGCTGTCTTGGGAGACCTCTGGCGATTGTGGGTTTTTTGTTTTTTTTTCTTTTCCTTTCTTTCTTTCTTTTTTTTTTTTTTTTTGGATTGTGTTCTTTTATGCAATGAATACACTAAATCCACTGAGTGACCAGGTTGGCATTGAGATGCTTTGTGGATTTGCATCCCTTGTAAAAGGATTAGCAGGATCCCCGGCTCCTCTCACCAGGTGACATGGGATAACCTCACCCTCACACCTTGACTTGCAAGGAAACCCAGTGCTTGTTACAATTACCTTGGGGGTGTGTTCACAGGTGGGGACAAGTAGCTGTCTCCCAGTGATCCAATCCCGCTTGGCAAAAGGCCATTCGTCTAGTTGTCTGGGGCAGTACTGGCTTGCACACTAGAAGAACTAAGAAACGTGATAGCCTCCTTCTATAGTCGCCCTCTGGGAATATCTTTGTCTCTCTACACAAAGCAAGTTTGCGTATATCTCCATGCATTGAGACAGAAGCATATGTGTATGTGTGAATAAATGTGAATATGTGTGAGTGAAACTGCGTTGGCATGCACAGGCAATACTCCAGCTTGGTTTTCTTGCTAGGTTAAGAATTATTATCATTCTTATATGATTTGTGAAAATGGCCTGAAAGATGGAACACTGTTTTCCAGAATATTTATTGTTTTTACGATAATCTCAAATTACTTGGTATTCTATTGAATATTAATCCTCTCCAAAATGAATTACCTGGGCAAAGATAACAGGACTATTAATAGGTGGATATCTATAGAGTACTTTAGATTATAGGATGAAAAGCAACCGCTATTAAAGAACATGATATATTAATTGTTCCTTTTATCATTTATATGGCACATTATTTTTAATAGTAATATATGTCTCTCTGAGTTCTTTATCTATTTTTGTCTTAGTAAATTGTATGCATTTTTTAAGCTGTCTCAAATATTCTTTGGAAAGAATCGTGCATGGGGGAGTAAAAGGATTGTGGGGGGGGCGAAGGGGGAGTAAATAAATAAATAATATCTGATTTGTATGAAACATTTTAATTTTTTAAACAATGCCTTTGACATCATGTTCATTCAATGGATGGCACGCATTGATATGATTATCATTTCCTTTCTTTCTCAATATAATGAAAAATAGGAATAATCTTTAATACTAATGAGCTTGTGTTTAAAAGCATTATTGATTTCTTTTAGCTAAGACACTGCATTTCTTTATAATTCATGCTTTACTAAGATTTATTAACAAATATAATAGAAAATGGATTTTCCAGATACCTATTAGCAGGTGGATGTCAGTCCAGCGGCACACAACCCCTTGAAGTTTGTGTTAGGAGAAACTTAAATGATGTTTTTGACCTAGTGATGGGTAACATGCATCTGAGAAATGAAACCAGGGATCTTTTGGCCATTCTCTTCACTGTCCGCAATTTCATGGAGGTGAACCATTTGTCTTGTTGAAATCTACCATAACGTCCTCATGGCTGGGGCACCTGGGTGGCTCAGTCGATGAAGCAACTCTCGATTTTAGCTCAGGTCTTGATCTCAGGGTCATGGAATTCAGTCCCATGTTGGGCTCCATGCTGAGCATGGAGTCTGCTTAGGATTCTCTCTCTCCGTCTCTCTCTCTGTCTCTGCCTCTCTCCCTACTTGCTCTCTAAAGTAAATAAATAAAATCTTTTTTTTTTTTTTAAATAAATAAAATCTTAAAAAAAAAAAAAACCCACACACTCTTATGGTTGTACTTCCCCCACTGCGGTAGCCAAAATATACACCTCTTCCTTCATTTACGTGCTTTTCTAACCTCTCTTTCCCCAACCTTCCCTGGCCACACAACTCCCCATTGGTGACTGCTCCATATATAACTAAAAAACTTCAGGATGAGAGACATGGCTCTTCCAACAAAGACCTCAGCAGCGATAGAATCCCCCGACGCTGCGGCACGTGAGGGCAATCGGGACCTTCTTAGATGGGCAACATACAGATGGAGAAGTTCCTGACTCCAGGTTTTTTTGTTCATTGTTGGGAATGACCGGTAATGGAGGATGAAGACAAAATATTCTCACCTAGTATCCCAAGGCCTCCGTAGCCGGGACCCATCATATTTCCAAAATTACCTTCTACCACTCCCAACCTAATACTCTTCTTCTAGATAAATTGTCCCACACCCTGTCCATTAAGTATTTTCTTTTTTTCCACGTGTGAACTAAAGACCACCCATAGCCGCCCTGTCTTCACCTGCTCTTCTGAGGTTCATGAGGGCTCTGAAACCATCCCCGATGACTCTAGCGCGGTGACTCTCTCTTCATTGAGTCTCTCCCATACTTACTTGCTACAGGCATCATTTGGCAGTTAGCCATGACTTGTTTTGTCCTGTTCTTTTGCCATATTTCCCACTCCCCTTCCCAGCAGGGAGTCCTCTCAGGGCGGGAGCGAGATTCCACACACAAAGTAATGATCGAAGCATCTTGCCTGAGGTAAAAGCTAGCCAGGCTTAAGTGACTGAATAATTGATTGAGATGAGGTACAAGGGGGATTAACATTTTTAGGTACTTTACATCATTAAACATTTCACATATGCCTCTTATTACATTCTTGCTACAGCCCTGCGGATGGGTGATCTTCCCAATTAATGGATGGGAACATCGAGGCTCAAACATTGCTAGCTTGCCTAGAGTCAGCCCACTGGTAAGGAGTAGGCTGTACAATCCAATCTGTTACTGTCATGCTCACCATGGAATCACACTGCATTGATTAAGTAATATTTAAAGTAGTATCTGTCCAGCATTGATCACTCACAGTAAATTCTACATACAGCAGCCAGAATAGCTTTGGCAAAATATAAAATAAATAACAAAACCCATCACTGATGGGTACGAAACCCATCACTGATGGGTGCAAAACCCACAATAGCTTCAAGTCACATTCAGAATAAAATCCAAACTAATTTAACCCAGCCTACAAGACTGGCTATTCCCCGGTTCCTGACTACCTGTATGACCCACATCCCACCTGTCTGATCTCCCCTTCTCCTGCCTTTGCTCTCTCCAGCCCCAGACATAGTGCTTTTTGTGTTACTCTTTTCAAATATCAGGTTGGCCCCTTTCTTTCTGAAATAGTCTTCCTCCAAATCTTTGCCTAGATTTCTCCTTCACTTCATTAACATCTCTGCTCAGATACATTACGTCTTCGGAGGGGACTCTTATGACCCTCCTTGTCTATAACACACACTTTCTATTTTAGTCTCTATCATATTACCCCATGAGTTTTCCTGTAAGAATTTTATCACATTACCTGACACCACTTCATGTATATATGTGATAGCTTGTTTGCTTCCATCATTGGTGTATGAGCCCTGAAGTCCAGAAAGTTTGTATGTCTTATTTTCTACTCTCAACATCGAGAGCAATGCCTGGCATTCAGTGACTTCTCAATAAATCATTAAATGAATATTCAATAAACTACCATTCCATTGGAACCATGTGGTCAATTGAGGGCTGACTTTGGTCTTTTTTTAAAAAGATTTTATTTGCTTATTTATTTGAGAGAGAGAGAGAGAACAAGAGCATGAGTCGGCAGGGAGGGACAGAGGAGGAGGGAAGAGCAGAGGGAGAGAGAATCTGAAGCAGATTCTGTCCTGAGCACAGAACCCAATGCAGGGCTCCATCTTATGACTGCGAGATCATGACCTGAGCGGAAATCAAGAATCCGACACTGAACCAACTGAGCTACCCAGGCGCCCCTGACTTTGGTCTTGATGTTGAGTTGGATTGCTCGTTTTCATACACACAAGAAAGAGAGCCATGTGGGGTGCCCCAAATCACAGTTTGAACATCTGATCTGGACATATGGTCTAAAGCATTTCACCGAACGGGAAAGAAGCTTCTTTATGGAAAAGCTTATTGTCTAAGGTGGCTCTTGCTTTGCTCAACCTTTTGCAAGGGGAATCAAGGTCACATTGTGATTCTCCCAGGTGCAGTTCTCTCAGGATATAAAGTAAGAAGCCACGTTATAAAAGGAAACTAGCATATGTTAAATAAAGAACAGTCATTGGTCTATATGCTTTATTTTTTATTTTTTTATTTTTTTTAAAGATTTTATTTATTTATTTGACAGAGAGAGAGAGAGATCACAAGTAGGCAGAGAGGCAGGCAGAGGGAGAGGGGGAAGCAGGCTCCCCGCTGAGCAGAGACCCCGATGCGGGGCTCGATCCCAGGACCCTGAGATCATGACCTGAGCCGAAGGCAGAGGCTTTAACCCACTGAGCCACCCAGGCGCCCCTGGTCTATATGCTTTATACATAGTTCCTCATTTCGCTTCCCTGAGATGTATTTTCTTCCCTCCCCCTACGGGCAAATCAACTGCCCTATGGCTGAAGACCTTGCCCAAAGTGAGACTTGCTGAGGTTGGTAGATGACATTTGTGCCCAAGACTGTCAGCCAGGGCACAAGAATCAGGATCTGATCCTAACCCAGACATCTCTTTATCAAATGTCCGCACTCCATTCACTTTCCCCTAAGTCACTCCTCCTTCCTAAGCCTTCCCCAAATTCCCCCCTCCTCAACACCAACACACAAAGGTACACACACAACAAAGCAACCTCAAATCTGTGGAGGACAGCCAAGGATTTGAGGTTGAGATTTCCTGTGCCAAGTGTTCCCCCGCTAAGCTGGGAATATAACACCTCCTTTTGGCTTCCGTAAAGCTTCAAGACAAATCTTAAACCAGATACACTCCTTTTAATCCTATTGTTACCGTCTCGTGTGGTGCCAAAGTAAAGAAAGGACGTGCTTTTAAAATGGGGACTCTAAGAAGATATAAGTAACGTACACAAAACACACACTTAGAGCAATTCCCAATGGGGTTAATGCACGATCTCTCCTAACCACACTTCCTCCTTCCCGTCTCCCCTTCCTGTGCAGTAATAAGTAAATAAATGAACCAACAAGTAACACTCCCCTCTGTTTTCTTTGAGAAGATAATATAACCTAAAAGTTTAGTTGTTTCTTTTTTTTTTTTTCTACCCCTGAGGGAAGCAAGTGCACCTACTGTGAGTCAGACCCGAGGACAGTCCTTTTACATTTATCATTTCATTTATCTTTATCACAGTCCCTTCAAGACAGGCATTCGCGGCAAAGAAACTGCAGCTCAGAGAGATGAGTTTACTTAAGATCAAACAGCTAGTAAGTTGCTCAACTGGGATTTGAATTCAAATCAGATGATTCCAACACCAGTTTTTTTCCCTTTCTAATACGCCGAAAAGAATAATAAAGGGGGGTGTGGGTTGGACAGAGAAAGTCAACTGCAATTGAGATTTTTTTGTAATGAAAGCTCAGACTAACATTTAGAAAACAAACAAACAAACAAAAGCAGGAAATAATAAAGATGGCTGCATTGGGCACACATAAGGGTAATACCACACATGTCGAGGAGACATGCGCCTGTTGGAAGGCAGATATCTCTGTGTTTTACCTGCTGCCTGACCCACTCATGCAGGTCAGCAACAGCTGACACAATCAAGCAATAAACTGCGTGACAGGAAGTAGCTTGTGTGTAGTGCTATGCTCTCTGCCCGGGAGCGGGGACTTCCTGGTGAGCAAAACTAAAAGCAGATAAATTAGTGCTTTTTACCAGCAGGAGTTCTGGACCCCTTGGTTTCTGGGGTGAAACCACCAAATACCAATTCAATCATGTCAGTGCTGTGACAGCCCTTTGTCTCCAAGTCGACACGACATTTCTGGGGCGAAAGCGGGTGGGAAGCAGATATGAAATAAATGTTCATCAAAGCACACGGAAGAATAACATAGTGGATTCTTTGTTTTTGAGAATTACCTGAGGTGAGCGACAGGAAGCTAAGCTGTGCAAGAAGTTGAGAACTTGATTAACTCTACTGCGTGAAATCCATGTGCTTCCCTCCAAAGGACCACACAGCCATCAAAAATGCAGTTCTCTTTCCAAATGGCTGCCGGGGGTTACCAACTACATCAATGGCATGAAAATTGCAGACGCCATGTTCAGCCCTGAACACACCCAGATTCAGACCAACGAGGACTTACCTTGCAGATTGACTTTCACCTTGATTTTTCAATGATAGCTGTTTGAGGCAATTAAAGAAAAAAAAGCACCTACTTGCCGTTTACATATTTTTTATGAGGTGAGTAATCTCAGGCATGAGCTTGATTCCCATTCCGGTAATAAACAATCCAGTGTAAACGTTTCGTAGGGTAAACTTCAGACTCTAGTCTTTTCCTCCCTCAACTTCTTGCAATATGCTTCTTTAGGCTAGAACTTTAAAACGTGATTCGATACCACCATTTGCCATAACTACTGAATCTGAGTGATTTCTTGGATTGAAGTCTGCACACTTCTTAATACCAAATGTAGAGATGCTAAAATGACAACCCTCGGGTCAGATATTAAAATGTACAACCTCTCCTACTCTTGTAATGCTTGGTTGATAAGCAGTTATTGTCCTGAAAGCCAGTCATTGGAGTTGAAAGATAAATATTATTCCATATCTTATTGAATAAAATATATTATATCACAGGTGATGGAGACAGATTGACTCAATAAATTCTAATAGTGTATGCTGAGAAATAGTGGCAATAAAAATGCTGATGACTTGACACAGGGAGAATAGTGAATGTCATTAACATGCTATTTCCTCTGTTCTGATCTCCCTGTCAAGTTCTTCACACTGCTATAATCTCTATCAGTGGGTTTTTCTTTGCTTTGTCGGCATGAGAAAAATGGTATTTTTTTAGTCCTTTAAATTATCCACTACTCAACTGATTGCAGAAATGATGCAGTAGCCTAAATACAGAAAATTAATATAGGATTTTATATATAGCAATATCATCAGTCTGTATTTGAGCATGCTGCAAAAATGTGAAACACCACAGAGCATAGCTGTTTGGTCCTACCGCAAAAGTTTTGTCCAAACTCATTTTTGCTAATTTTTACTGACCTAAATCAGAATTTACTATTTGGATTTTATTTTAAAAGAGATTAGTTACATGGATGTTACTTCATGAGATACAGAAAGGTAGAAGTTTGCTTTTATCCCAATTGTTTTTGTATGTTGTTTGGGATAGACAATGAACACATAGACTACATGCTAATAGGATTTAACTTTTGAGTCACAATCCTTAAATTCATATAAAAGATGAGCATTATGTTACGAGAGTGGTAACTGGCTGTCGATGCACGAGTCCCATATATGGGGACACTTCTTAGGGTTCCATCCGAAGATCCGTGAATCCAATTACTCATAGTCTTGTCTCCGGAGTTTCGGATGGAATGATTTCAGGTGGCATAGCTCCTTAAATTGTCCACAAATATTTAGAACTGAGACTACCTTCAACTGAAATCCTCTTTCTTTACAAAAACCTATTCCTCTTTCTTTCTACTTTATTTCAGTGAGTGACACCAGTACCTCACCTGTGCCCCAAACCAGACTTTCCTATTGTGTTTGTTCTCTTCTTCACTCATATCCTCCATGAGCACGCAATTACAGATACGCGTGCCCTTTCCTTATTATGCTTAGAATCTATGCGGTTCTTCATATCCCAACTTCGTATCCTAGTTCAGGTTGTTATCTCAATCCTCAGATTGTTGCAATAATCTATTAATTCTTCTCCCATCTTCCAACCCACCCCACTCCCACCCCAACTTCTCCTTCATTCTCCACATTGTGGCAAATCTGATTGTGCCTTATCTCAGTGGAAATCCCTTCATTGGCTCCCTTCCGCCATCAGCAGCTTATTCCAGGGCCCTCAGTACTTTTTGCCTTTATTTTTTATTTTATTTTATTTTTTTAAAGGCATTGTATTTTATTTTTTTAAAAGATTTTATTTATTTATTTGAGGGAGAGAGAGTGAGTGAGAGCATGAGAGGGCAGAAGGTCAGAGGGAGAAGCAGACTCCCCGTGGAGCTGGGAGCTCCATGCGGGACTTGATCCCAGAACTCCAGGATCATGACCCGAGCCGAAGGCAGTCGCCCAACCAACTGAGCCACCCAGGGGCCCTACTTTTTGCCTTTAAAAGCAGTGATGAGAGGTGCTTTAATTTTTACTTGAAGCCAATAACTAAATTTTCAAAGCATTTCCTCTTCAAAATTGGAATGCTTTGCAAGCCTCCAATGGTGACTTGAAAGCCAAGCTGGTCTGGTATTGGTGGGTCTCAGACAGCCTCGTTCATGTGCTGTCACTCACACCTGCATCACTGAGATGGACACCCTGGGATGTTTTGGTGGTCACAGTGGGCAGATGAATTGGTTTTTATTCTTAAACATACTTACTTAGGTCTATGGTAAGTCCTTTATATTTTCTAAAGGAAGGAAACCTAAAACACGATATTAAAATATCAGTTAATAAGCAGTATGAAAATTGGCAATGAACCTCAATGGACCTGTAAAGCTGAATTCATCCATTTACAATATGTATAAAGTATAGCAAAATACTTCCAGTAATCAAATGATGTATCCAGTAATCTAGTAATCAAAGCCAAATTTTAGAAAAGAAAAATACAGTGAAAGATATTCTATGTGTCCTATTAAAATCTGTCTTTTAATTTATTGGTAATAAAATACTCTATTGTACCCATAATGGTTTATATGTGGAATTGTGCCTGCCAGTAGCATCCTGAAAATTATAGCTTAGAAGCAAATTATAACACTTATAAAACAAATTGACCAGTTGTGTGTCTGGGTGTGTAGATGTGTATGAGAGAGACAGAGAGAGATAGAGAGATATTTCAAAACCCAAAAATGCCAACTAGTTCATGAATGAAGTCTTTACTTCTTATGTTTTAAGAAATAGTTCACTTCCAATCTACATTTTATTATACAATCAGTAGAAAAAAAATATACGGTATATGTTGTCTTAGAAATTATTTGCTAGCTTTTCACATAATTAATTTCCAGGTAAATAACAAGAGTGGCATTTGTTCAGAGAAATACCTTTACATATAATTTCTGTTAAAAATAATTATAATAGGGTGTTAAAGAGGGATTTTTCTGTCTTCTTTTTATGGCCAGGGCCCAAGCTTGGGTTTAGGAAAAATACAATGTTCCAAGAAGCCTCCCAAATCTAAAAGGAAAAGTTGGTCTACATGACAAGATGTGACAAAACTTATTCATCAGAATTATTAGTAACCCACCTCCAAACCATAAAAGCAGATGTTGATGATACAAAGAAGGAAAATACCATCAGGGAATGGAGAAAGGCATTTTTGCACCTTCGACTGAATGAGAGAAAAACCTTCTCAGAATTTCATGGTGTCTTATCATCATCTGTTGAAATCTGAAGGCAATGCCAGGGACACTCTTCCACTTTTATGAATGACTTGATGACATGGGCTTCACAAATACCAAATATGATCCATTTGGAAGGAAGTTTGCCGAAGCCTTCTGAAAGACACATCACCTCAGAAAGCCACTTGGAGAGGTGAAGAGAGCCATGAAAAAATGAATATTTTACTTCCTGGTGTAAGTTTACTCTATAACTAAAGACAGTAAGAAATCCTAAAGACCTACCTGACATGTCATCTAGGAATGAAGAACTAGTCTTCAGAGCAGGTGGTGAGTAGAGAAAAAAAAAAACTTATTTTCTGATTTTAGTCAATCCAGTCCCGTTTGGTCAATCACATAATGATAGCTAATAATTTAGAGCTTATTCAGGGTGCAATTTTATGTTACAAGTCATATTTCCCAGGAAACAATGAGGCAGAGATTTGTGGGCTGAAAGTTTACTGGGGGCATACTTTCAGTATCTATACTTTTGGGGGAGAGGAAAAAATCAAGATTTGATGAAAGGAAAATTTAGACTATTGTGCATTCATATCATAGATCTTAGCTGGGTTGGGATCATCTTCAGAGTTGGCCCAAACTGAAGCAAAGAGCTGAGATTTTTACGTAGATCAGGCATTGGACGTGAATTACTCCAGGGAAGGACACCTGAGCTTGGATGAAACAGCACTCTTTTATCTGGGGAACACATGGGTCAAGAGGGGGTAGTGTTTCAGCTGCAAGATGGAAGTCATCAGCTCTCTCAATAGCTGGGGAATATAAGTGCTTCAATCCTGGAGGGTATGATTGGCATCTTCCAGGGTCGATTACAGTCCATCCCTTATACTACTTGCTTCATATAAATTTGGGGATCAGCTTCTTCAGAATTATGGTCGCCTCCTTTCCCAAGGAAATGTAGAAGAGTCTTCTTATTCTCAGCCCCCACCACTGAAGCTGCTCCTGAGAATACAGTAAATACTAATTACTTCTTTTTTCTATTATCTGTTCTAGATTTCCTTCCTTGGGGATGCCTGAGTGGCTCAGTCGGTTAAGCGTCTGCCTTCGGCTCAGGTCATGATCCCAGGGTCCTGGGATCGAGTCCCACATCTGGCTCCTTGCTCAGCGGGGGGCCTGCTTCTCCCTCTGCCTCTGCCTGCTGCTCTGCCTGCTTGTACTCTCTCTCTGACAAATAAATAAATAAAATCTTAAAAAAAAAAAAAAAAAAAAGATTTCCTTCCTTATAGCATGACCCCTTTTCTGGTCTAAGTAGCTCACCAGGGGAGTGGGGTGAAAAGATTTGCCCCTGGTCACCATGTCCTTCTTGGGTTATGTCGGATGCACTTGCTCATTTACCATCAAAATAAAGCACAAGGATAGTAGGAGATACCCAAATGGTGACTAAACTTATTTTTCTCTGCCCCCACTGTGCAAATGCAGCCTCTCCCCAACCTGATGAGTAGTTTCAATTACCCTGCCAGGATGGAGGTGATTTCTTTCCTTCCTTACTGCATATTTTCTAACCATTGGCACATCTTGTCTCCCAGATCTCACGGCTCAAGTGCCCAGGCTGCTTGTACCACAGCCTGGAACTGCTTGAAAGTTCTTTCCTTCTCTGCACCTTGATGACGCTGATAGCCTTTTTTGTCATCTGGTGGGTGACACTGGACTTCATGTATCACCCGGTTCTTGTATACAAACACACTAATAGAGGGGTCGATGATGATGCTTTGGATTGATGAATATTCATATTAGCTTGGATACTGCGCCCAAAAGCTCTCATCACGTTTGGGTATTTTCTTTTGTTACCCAGATCAATGGCTCAATTTGTAAAGAGACCGAGAAAGCTTTTAATATATACACTTACTATGGTGTTGCTATAGTCTTTATTTCTCCCCAAGTCAGATACCCTAGCTGACAGTTCAAACTTGTTGCTCACCATGATCTTTGTCTGGTGGTTAAGTGCTACCACCTACTCTCATAGATTTCTGAATTCCATCATCCCATCCTATTATTGAGCCCATTTCCGTAATAGTGTCTCCTCCCATCAGTACTGGTCCACACTGCTCAGCCACCGCTTGGTGATTCTGGTGGCGCTCACATCAGGGCATTCCTTGTCAGTTAATTGGGCAGGTTGACCTGTAGTTTCTCCTGCAGAACACAGTTGGTGGGTTTTTCAGTCTTACACAGGACACCAACACTAGCCTGCCCATTCTCTGAGCATTTTTTTTTTAAGACTTCATATATTTATTTGTCAGAAAGAGAGAGAAGGAGAGAGAGATCACAAGCAAGAGGAGAGACAGGTAGAGGGAGAAGCAGACTCCCCGTTGAGCAAGAAGCCTGACAGGGGGTTTGATCCCAGGTCCGTGGGATCATGACCTGAACCTAAAGCAGATGCTTAACCGATTGAGCCACCCAGGTGTCCCTCTCTGAGCCTTTTGATTCCCTTTTACATAGTCTGCAATAGCTGTTCTGTCACTTCTATTTAACTTACTGAGGGTCATTGATCTCCCCAAGCTTCTAAGAGACATCCTATCCATGTATCAAAATCCTCATCCAAGGTCTTTGCCGGAGTATTCTATTTTATAGTCCTGGTTGTGTTCCCATTTTGGTAAACTGTCTCTATCCAAACTTATATTCTGCTCTGCTTACTTCAGTAGCCTCTGAATCCAGTTCTGTATATAATCTCCTGGCTTCTGAGAGTATATCCTATAGTCCGATAGCAAGTTCCTTTCCTCTTTTGGGAGGCTCAGCAATTTCCTGGCTAGGTATCATTATGATTTATCTCTTGTTAGTGGCCTAATGGTGAAGAATGAATAAAAAGCAGATTCTGAAGGGGACACATGTTGTTCTGCATGGCACAAAACTCTGAACAGTCCTCATGAAAGCAGGAAGTTCTAGCTTTTAACAGGGAGGAGTAGACTATTTCCATTGGCCTAGCGGGTTTAGTGGATCTAGAGATTCAAGGTTTTCGATGAGACACCTCAGATGTCCCTATCCTAACTCTTAGGGTCTCATTCTATCCCAATCACAACAATCCCCCCACCATTTTTTGTACTAGATCTGCCAGAGCTGAGAGTTCAATCCTAAACATTCCTTGGGGCTCCACTACTCATAAGATTAAGTTTTAGGCCAAGTTCTCAGTCTCTCGTCCTCTAACTACACAGGAGAATCTCTTTCTAATTTGTCAAAGAGGTCTCTGGCTTTCACTTTTGACCTTTAAAGATTCATTAATCATCTTCAGCTTTTCATTGTCTTTCTCCAAAGGCTTGATTGCCTCTAGCTATGGCTATCCAATTCCATTGTTCTTATAATTACAATCTGCCTCATACTTCTTAAACACTTGCCATATTGTTTCAGCTAATGCAGTCCCTTCAGCAGGTAAGCCATTGAAGGTCACCACCAGTGCTGGAGGTTATCAATGACTCACCTCCCAATAGCAATGGGATTTATCATGCGAGACAAAAGAGGTTGACCCAGTTCCCAAATTCCATTTTATTTATTTATTTATTTTTCAATTAATTTTATTTTATTTTTTCAGTGTTCCAAGATTCATTGTTCATGTACCACACAGTGCTCCATGCAATATGTGCCCTCCTCAATACCCACCACTAGGCTCAGCCAACCCCCCCACCCCAAAACCCTCAGTTTGTTGCTCAGAGTCCACAGTCTCTCTTGGTTCATCTCCCCCTCCGATTTCCCCCAAGTCACCCTTCCTTTCCTTCTCCCAATGTCCTCCATGTTTTTCCTTATGCTCCACACATAAGTGAAACCATATGATAACTGACTCT
>CM052896.1:11487476-11654037 GCA_028534135.1 Potos flavus | reverse complement strand
TTTTTATGTATATATATTTAGATATATATATGATGGACCATATATATTCATCCTTCAGAACTAAGTCACTCATTCCCCTACTTGCTAGAACTATTGGTGAGTAACAATTCTCAGTTGAGTCCATTTTTAGGAATTGCCCTCAGCTAAAGAGAACTACCCAGCCCAAATTTGTAGTTCTTCCCAGAGTGGAAGCACAAATCCATGACTGGTAATATAGAGGCGAAAGGTTCAGCCTTTTTGCTTCAGGGCAGACAATTTCCAAGTGATGATATATTTAGATATATATACATAAAAAATTCCAAAAATCAGAATTTCTGACATTAGGGGTGCCTGGGTGGCTAAGTTCGTTAAGCATTCATCTCTTGATCTCAGCTCACGTCCTGATCTCAGCTGAGGTTTTGATCTCAAGGTTGTGAGTTCAAGCCCTGTGTTGGGATCCATGCTGGGCATGAACCCTACTTAAATAAGCAGACAAGCAAACAAACAAATAAAAACATTCTCCATATTTCTGACAATAGTTATCTAAGGTAGGACCTGCTAGCCTTTATTTTACAAACAAAACAAAACACACACAAAACTGAGGCTCCAAAAAACTTTTGAAATATAATAAAGGTATACAGAACAAAACAAAATGCACAGATTTTATGGTTTTAGTTTGATGAGTTTTGGCAACTGTATGCATCTATTTGGTCACCCTCAAAACAAAATTTAAAACTTTACAGCTTTTCAGAAAGTTCCCTTGTGGCCCATTCCAACCAGTTCTCCACACCACCCCAAGAAATCACTTCCTTATTTTAATTACCATGGATTACTTTTGCCTATTCTGACAATTCATGTAAGTGAAAATATATGGGTTTTACTTAACATGACATTTTGGAGACTCATCCATGTTGTTCTGTGTACTATAGTTCATTCCTTTCTACAGTGAGTATTAGCTCTTTGTATGGATATACCACAAATACTTCAATCATTACCCAGTTATTGGACATTGGGTTGTTTCCAGTTTTAGGCTATAATGAATAAGGTTGCTATGAAAATTCTTTTTGACAACTTAGAAAGATATTTTCAATTTTCTTGAGTAGATGTATATAGAACTAGGATTACTGGGTGTTTAGGTATATGTATTAGAAGCTATCAAACAGTTCCCCAAATGGTATTATCATTTTAAAGTTCCTCCTGCAATATATGAAAGTCACAATTGTTTTATATCCTTGACACCATTTAGTGGTGTCATTGTGGGTTTAATTTGCATTTGTGACTAATGATGCTGAGTATCTGGTAACATCTTCTTATGTGAAGTATCTGTTCAATCACTTTGCCCATTTTTTAATTGGTTGCTTTTTGTTATTGTAGATTTGGAGGAATTTTTTACATATTCTGGATACAAGACTTTTGTCAGATATATGCAATGAGAATATGTTTACCAGTGCATGTCCTGTCTATTTGCTTTCTCATGGTCTTTTGAAAATTAAATTGATATTTTAGATTTATTTATTTGAGAGAGAGAAGGAGAGTGAGAGTGAAAGAGAGAAAGAGAGAGAATGGGGTGGGGAAGGGGCAGAGGGAGAGGGAGAGAGAGTCTTAAGCAGACTCTGTGCTAAGTGCTGAGCCCGACGTGGGACTCGATCTAACAACACTGAGATCGTGACCTGAGCCAAAAACAAGAATCAGATGCTTAACTGACTGTGCCACCCAGGTGCCCCTCAAATTAAATTTTTTAAATTGATGAAGTCCAATTTGTTAACCTATTTTTTTTCATTTTGGTTAGTGTTTTTTGTAGCATGTCCAAGAAATCTTTGTCAAAATCATGAAGATATTTTCCTATTTTAATATATTGTTTATTTACTTACTTATTTTAGAGAAAGAGAGAGAGCACTCATGCAAGCAGGGATGGAGGAACAGAGGGAGAGGGAGCGAGAAATCTAAGCAGGTTCCGCAGGACTCGATCTCATGACCCTGACATCATGACATGAGCTGAAATCAAGAGTTGGACACTTAATCAACTGAGCCACCCAAGCGTCCCAGTTTCCTATTTTATATTAGAATCTGTTTGTGTCTGAGTTTCGTATTTAGGTCTATGATTCATTTTTGAAGTGTGTGTGTGTGTGTGTGCACTATAGATAGAGAAATAAATCATGCATGTATCCAGATTTTTCTTTCCCATTTAGTTTGACCTGGAATAAATCAGTTGGGGATCCATTATTATTATGGCTGTATAGTAAATCTTGAAATCAGATTAGGACAGTTGTCCAATTTTTTTCTTTTTAAAATTTGTTTTTTCTTACCATTATACACTTTAGAATCTAGTTGCTTATTTTGTCAAAAAAATATTTTGAGTAGTGATTGCATTCAATATGTATCAAATTAGGGAGAACTGGCATGATACATCTCTCCATTTGTTTGCATCTTTTTCATGTTCTCTTGATGTTGCTCTATAGTTTTCAGTACAGACATCTTGCTTATTTTTTGTTAGAATTATTCTAAGGCATTTAATGTGTGTATTTTTGGATGTAATTAGAAATTGAATTTTTTCTAATGTTTTCCAGTTGTTTAATGTTAGTATATAGAAATATAACTGATTTTGTAATACTTAAAATATTAACCTTGTATCTTAGAACTTTTTAAAGTTCACTTATAATTTAAATTATAGGTTTTTTCTGGTAGAATCTATAGTATTTAAAAAATATAGCAGCATTATCACCAATAACCAAATTATGGAAAGAGCCCAAATATCCATTAATGGAAAAGAAGATGATGAATGGAGGCACTTGTTGTGATGAGCACTGGGTGTTATATGTTAATTATATGTTATGTGTTAGTACTGAATTGTACTCCTGAAACCAATATTACACTATATGTTAACTAACTAGACTTTAAATACAAACTTGAAACAAGCAAACAAAAATAATGATAATTTAACCTTTTTTCTAATCAGCATGGCTTTTACTTCTCTTTCTTCTTCTTCTTCTTCTTCTTTGTCTTATTTCATCCCATAGGACCTCTAGTACCATGATGATCTCTGAGGTCTTCGTTAACTTACCCAAATTCATGCATAATACAATATGGAGGCAGTGGATAAACTGTATAATTTGTCTCCAGAACCATGTTCTTAATCCCTATAGTAGATGTTGTGATGGACCATATATATTCATCCTTCAGAACTAAGTCACTCATTTCTACTTGCTAGAAATATTGGTGAGTAACAGTTCTCAGTAGAGTCCATTTTTAGGAATTGCCCTCAGCTAAAGAGAACTACCCAGCCCAAATTTGTAGTTCTTCCCAAAATGGAAGCACAAATCCACGACTGGTAATATAGAGACAAAAGGTTCAGCCTTTTTGCCTCAGAGCAGACAATTTCCAAGTGATGATCCATCTCCAAAACTCTCCGGGGGATCCTGGGATTGAGTTGATGCCTTCTAAATTGCATTTCTCCCTCTGCACAATCTTACTTCCTTCCCTCCTCCACAAGAGTTGATGCTGAGGGCACTTCTCAATCATCTTTCTATATAAAATCCGTTTTTCTTTCCAGGAACCTGATCTTAGATACCCATCATGCTTTGTAGTTACTAAGCTTATATTGTGAATATCATTAGAGATTGTGCCAAAAAAAGTTTATTATAAATTTCAAAAATGTCCTCATCCAAAGTGAGATACTTACTTTACTTAGAAATACATTTTATAATATGATGTGCAAAATGACGAAAAGAATGAAAACATATTCCTGAAAGCTTGTGAGATTATGCTACTGTAAAATGAGTTTGTAAATTTAAGAAGGTTAGTTAGTGTTGGACTATAGGATTATTTCCTACCACTTGCTCCTCACATTCTAACTTCTTCACATCCAAAGGTATCTATTTTCCCATAAATGTGCCACACACTGGCTCCTCTTTCAGGCCTTTTACCATACTATTTGATGTTCTCTTTTCCTTCACATAGGAAACTGAAGTGACACCAGAGGTAACCCTTTTCTGTAGTTATGTTGATGTATTTCACTATGAGGAGAGCAGCTCCAGAATTGATTAATTAATATGATGATATCATGCTTATATAACTCATCATGGGTTTGTTCTCTTTAGTGATAACAGTAGGGACTGGGGTCAGCCAGATCCAGAGCTTCAACTTTGATAGATAAAAAATTTGAGAAGGGTGTGAATGTCAGTAGAGTAGTGTCCAGAACACTCTTTTCTTGGTTTATATATTTTCCTACAAGTATAAGTGCAGAAGTTCAAAGCCAAACTTCAGATGTCAACTCAACTCAATCTTAGCTATTCAACGTTTATTAGTAAGGAGCTGTTAACCATAGACTTCAGAACATTCATAGTGGTCTGATAACTAGCTCAGGATAACAACATGAATAAAAATCTCTGACCTCATTATTATAAAGATTTTATGTATTTATTATTTTACAGAGGGAGAGAGAGAGAGAGGAGCAGAGGGAGAGCGACAAGCAGACTTCACACTGAGTGCAGAGCCCAATGCAGGGCTCAATCCCATGACCCTGAGATCATGACCTGAGCAGAAACCAAGAGTCGGATGCTTAACCAACTGAGCCACCCAGGTGCCCCCTTCATTCGTTTATCAGAAATAAATGTCTATACATGTATAAATTAATAACATTTCACAATCCTGTATGTGATTCAGGATTATAGTTGGTGCAGCAGAATTTGAGAAAGGACTGGAGGATCTCAGAGCCATTCTGAGCGGCTCTTTGGTAAGAACATTTCCTTGAAATGGTTCTATAATAGCAAATAGCTTTTTAGTAGAGGTTCATGGGGGATTTCCATAAAAAATCAGAGCCTTTTAAATAGAGTATGTTTATTGCTTCATTCGTACTACTTTTACAGATTTTCCAATATTAGATTCTGTTCCAGAGAACAGCTTCTACTTAGTGATTTTAAGTGAATCAATCCCAGAAATGTGTTATATGGAGTGCTGTCGAGATAATTTGACAAATGTTTTCTGGAAGAGCAATATAATCTCTCCACAAAAGATATTCTTTATCTGAAGACAATTGGTGGACATGTTATTTCTATTCTGTCAGCATCTCTTCTTTAGGTGAATCACTCCTCTCTACCCAGTATGATCCTGGGACACCCTGAGAGACTCATGATGTTTCACAGCCTCTGACCACATTCACTGAAAACAGTTAGTGGCTTGTGACCCAAGTTGGGCCAATCATAAAACTCCATCTCCTTCAACCCAAAGATTTACTCCGAAATGAGCATACTACTTAAGCTAGACAAGCAGAGTCTTCTGTGAGATTGATTCATGCTTATGAGAGGAGACAATACCTATCTATGTTGGGATTCTGAAGCTAAAAAGAGGTGAGCCAAAGATGGCCAGTGGTAGCCAGTGGCTATCTTACTAACTCTATGAAAGAAACCTTCATTTCAAGTGAAATGAGAGCTTATAGGTAGATGCAAAGGAAGATTCCTGACAGAATGTGTTGAGTCCATGAATCTGACTGAACATTTAGCTAGCTGTTTTTTTGGACATCCATTAGTACACCAACGAATTTTTTTCCCCTAAGTTTATTTGAATTAGATTTGCCACTTTAAACACATTCAGTCTTATTTAACAAATTATTTGTATAAATTGTGCATTAGTTGAATTTACTAATGCTTCATTCCTCCTGCTCGAATTCTCCACACCTAACTCAAGTCAGGCTAATCCAGGACCATTGCATAGAGCTGTATTGTTTCTATCTAATTGGAGACATACCACAGATATTACAGTGATATCTTTAAGTAGAGAATCTACTGTGGCCAAAGCTTAAAAAATACCCATTGGACCCAGATCTCCTAGGTTAATGAATATGTGAAAGTGTTATAAACAAATAATTCCAATGTCATGGAAATGGTAACAAAACTAAGAATATAGGATTCTATGTATTAAAAGCTTCCTGCAAAAATATGATGAACAGAAGTTGTAAGAACATGATTATAGAGGTAGCTTTGGAACTTTATTCTTATGAAAATAGAAGGGATTCTCTTATGTATTAATATCCCTTCTTTCTTTTTAAGTAATCTGCAATTGTTGTTTTTGTGCTATTAGGCAGAGCTAATCATTGACACGATCACAAAAGGTGATTATCAGTGATTAGGAGGAAATACTTTATATTTATTAAAATGCATTCCTCCAAAGTCAGAAATCAGTAATAACTTGGAGTTTCAGAAATCATCTTCTCAGTTGTGAGAACAAGGATGATAATGAATTAAACTGACTGTAAGAAATTGCTGGTAAACTCAATTAAAGCATAGGCAGAAGACCTGAATAGATACTTTTCTAAAGAAGCCATATGAATGGTCAACAGGTACATGAAAATGTGCTCAATATCACTAATCATCAGGGAACTGTAAATCAAAACCACTATGTGATATAACCTCATACCCGTCAGTATAGCTGTTACTGAGTAAAACAAGAAATAACAAGTATTAGCAAGGGTGGGAGAAAAGTGCTCAAAAACCCTTGTGCACTATTGGTGGCAATATAAATTGCTCCACTATGGAAAACAGTATGGAGGTGCCCCAAAAAATTAAAAATAGAATTACCATATGATCCAACAATTTTACTTTCACGTACTTACCCAAAGGAAATGAGAACACTAACTCAGAAACATATTTGTATCCTCAAACTCATTGCAACATTATTTACAATAGCCAAGATATAGAAGCAACCTAAGTGTCCATCAGGGGAGGGATGGAAAAGAAAATATAGTTGATGTGTAGATAGTGGAATATTACTCTGCCATAAAAAAGGATATCTTATTACATCGATAACATGGATGGTCCTTGAAGGCATTATGTTGAGTGAAATAAGATGGACTGAAAAAGACAAATATCACACCAGGCAGCTTAGATTGACAGTATTTCATTAGTCACTATACTCACAGCCTGGGGGAGGAGGATGCCGCATGCCACACCCGGCCACAGGGGGTTGTGCTCAGGACAGAGTGAAAAAGCAGGTCCTTGGGAGGAACTCTTTATAGTATCAAGAGGGTGAGGTGACACCGAGTTCCCACAGGAGGATATGATTGGCTTGTTTGAATAATTTCACAGGCTGGCAGAAACTATTCAGAGATACTCAGAGATAAGTAGGAACTATGCCTGGTCCTTTTGACAGCGAGGATTATTTGGCCAGGGGACCTTAATCATGGGAGCAAAATGAGGAGGAGAATATATGGTTAGGCCATTCAAGGCTCTTCCAGGTTCCTCAGATGTCAAGGCAGTACAGAATGTTGGACCTTAATACTGGGCTTTAAATATAGTTGCCTGGCTTGATATTTTTAGCAGAATCTAAAACAAACAAACAAACAAACAAACCCAAAAAAGAAAACAGCCTCCATGCTGACATGTTTGGATGAATCTGAATGTGACAAAATGTTTCCTCTAGCCGAAATAGGTATGAAGCTGATTAATCATAAATAGCGATTTGAGGCATTATTTCAATATCTTGTAATCTTAAAATCCTACTTTACCCTCAGATTTTTATGGGAACGTAAATATTTGGGATATCTAAATGATTCAAAAATTTCCAAGTTACTCATTGAAATGTTCAATGTTTTAGGCTAGCATCAACAGGAGAAGGCTATCTTCAAATATCTTCTAACATCTGTTTTGAAGGTCATCTAACATGAGTCTGAGCTTAGACTCTGCTGATTACCAGCTTTGTCATCTTGGGCTAGTGTCCATTTTCCCAGTCTCAATTGCTTGACTTTCAAAGTAGATCTAATAATATCTACCCGAAGGAATTATATGAAGCTTGAGTGTGATAGCAGATATGAATAAGCTAGCACTTCAAATGGCTCAATAAATATTAGTCCTTTCTTCCTGCCCTTTCCATTTAGCAAACCTGTTTTTTTGCCTCTAGATATTATTAGAAATTATTAGATACTACCTTACCTTCTGTGGTGGGCAGATGCAGTTTACATAACGAGATACTTTTATCAGGCTGTTGTAAATGTAATATTTGAATCAGTCAAAAGGTGTCATATTAGTATTTAGTACGAGCACATAGTAATTCTATATCTTTTAATCCATGAATTCCTCAAAGTCTTAAAGTTAAGAAAAAGAGATACCAGGGTGGAACAGAAATGGCCAAGCCTTCACTAGTCTGTGGATTCCATTCGTAATATTTAAACCCTAAACTATGACCGATGGTGCTGGTGGGAAGTGAAATGTCAGTAACTCCAGTAGTTAATCAAATGTTTCATGGCTAGATAAAGCAGAAGGGAAATAAAATATATAATAGCTCATGTTTCGAGTCCAAGATAGTCCCATAGCACTTTTCTGTTAAAGGTAAATTTTAATATAATTTGTTCATCATATGTATGGAGCACCTGTTTTATATTAGTGATTCAATCCACTGCTTACTAAATATCCTCATTATGATGCCCCATGGACACCCCAAACTTAAAATGTCCAAGTTGAAACTTTTATCTTGTACCCATATCCAAATTATTTCTCTTCTGCCCATTTCAATGAAGGGATTTGCCAAGTATATAGCAAACTAAATCAGAACCAGGGCTTCATCCCTGACTCCTCCTCCCTCCCACCCTTCATATTAAGTCATTCCTGTTGTCCCATCTATTCTTACTCTTAATCTGCTTTGTTTTCTATCCTAGAGCTTCTATCGTAGTTCAGGCCACCTTTAGCTTTAATCTAAATCAAATCATTCAACAACAGCTCTGTTGTTTTTCCATGTAGCACCCAATGGACTTCTCTTATTTAAAAACTTTATGTAATGTAGAACATGAGAAGGTATAAGCACAGTGATGATGAAGGTCTACTTTAGCCCATCCCTTCCACTAATTGCAACTGAAATGTCTGCACAAAATACATAAGCAACTACCTAAGGACTCTGTAAAGTTAAAAAAAAAAAAAGCAGGTACAGTAGAGCTGAAGTTTGGAAAAGTGACTTCACAGAGCTGAGTTTCCTGACATTTTTTATCTTTTTCCTATCATGCCTTACCTCATTTATGCCCCAGTCATGTGGCAGCGTAACAGCAGCAGTGGAGTCTTCAGCTAAAACTTTGAAAGAAACTCTGTTCCTGGCCAATGGAACTAGGAAAAGGAGGCGCTCAAAGATTGTTGAGGGATGGATGCTGTAAGAGAGAGAAGAGAGTTGCTCTAAGAGAATCATCCAATTCTACGTATAAGAGTCTGTAAGTCTTAACCTAAGACTTGAGCTACATCTGTGTGGGGTAGACCCACATAGTTTAGCTAAGACCTAGGTAAACAAAAAGAGATTAGAATGACACACACATCTTTCAGTGCTGTTCCTAAGGAGTATACATGTGGAATAAATACAAACCAGAAATAGTGAATGTTTGTAGAACTGAATTGAATCACCTTGAAGCACAGGATACTTGAAGCACAAGTATCTTTCTAACCTCTGAGCTGGTCCCGCATTGGGCAGACAGATCAGCAGCGCAAAGACTTAGAGAAGTAATCTGAGATTTCAACCACTTTCCGCAGAAGAGAAGACATAACATACAATTGAAAGCTAATTAGGTTGATTGCTTGCTAAAAACGAAACATAAATATTCTTCAGAGGATTTTAACAAAATCCAGCACCCAACAACTTAACCTTACCAGTGTTGAGTACAATCCAAAATTAATTGATATAAAAACAAAAGAAATAACAATACTAACAACAAAAAAAGATATAGTAAAATGTGATGGAATCTCAAAGGCAAAAATAAATACATGCCAAGCTTGAGATTGATCTAAATGTTGGAAATATCAAATACTTTAAAGCAGCTCTTATGATTCATATGTAAAGAAAACCACACTTGAATGATAAAAATGAGAAACTGTCAACAGAAATAGAAACTCTACAAAGAACTAAATGTGAATTTTAGAACTAAAAAATTCAGTATAAAAAATTAAAAATTACTAGGTGGGCCCATTAATAGAACAGTGACAGAAGAAGAATAAATGAACTTGAAGATAAATCAATAGGAATTGGCCTAAAAATGGAGAAAAGATTGAAAAAGAAAATGGACAGAGACTCAGGAGTTTGTTGAACAGTATCAGATGTTGATCATATTTGTGATTGGAGTTCAAGGGAGAGGGGATGATTGAGGCTGAAAAAATATTTGAAGCAATAATGGCTGGAAGCATCTTGCATTCTGTGGAAGACAAATACTTACAGTTTGAAGATTGGCAAATTCCAGCCTGGATTAAATCAAAGAAAATCGTGCTTGGGTATATTATATCATCTCACAACCAAAAATAAAGAAAGTCTTGAAAGTAGCTAGAAAGAAGATATTACATATAGTGGAAGAATAAATTGAGTAGTAGCGGATTTCTCTTTAAACATTTTTAAAGCACTGAAAGAAAAAAAACTGTCAACTCTGGTTTCTATTTCTAGTAAAAATATTCTTTAGAATTGAAGGTGAAATAAAGAAATTTTAAAATAAAGGGAAACTACGGAGTTTTATACCCAGCGACCTGCTTTCCAAGAAATGCTAAAGGAATTTTCTTCAAGTGAAAGAGAAAGGACACAGACAGAAATTTGGATATTTAAGAATAAAAGAAAAGCAACAGAAGTGACTGATATCAGGGTAAATATAAAATATTAACTTGGGGCACCTGGGTGGCACAGTTGGTTAAGGATCTGACTCTTGGTTTTTGGCTCAGGTTATGATCTCAGGGTCATGAGATGGAGTCCTGTGTCTGGCTCCACGCTCAGTGTGGAGTTTGCTTAAGACTCTTTTTCCCTCTCCCTCTGCCCTTACCCCCTGTTTTCTCTTTCTTTGGGTCAAATAAATAAATAAATCTTTTTTTAAAAAAAATTAACTTTATCCTCCTAAATAACCACACACACACACACACACACACACACACACACACCCTCACATTCAAAGCAGAAGTTATTATATTGTTGGATCAGACAATTGATGTATGCAGAAGTAATTTATATGACAACTATAAGATGATGATCAGTGCAGTGGGGAAAGTAATTGATACAGTTGCCAAGATTTACATTTTACATAAAATGATACAATATTAAGCATAAAAGATTAAGAATACATACTGAAATCTCTAGAGAAATCACTAAAAGTAATACAAAGAGATACAAATGTCCAATCAATAAAATAAAATGTTTTCTAAATCTTCAAATAATTCAAAAGAAGAAAGAAAAGGAGGAATAAAAAAAACCAGATAGGATAAAAAAGAAAAAAAATAGAATCATGGATATAAATCCAACAATATCAATGATTTATTAAATGTTAATGGTTTAACTACTCCACCTAAAAAAAATGTAGACATAAACTGCCAGAGTAGATTAAAAAGCAAGACCTCACTACATGCTGCCTACAAGAAACACATTTGATTGATTGATTATTTTTTTAAGGATTTTACTTATTTATTTGAGAGAGAGAGAAAGTGAGAGAGAGCACAAGAGGAGAGTAGAAGGTCAGAAGGAGAAGCAGATTCCCTGCTGAGTGAGGAGCCCAATGCAGGACTTGATCCTGGGACTCTGGGGTCATGATCTGAACCACAGGCAGTTGCTTAACAGACTGAGCCACCCAGGTGCCCCAAGAAACACATTTTAAACATAAAAATGGCATAGTGAATGTAAGTGAGGGCAAAAATATATGCCATGATAACAGTAAGCATTAAGAAATTAAGAGGCTAGAGTGGCTATTTTTTTTTTTTTTTTTTTTAGAGTGGCTATTTTAACAACAGATAAAATAAAGTCAACGAAAAGAATACTACCAGAAATAAAAAGAAAGCTTTCACTAACATAAAAGCAGGCATTTTGATATGATATAAGGGATAATTTACGAGGAAGACAAAAATTATCTAAGTACATGTAGTTCATATAGCCTCAAATTACAAAAAGTAAAAAATGACAGACGAACATAGATAATTTTACAACCATAGTAGAAGATTTTAACAATTGTTCCTTCTCATGAATTAATCAGATGAAATCCGTATGAAAAAAGAATATCTAAAAACCACTATCATGTACCTTGTTCTAAGTGACATTTCAGATCATTATATCCAATAGCTGTGCCATATATCTTCTTTTCAAGTACACATGGTACAATCACTCTAATGAATCACAAATTGGGATAATAAAACAATTCTTATTAAATGTAAAGGATCAAAATTACACAGAGTGTATTCTCTGGTCACAAAAGGATTAAATTTGAAATCAATCCAAAGAAAATATATAGGAAAACCCAAATATCCAGAAGTTAGAGTATACTTCTAAATAATTTATGAGTCAAGGATGAAATCACAAGAAAAACTAGAAAATATTTTAATAAAATAAAACATATCAAAATTTGTATACTATAATTAAGACATGTTAGTTATTTCTAATTATACTAGAAAAGAAGATCTGCCTTAGTAAGCTAAAATAAATCAGATAAACAAAGACCTATTTTATAAAAAACACAAAAGAGTTCTTCAGGTTAAAAATAATGACATCAGACATCAGTTAATCCTCAAATGCACAGAAAGAAATTAAGAGCACCTGAAATTATAAATATGTGGGTAGAAATATAAAATTGTACGTATTTTTTCTTTTTTCATTTCACTTCTTCAAATGGCACAAAATTGCACAAAGCAACATCGCAGCCCACTATTGTTGAATTTATAAGGTATATGATGGTAACAATAAAAAAAGGGAGAAGGAAATGAAGTTACATTGTAACAAAATTTCTATATCTTACAACAATTAATCTAAAGTGGTTTGTGATAATGACTATGTGATGTATAGAATATAACTTAAAATATGTACATAAATCAATAGAGATATTAAAAATAGTGATAGAAAATATGTATCTGCCCTATCACTATTTGACGTATTGTTATCAATGCCTTTTTTGTTACTGTTTCTTTTTTCCTATGATCTTATCTTTCATATATATGAAAGATACATTTATAACCAAATATATGTAATACTATATGTATATATATAAAATACCAGATATACACATAAATAACACCAAGTATACACATATAACATCACATATATTGTACTATATATCTAATTATACCATTATATCAAATATATATATGTGTGTGTATGTATATGTGTATGTGTATATATATATACACATATATATGATATATGTATATATCATATATATATATATGATAACGTGGCAGGAGAGGATGAATAGAATACAAAAAAAACATGAGACGTATTAAAACCAAATAGCAATATGAGAGATGTAAATTCAATCACAATAATAAGTATACTACATATAAATGAACTAATCCTCCAATGAAAAAGCAGTGATTGTCAGACCGATAAAAAAGCAAAGTTAAACTATATGCTGTCTACAAGAAACACATTTTAGATTCAAAAACACAAACAGGTAGAATTAAAAGGATAGAAAAGGACAAACCATGCAAACAGTAATTGTGAGAGACATGAAGTAGTTATACGAATATTAGACAATAAGGACTTTATAATAAGAAATACTAGAGATCAATATATCTGGCTGATATGGTAAATGTAAATATATACGCATCTAACAATACAACCCTATAACACATGAATAAAAATCTGATATAACTGAAAAGAAAAGTAGATAATTCAACAATAAAACTTCAATACTTTGCTTTCAAAAATAGAAAGAAATCTCTAATGATATGAAAGACTTGAACCACACTATCAACATTTTCACTTCACTGACATTTATGCTATGCTCCATCTAATCACAGCACAATGTGCTTTCTTTTTAAGACCACATGAAACATTATCTAGGATAGACTGTACACTAGGCCATAAAATAAGCATCTGTAAATTTAAAGGGATTGAAATAATACAAAGCATGCTCTTTGATCCCAAAAGAATTAAATTAGAACTCAGCAACAGAAAGATATTTGGGAAACCCTCAAATATTTGGAGATTAAGTAATACATTCTAGTAAATAAACCTTTGCTCAAAATCACTACAGAAATTAAAAAATATATATTTTTAAATGAATGGAAAAAAATATCAAAATTTATGGAATGAAGTTAAAACAATGTTCAGAGGGATAGTCATACTGTCCACTTTTTTTAAAAAAGAGAAAAAATTTAAAATCAATATTCTGAATTTCCAACTTAAAATACTGAGAAGGGTAAATTAAACTCAAAATTAATAAAATGAATAGTAAAAATTATAAAGAAATCAATAAAATAGAAAACACAAAAATAGAAAAAATAAAACTAAAAGTTAACTCTTTTAAAAGATTGACACGATTGAAAAACTTTAGCTAGACTAAGACAAAAAAGGAAAGACACAAATTTCCTAAATTTTTTCATAAAGAAATTAACGGTATTGCTACAGAATATTTTGAACAACTTTTTGCCAATAAATTAGATTGTAAATGGAATGGAAAAATTTCAAGAAAGACAAAAATTACCAAAATTGAATCAAGAAGAAGTATGTAAATTCCCAGGATTGAAAAGCTCTGAAACAAGTATCTTCATTGGAAAATTCTATCAAATACTTAAAAGAAGAATGAATACCAATCCTTCACAAACTTTACCAGAAGACAAAGGAGTCAGGAGCCTTCCTAACTCGTTATATGAGTCAGTAACACCTTACCAAAGTCTAACAAATATGTCACAAGAAAACTAGAGACCAAAATTCCTCATGAATATATACTCAAAATCACTAGCAGGATATTAACAAACTGAATCCAGCAACACCTAAAAAGGGTTATACACCATGACAAATGGAATTTATCCCAGAAATGCAATGGTGGTTTAATTTAATACAACATAGCAATTTATCAATTAATTAATATAATTAACCAATCAACTAATGCAATATAGCATATTAATAAAGAACAACAGTCACACAATCACCTGTATAGATACAGAGAAAAGGCATGTGGCAAAACCCACCACGTAGTCGTAATTAAAAACTCTCCACATACCAGAAATAGACAGGACTGGATAAAGAACATCTACCAAAAACCTATAGATACCATCAGACTCTATGATAAGAGACTAAAAATATTCTCCTTAAAATAAGAAACAGGCAAGAATGTTCACTCTTGAAACTTCTATTCAATATTGTACTAAATTCTAGAGATGTAATGAGCAGAAAAGAATAAGAAAATTAAGACATCCATAGTGAAAAAGAATTCAAACTGTCTTTTCCCACTGATGGAAGCTCTTTATGTATAAAACCAGGACTAATAAATTAAATCAAGCAGTTATGAAAGATAAATGTGCGAAACTCAACTGTATTTCTATTTATTTACTAGCAATAAACAATCAGAAAATGAAATTGACACTTTACACCGTACCGCAACTCAATACCCATCAACTGGTGAGTGGATAATCACATAATGACATATTGACACAGTAAAATACTATTAAGTAAAAAAAAAAAAGAATAAAGTATGAAACACATGGGATCAAGGATAAATTCCAATTATGCTGTGTGAAGAAGTCATGCCAGAAAAAAAAAAGTACATGCAGTTCGAATCTATAAATCCATAACATATATGATGAGTTATCAAAAATATTCTAGAACACACAAATAGGAATAAGTTTCATGGCTGTCTGGGGATGGACAAAGGGTGATGAGAAACTTTTGGTGGTGGTAGATTTCTTCATTATCTCTGGTGATGACTTCACAGGAATATAACTATATCAAAACTGATCAAATTGTACTCCTTACACATGTTTGGGTAATAGTACTTCGATTATACCTCAATAAGACCTACCAAAAATAAATACATAAAACTTTTATGATAGTCCATAGTCATCTGGATAATTTTCTGAAGAAATTTTTTTAGCATGACAGGTATCAAAGACTTTTATATTCATTTGAATTAGTTTTAGCTCTGAGTGACAGAACTTCTAAGTGGAAAATGGTTTAAATCAGGGGTTGACAAACTTCTGTAAAGGGCCAGATTTAGGCTGTTCAGGTCACTTGGCCACTACTCAATGCTGCTTTTGTAGCATAACATCAGTCGTAAATGATACCTAAATGAACGACATTATTTTAATGAATCCAGTGAAACTTTATTCACTAAGAACAGAGAGTGGGCAGAATTTGGAAGGGTGGGCTATAGTTTGTCCCTGGTTAAAAAAAAAAAAAAAGTTTTTGTAAACAGGCAATCCAGGAATAGGATGATAGTTTCATCTACCTCCTGGCCTTTTTGTCATCCTTAATATGTGGCCTCTACTTCATGGCCCACAATGGCTGCTTCTGTATCAACCACGTACATATTTCCACCAACAGGAACAAGGAAGAGAAAGAGAAGCATATTCTTCCCTTTGGATATTTCCAGCAAGTTATACACAGTTTTATTTACATTTCTCTGTCTGGAAATTAATGACATGGCCACACTCAGATATAAGTCTTCATTCGGGGTGACCACGTATCCAGATAACGTGTTCCATTACTAAGGAGGCATTAGGCAAAATTCTTCTTGTGCATCCTTCTAAACGTATATACAAAATCCCCAATGATGAGAAGGAATCAAAATTGAAAATAAAGTTTCAGACAGGAAGTGCAAGCTGGGCCTTTTGTTTTGTTTTTAAATAGAAGTAGTATGTTTGGTGTTAGAAGACATGTGTTTACACGAAGGAATTTAAGATTCCCCTAATGATATAGAGCCAATGTCAAGCATCGTGTGTAACACATTCTGTGTATTGGATTCAGATAGGCCCGGATTGGAATTCTGGTTCTATCATGCACTCTTTATGTGAAGCTCAATAAATGGCCTTTGAATCTTACTTTACTAACCTGTATATTTGGCAGATATACTTTAATACATGTATACCTTTGTATTTGGACAGGGAGAGTACGGTTTATCCACTGAACATTGTGGGCATGGTACGACATGATTCTCCTTTGCTCTGTTCCTCAAAGACTATATCCATTCAGGATGATTAATTTCCAGTATCTACATTTTATTAAATCTGAATATTGGAAATCACAGAGGAATTTGAGGGTCTGGGAAACTTAGGTGCGCCACGGAAATTTTAAAAATTCACATTGGGTGTGCAAAAATATAAGTAACTGCTAACAACATCTCGTTGCATGTGAAGCGAGCCACTCACAGCAAAGCCTTTCCTGAAACTGACGTGCATGCCAACACATCTCCAGAAAAATACTGCGGTTGGGGTCTGCATTTTGAACCATGCTTGCATTTGTTGTCGGGAAAGTCATGGCTATTACACATTTAAATGAGATTATTATCAGTTTGTTTTGAAAATAACTTGCGACCAAAAAAAAAAAAGAAAATAACTTGCGACCATAATTGTATTCTATTTTAGGACAGCTTAGTTGGGTAATCCCTGCTTGACAGGTGACAAAACCAAGACGTAGAACAGGTACCTGCTTCATAATGATAAGCAGACGTTTGCTGCTGCAGCATATTGCCACTGTGGGAGTATAAGAATGTAAGAAATAACCGGTTGATCTGCCTTCAAGAAATTTACAATCATGATGGCACCTCGTCGGTACTGGGCTAGTCACTCGTTACTCCTGCAACACAGCAGTCCTGACGCCGGATATTTGAGTGGCTATAGTAGTGGGTAGAGCACTCAGACATACCTGCCATCAAATTCTCATCCTCCATTCTCCCCAGATACATTTAGTAGCTGTAGGACCTACAGGAACTATCTGCCTCCTGGGGTCATTTGGGGGAGTGAAGATACTAAGGGGTTAGAGCTGAATGCATGGCTTAGTTATTACTGTAACCATCGTCCTGGGCTGGGAGACTCAGGTTGCTGGCCAGGGAAAAGTGCAAATTGGGGCTGCTTGCCCACCGCCTCCAGCCTAACCACGAGCTCCCTGGAGATAGGTGACCCTTCTCTTTGATCATCCCAACCAGGTGCTCTCCCTCATCCAGCTACAGGCTAGCCCCAAATGTAAGTCTGGAAACCTTTAAAAACATCAATTTGGTCTAGCCTTAGACCGCCAGAGTTTCTGATTTAATTGGACAGTGGTGGGGCCTCGCTTAGGAATGCTTGAAGAGGTCCCCAGGTGTTTTTCCTCTGCAGCTTCAGTTGAGAACAGCAGCTCAGGGTGGTTCGCCGATTGGGGCCATCGGCTGCCTTTACCTTCAGATCTTCCCCTTCATGATGCAAACGTGGCCCTCACCGTTGCTGTCCAGCTTGCTTTGCCTGACTCTCAACTGAGTTCAGACCCAACTTCTGGGGGAGGCAGCAGCCAAGGGAAGCAGAATTGGTCTCCCAGACCCTAGACCTTCCTTGAATTCCTCTTTCTTTTCTCCTTTTTATTTCTCCCAACGCTTTTAGAAATGCACAGTGAGATTCTCTGATGTTCCATCTTTGGAGAGAGAGGGGAGAGGGGAAGGGACATTCCAGAACATATTTTTCCATTCTTATTAGACATAAATATTAACATTTGATATATTTTATGCATTTTTTCACATTCTATAAAAACCTAACGTATTTTTAGTATTCTATTAAAAACATTGACTATTTATTAATAAGGATTTAATATAAATTATTTAACTCCAATACCTGTATTTTTGATGAAATTAAAAACTATTATCCATACAAAATGCCACTTGGTGTTTATTGAAATTTGGGTCCTTGCAACTCACAATATTATGCAAAAGGAACTTATAAATATGATGTATCACGAAAGTAAGAGAAGGAAGTAGAGAAGCCATTTTCCTAAGCCTACAAAAATGGAAAACCTTGCCATCTGTCCATGCTCTCATCCGTATACCTCAGAGATAGCTGAGAAGGAAAGTTAGAATCAAATTATCATTTAGTTATATAAAGCTACAAATTAAGAATTACTTATTTACTTCCTCTTCCTCAATATTCTCAAATGGAATGATTCTGGAAATTCTGGAAACAAGAAACTAAATATATGGGTCGAAGTGACTCATTGACGAAGGCTACTGTCCTCTATATTACCATTATATGGGAGATATTAAATGGATAGAAGAATATTTTTTATTTTACCTCAATATTCAATATCATGAATATACAGTGTAAGTCCCATTGTGCCAGTGGCTGACATTTACACAAAATTTCCAAAATAATTATAAGAAAAATAATCCTAGAATAATATTTTGCCCTGTTTCCTATCAAAAATTAGTCAGAATACATCAATACACTTTGTAGTTTCCAATTAATGAGTCACAATTCATTTGTTTGTGGTTTCGCATTTAACCCCTTTTTTCATTCTATTTATTTCTATGCCGATGTAAATAACGTTGCAATGGCTTATTTTGTGCATGTTCTTTCATACTTTGAATTTCTTCTCTAGTAGAGATTTCCAGAATTACAAACACTGGTTACGTATCATTAAACTTTTTAGTCTAATTGATAAGCCTACCCAGTACACCCAGTTTTCCAGACTTCCTAAAGGAGACGAGAGAGATTTTAAGAAGGTACTTATGTTGGTAAGGAGTGTTCAGGTTGAGGAGGTGAAAGAAAGTAGTCTAGAGCATTTCTACTCCTACTCTATGGTGCGTTGGTCTTCTTTCAGAGAGTGGTGGTATTAACTCCAACTGCTAACTGATGTTTTTATGATGTTGACAACTGAGAAAAAAACTGCATGAAAGATCCTTACTGTGGAGAGCACCTACTGTGAACTTCGAAGGGCACTGATATGCAGGGTAAAAAAAAAATAATAATTAAAAAATACATATACATATATATATATAAATACATTGGATGTGGGAAATGTCCAATATGGCCACCTTCATTGTTTGGGGGCCTCTGTTATTTGGCCTCTTCTAACTGGTCACTGTGCCCCCGTGGCCGGTCAGTCCCGGTTGGATGGCCAAGGGAAATGCAGTGGTTTGGCTCGTACAGGTGCATACACTGCTTCCTGAGGACCTTATTGTTTTCCCCCAGTTCCATGTACATCAGACTTCTGTGATTAACTGTCTTTACTGTCCAGTCTCTCAGCTGTGATCAGCAGACTCTTAAATCTCAGGCGGAACTTCCGGTGGGGTGCTGCAGTATATGTGACAGCTTCTTGATGTGTCTGTGTGCTATAGAATTAAGATCAAAAATGCTTTCCTGGCAATTATTTTATTGGGGCTGAAAGGATATTTGATCCTAGTCCTAGCGACCAACCAAGATTTTTCCCTCTTATAATTTTACATGGTTAAATATACAACTAATCCTAATTTATCTTTTATTGGGAGAATAGTCAATGTGTTAACTGCCATGAGCATCTCCTTTCTATTCATTGATTTTCTTTTTCTTTTTCTTTTTTTTTTTTTAGTCTTGACACATTGACTTCTTTTGTTGACACTCTTGCAAAGATTGTCCCTCTGCATATGTAACCAGAGACCTTCTAGGTAGGTGATTTTAGGTATGAGGTTCTATGTCAGTATTGAGTTACAGAGTTTGGCCAGAGTAGCCAAAGTTTGTGTGGTTGTTGTTGTTTTTGCAAATGCTTACCTCCTCTTTTCAAAATGAAGGATACAGTCGCTTAAACTTTTCCAGTCAGGCTCCTCATCTCCACAATGACATTCTTCATGCCTGGGGTGGGGGGTAGAGCACTCTTTATTTTCCCTCTCCACAGCGCATGGTCCCAGCTGTGTGGCTCCCTTCATGAATATGCATGAAATCAGATATGACATTGCCCTGCTCCCATTAATAATCTTGTCATCTGACTTGTGCTCCAGAAAGCTCCAGCCCATGGCTTCTCAGAGCAAATGTAGCCTGAAGAAAAACAAGACAAAACAAAACAAAACAAAAAGGTCATATCATTCCGGTTATCTTTGTATTTGGGATTCAGGATTCCAACATTTTGGGCAAGGGCTCATGAGGGGAGCCAAGGAAGGGTGGAGAGGGAGGGACGGAGCACAGCGGAGAAGAGAAGTCAGCCCCTGTGTGAATGGCCCGGCTTGTTGGGAGCCCGAGCGGTGGGTGTAATGGTATGCCAAGTGACCTTGAATATAGGCGCTGTGGGTAGCCCCAGCTTTTTTGTAAAAGGAGCATTTGCAGGGGAGGTTTGGGTTTCAAGCCTCCCAGTCATCAATCATCCCAGGCCATTCTTCTCTTTGACAGCTCAGTACAAGGCCTGACATTTGACACCCAAGACCCCAGGACTTGCGCGCAGACACAAGCTGAGGCCCTAAGGGAGGGGAGGAGGGGAAGAGGGCGAGAAAATAGCCCTTATGTTTTTTTGTTGTTGTTGTTTCCTTTCCTTTTTTTTTTTTTTTCTCTGAAGCAGCTAACTGAAGAATATACCAAACAAATTCTAACTGTCGCGGGAACTGATTGCACAGGAGAGCCTCACAGTGAATTTTCCTACTGCTTTGTGATTTTTCTTGCTGTGCAGGGTGCTTAAAATAGCTCCAAGCAGACTCTTTGGGGCAAATTTCAGAGCCTGGCTGGCCACTTCCCATTTGGCCAGATTGAATCCAACCTCAGCATTCAAGGATAGATTGGAGGACAAGGGGGTTATCACTTTCTGGACAATGGCTCATGACATTGTGACCTGGGTGTCATTACATCATACTGTCACCTCAGAGGAAGGCCACCCTCAGGGTACTTTCCCTTTGGAAAATTGAAGGAAAGAAAAAAAAGGATAATAATTCAGGTTCAGATACGAGCTCACTGAAGTTCGGGGTCAACTAATGCAAGTGTTTCAGGGATCAAATAATGGTAATTGGTGTTAAAAAGAATTACGTAATTTATGGTTCTAACATTGAAAGAGTCTAAAAGGTTTACAACATGCAACTCCCAGGATTTCATGGGTGAAGGTCCAGGTGGCTCTGCCTCAAATCCCTATTCATCTCTGGACATTTAAACTGAGTGCCAAGCCCTGAGCGTGGGAGGCCAATGGTGTGTGATTAAATTCTTACCCAAGTCTGAGACCTGACAGATCAATCGATCAAGTATTTGTTGACACCGACTGTATGCCTAGCCCCGTACCAGCGTCCTAGGAGCTGCAGACCCTCTAAGAGACAGTCCCGGCCCACACAGATTCTACGGTCTATTTGGAGAGATAAAGCACACATTGATAAGATAGCGCATAACAGCCTGGTAAAAACAAATGTATTTGGATAGATCAACAAGGTTGTCTCCAGGATTCCTCAGCACATCTTTCATTCTGGAAGCGTCAGCATCCCACAAACAGGCTTGAGACATCATATATTTCTCCCCAGTGGAAATGTGGGAAAAATTTTTTGGTGGGGGGGCTGCTTAGGAAACGTAAAATGTTTTCTAAGGATATTTAACAGTGTGACGTTAGACATAATAGAGTTCAGTATATTCGGTGTGGTTTGGAAAAAATTGGAGAAAATATACAATATCAGCAGTGAATGGGGAGGCAAAATTCGAAATATTTTTTATTTTTAATTCATTTTCCAGTAAACTCTAGTGACTATATGGAACTTTTTATTGATAAGCAACTGTTACAAGTACAAAAAAAAAATGGGTATATTCAGTGGTTATCTGGAATCCGGGACCACTTCCATTTTTTTCCATAGTTTTTCAGAGCATAAAAAGCCCATTAAGATCCTCTTTTCTTTACCTAAACTTCCATAATGGTTAATAATGTTCTTGCTCCTGTGAGAGCAAAGATGGATCAGGCTTTAAGCTTATGTGAGGCTCGCGATCATAAACTGGAGTTCCTCGTCTGAGTTCCCACAATACCTTGCACTCCAGCATAGCACCCACCAGCTGTGTTAATTTGGGAGCACTTCCTCTGTCTTGCTCACAGAACTGTGAGCTCTTTGAGGGCCAGGCCCTGTCTTTGTCTCCAGGCCGCATATATACTTTTATGTCTCCTGGGGGTATGTCCCTGCCTTGCCAAAGGAGGCACTCAATATGCTATCACAGGATAAATAAATATATGTGTAACCATCTGCTTCTATGTCTCTTAGACAAGCATCCTCATTATTGTATCTGGAGGCTAGTTTCTGGCCCCTTAGATTGGCACATATTTGTTAGACATTGAGCTTTGTTTTGTTACCACTTTTGGCGGGAAATAGACTTACTCCTCTGACTTTTCGTAGAGTTCTTGTTGGGAATGGACCAACTGGGGTTCCTGGGTGGCTCAGTCAGTTAAGCATCAGCCTTCAGCTCAGGTCATGATCCTGGGGTCCTGGGATCGAGCCCTGGGTCAGGCTCCCTGCTCTCTCTGCCTCTCTCCCTGCTTGTGCTCTCTCTTACGCATGCTCTCTCTCTCTCTTTCAAATAAATAAATAACATCTTAAAAGAAAAAAAAAAAAGGAATGGACTGCTAGGAACTTGCCAGACTCTTGCCTTCACCCGAGGAAAATCACAGGTTTTTTGGTTCCTCTGTAAAAATTTGCTCTTCCTCTTTTACCTCTTCTCTTTGTTCCCTGTTTCTTTTTATTTGCCCTTCTTGTGCTTTTAGCTTTTAAACTCTGAAGAAAGTGATTGTGTTTTTTGACATTTAGTACTTCAAAATAAATTGCCATTTATAATGATGTACACTTGAGTTTCAGATAGTTAATTCCTGCTCAAAGTAGGTTTTTAAAATCACTTTATTTTATTTACTTTTTCAAGTCTTTGGCTGTATCATCAGTGTCCTCATCCATGTTTGGAGAAATTTGAGCCAGTACTTTAACCTGCCGTGTTTCTTTTTCCCCCTGGAAAACTCTGCCCACCGCTGTCAAGAATCCTAAGTCCAAATCATGACTTTTCTTCCCCACTTGGGCAAAGAAATAAGGAAATCTGCAATATTTCAGAATGAAAGGCCTTAATCTTGAGGAAAATTCTTTGATCCATAAAATAAGAACTATGCTTAGCCACGAGCTTTTGGAAACAGTATTCTTCGTTTTATGCGAAAGATCTACAGTTAAAAGTTTGAAAATGTCATACAGTGGATATGATTAGTTTTAATATAAATAGAATGGTGCCGTCAAAGGCAAATGTAAGACAAGTGCTTGGTTTTGCTTTAAAACATAGGTGTTTCCTACTATTTGAAAACAAAACAAAACAAAACAAAACAAAAACCCAAAAAACCCAAAAAACAGAATTCAACATTTGTAATTGACAATGTGGACTACCCTAATTTTGACGCGGTCCAACTGTGATATCAGCTGGCTTTGGGTACACTTAGGGTGAAGAATGTATTGTTGCACGGAGGAATTCTGTGGTTATTTTTCTCCTCTAGGCTCACTGTGTGTCACCACTGAATTGGAATTCAAGAGATGAGCCTGTATTTCTAATCATGTTGATATTTCCCATGTAGCTTTCTTAGTCAGCTCCTTGGATTCTTCACACAAAACTATAAAAGGTCATCAATTATAGGGACCTTATGTAAATAGTGGGCTGTTTTGTGATTCTATTCTGAGCAACGTTTATATACATCTGCTCAAATAAATTAATTTTCTTGTCCCAAATGACTCATTTAGTGGAACTCGAAGTTCTCATGCCAATGCAAATAGAGAAGGGGAGAGAGGGCACAGGGAAATGGGGAGGATGAGAATTCATTTTATAATCTACCAATTTATGAGTGCTGGCACATAGTATTTAAATGGAAAAGCACTAAGCAAACATTTATATGGGGAAGAAAAGAGAGAGAATGATGAATCTAGTCTTCTCATGTGGAATATAACCATCTTGAGGGTATGGGGATGGATTCAGATGTGTTCCAGTCTTATTTGCATTGTTTTCTGGCTTTATGATCTGATTCACATTAGTGAACTTCTCAGAGCCTTATTTTCGGCATACACAAAATTGTAATATGGTTTTTCAAACTGTAATAGCTGGCAACTAAATTGCAGAGCATTTTTATCTTCTCTAAGTACCAGTGTCATCTCCACATGTCTTAGGCATTCCATAGTGGATGAAGAAAGACTTGGAGACATTTCTCAGGAATGTTCCAGGCTAAGATGAAACTGACAAATCCTGGAAACCACCTGAGGTCTGTAGTCATGCTGTATGGATTTTCATAGCAGTTCCTTTCCTTCCAAGAAAGGAAGTTTCTTTACAAACTTCCACCATGTTTCTATCAACCCACTGGCATGCATTATATAGATTGTTCCAGAATCTCTATTGGTCCCCTAGCATTTGTCTGATCCCAATGAACTCCCCACCTTGGCTTTTATACCCTCTCACTATCATGTAGCATCAGTTATCCCATCTTTATATTAGTTGGTTCTATCATTTCATGACTCCACCTCTGAAACCTTATTGCTAGTGCCTTGGCATTGCTTGGGATTTCCATATCTTTATACCTGACATTGGCATTGTTTCTTTGTCTCGAGCTTGTACCCATAATTTTCTTCAAAATTCAGTTCATCTTTCTTCAAGAATTCTTCTTGAACTAGACTCACCTTCTTTGAATTGTTGCTTTATTTTGTGTTTCTTAAGTTTTACGCAAAATGCATGTGTTCCCATTTTTGACACTTCTTTTTTCTGTTTCTTATAGGTTTTCTTTCTTTTTTACTTAGAGTTTAGAAACTCTTGAAGAGATAACGACTTTTAAGTTTTTAAATTTTATATTGCATAGCAGAGTTGCCTATATAGGATGAAAGTTCTAATAATTGTTTCCTGAAAAAATATATGATTAATTAAATGTTACTATGGATTCCTCATTAACTATAGCTATTCTTCTTATATAAATTCTGCTTTATTTATATCGTTCTCTAGATGGATAGAAAGATTGATTCCTTGATTTGGATATAGGTATTGATAGTTATCTATCTCTATTTTTAATTTTATTGTGGGGGTGCCCCTTGAAATAAAGGTTCATTTTTAATTGCTGTAATCCTTGGTCCTAGAATGATCCTGGTACATAAAGACCACGTATAACATATTCTCTCTCTCTCTTTAGAGGCAGAGAGGGGCAAAAGGAGAGGGAGAGAGAATCTTAAGTGGGCTTTATACCCAGCGTGGAACCCAACTTGGGAGTTGATCCTACAACCCTGAGATCATGACCTGAGCCAAAATCAAGAGTCAGAAGCTTAACCTACTGAGTCACCCAGGTGTCCTCACATATAGCTTATTTTTAATAGAAATTAATTTGAACAATTACTGCCAGGAGTTCAAGTTTCATGCCTTTGTGTTCCCAAATTCCAGTGCTGCAAACCTCTTTGTGCTTCTGACTACTTGTCTAGTAAGACCTCAATCCAAATTCAAGAGCCAAAATGAAGATACATCATTTCAGTTGTGTTCTTAAAACTCCATTTTTATGATATAGATTAGTTAGTGACATGATTTCCACCCTACTAAATAAAATAGGTGGTTGGGTAGTTTAATATCTTTTTTTATTAAATATTTACTTGTCAGAGACAGAGAGAGAGAGAGCACAAGCAGCTGGCAAAGGGAGAAGAAGGCTCCCTGCTGAACAAGGAGCCAGATGTGGGACTCCATCCCAGGACCCTGGGATTATGACCTGAGCCGAATACAGATGCTCAACCGACGGAGGCACCCAGGTGCCCCACTTGGTTAGTTTATGTAAAATCATCCGTTCTTTGAGTCCCACTACATCATGTTTTTGCATTTAGACAGGGATAGCAAAACCCACCTTATAGGATTATAACGAGGCAAGAACACACAAATGCTTAAAAAGGGGTGGGGGCGGGAGGAGACAAGCAGTAGAGCAAGCAGAGCATTAGTGGTATGGTTTCTGGAGCCACAATATTTTGTTTGAGTATTGACTCACCACTCCCAAGTCACTCAGGCTAACTATACCTCAATTCACCCTTCTGTAAAACAAAAATAAGATGCAGCTTTGCAGGGTCATTGGGAACAACCAATGGCATATGGATGTGATGTGCTTACACAGCATCTGATAGGCTATTATTTTTTGTTGGTTTGTTTTTATGAATGAATCAGGTGGACCATGTGTCCGTGGGTTAGACTTTCATTGTGGGTTCGTCTACTCCGGGTCAAGGCCCAGTCAAGTGTATGCTTATTTGGCCAGCACAGCTGTCCAGCTTCCAGCCTACGTGTTTCTTAGTTCCATCTGTGTGGGCTGATTGTGAAGGAGGATGGCAAAGTTGAAGGGGAAAAACAAGGCCCAGAGCATTAAACAGTATATTCCCCACTCTACGAGATTAAAGAGATGGATTCTCAAGCAGTTCTTCAGACTGACTAATTTATATGTATATGGAAGATTCAGCTGGAGAATTTTTTTTTTTAAAAGGAGCTGGGGGAAAATATGATGCTCTCACGTTCCCAGTGGTGTTGCCACATTCATTTTACTAGTGCGTTCATCCTTTAGTACTTTCATGGATTGACATGAGGGAGGAATTCGCATGTCACGGAAGATAACATCTCACTGTTGCCAAAGGAGTCTATTCAGACATGCATGTTAGTGGGTTGATAACTTATTCGGTATTGCAGAGGACTCAAAGATAGACATTTCGCCTTTTATCTCCATCTGTGTGCTCCCTGCATACTAAAGATAGTGCAAAACAGCCAGATACATCTTAACTAACCCACGCAGAAAAGAGGGACTTTTGCTAGCCTGCTGCAAGGGCTGCAAAGTTAAAGGAACAAGGTGTCACGTGGCCTAATGACAAATGAATTAAACATGTTTATGCACCCAACTTGAGCTGTCTGTGAATGAATTTTAAAGCTCAAACCTGGTGATAATTTAGCAAGAAGAGGTGTAAAATAAATGGAAGCTAGACATTTTTGCTGCTGCCTTGGCTTGGGGAGGAGGGTGATAAAAGCAGGGTGAAGTTGCAATGAACAAAAGTAGGTTAACTCGTATGCATCCGTTTCTGACATGTATTTTAAGGTGAAAAAAGGAAAAATGAGAACTGATTTGAACAATGCATCTAATATGCGTGAAAGCTGAACATTCTAATTCCCTGTGCCTTCTCAGACAAGTGGGCACGTAGGACCCTGTTAGTCACTGCACAAAAGCACTATCTTTTTTACAGTATTAATCTTTGCATATTTATCCTTTACTCCAACAGCATGTTTTCTCTCTCACTTACATGTGGGTGGTACTGAAGTGGGGTTGTTTAAAGTGATATTCAAAATATATTTCAGATATGCAAGGTGAGGTTGACCATGAAGACAGTGATCTACTTATTTAAATGAGGAAAATCACAGTAGCTCTGATGAGATCAGAAAACCGAAGCCCAAAAGTGACCTTTTGGGCAAAATTTAGAACTCACTTTTGGTATTCAGTTAAAATCTGTAGCTGTGTTAATAAAATAAAAGTGTCATTTTATAAATGAAAAATTAATATTCTGGGAGAATAGTAAAACTCTATGGCCACGGTTGTTCAGTTTAAAGTTCTTGAAAAGAGATTAGGAGAATATGAGCCAAGATGGTAAAAAGTGGTTATTGGGTTCGAAGAGTCAAGTGATTTTTAGTTGGTGCTTCCTTTCCCTAGATTTTCTAGATATTCTAAAGTTAGCATGTATTTGTATCATTAAGTACTTCTTAAAGAATATTTGCTTTATTAAAACTCATTACTTAGAAAACAAACAAACAAAAAAAAACCTTGTTACTTGGATGATCTCTATTGTTCCCAATTACATTTTAATCTAACATTCTACTTTAGAATCCTTGCATGTTCCTTTTAAACAGGTTCGAAATAAAGAAATACTATATGTGAAAAAGTTTGCCTCATACAGACACCACTTAGGAAAACGTCATATTTTTCAGAGCCAAGAGGATCAAATAGACTATTAATTTTGAGACCTTCACCAGGTCCTCAGGACAGCAAACTGAACCATCACTCAGAAGTAGGCGTAAAAATTTTTTTAATGAAATTTATAATTCAGCAGCTGTAAGAAGAAATCTAGATATCACTATGATATGTAACTTAAAATATTTTGCATCTAACAGAATGCAATCTGCTCACACTCTTTACAGGGTTTGTGCTGGTGTTAGGAGATATAGAAGCCATGCCATTGCTACCTGACTTCCTCCCTTGCTTTCATTTGGCTTTTATAACATGTTTGTGCCTTGTCTACATAATCCAAAGTAAAGTGGAAGGCAAGTGTTTTGTTCTTTGGTCAATATAGGGAATTAATCTGAAAAAGTCAGGAACCATGTGAAATCATATCATCTCGTTCAGCAGTCCACGCTAAGATAGAAGTGTTTCTTCTTCAACTTTTTGCCAGGGAGCCCCAGTGCCAGCTGCTCCTTAGTGGAAAGTTCTTTTGAGTCAGCTTTAGTACCTCCGATCATTTTCCGAATGAGCGTGAGTTTCCTTTCCTTCATTTTCCAGTCCCAGACTGAGCGCGTTCTGATGGGTCAGGAGCTTCTTTGAAATCCTTGAGTGCACAGGGTACCTCACTAACTAACCTCACAAACTCAAGAACTATCTAAAAGTCAATGATAACTATAAATGTGGTTTTATAGTAAGGCTATATGCTTTGAAAATATAAATCTATATTATTTAGATATGGGCTGCCTTTGCAAAGAAGTCATAACCTGCTATGAGAATGTCCAAGGGGCTATACTTTTGCTTCCCACCTCAAATGCTCTTAACTTTCAACTTTTCTTCAAGACTACCCAGCTTGGTACCTGTGACTTATGGCCACATCAGTTCTTCTAGAAATGTGTTCTACCACTCCAATGGAATAGGTCATCTTCTACATAACAACACCAGCACATCTCTAAAGCCTGAAGGAACTCGGGAGATGCAAAGTCAAAATGGCTGTAGAAAGAATCCAGGGCCTAATTATAAACCTGACAGGCAGGAACTTGCAGAAATAGAACAGAGCCATGCTGGGTGATGTGTCTATGGTGATTTGTCTATTTATAAATTGACTTGGAGCTAAAATCCTGGGTAACTTGATCCTCTCAATGAGAGCACAATGTTGTTCATTCAGAAGTCAATTGATCTGAAAAGAGTTGGTTAACAATCATGGGTCCACCAAATTTTTTCTTTGACTATCCAAATTAAATTGTGGGCTTGAACACAATATAAATAATGTGCTCAATATTTTAGTTTCTTCTGTAGAACGAATGTTGAAGTTCCCTAAATATATAACTGTAATGTTAGAAATCATTCCCCTATATACTCACTCTTATTTCCTAATCACTGTTACTAGGTGTTTGTTTATACTTATAAAGACACGGAATTTGAATGTATCAAAATATACTAATTCAAAAGAAGTCTCCTTTTCTGGATAAAGCATTTATGTATATCCATTATATAGGAATTTCTTTGATGTTTCTGGTAAGATCCAAGTGCATTTCACTTCTATCTTTAGTGTCAGGATGAAAATAGCCATGTGTTATGGTCAACTTCACATTCAATGAATTGTGTCCATAAATTTACACTTCTCTAATACCTCTGGCTATAGATTTGAGCCTGATAAATGTGACACCACTGGAGGTCCATTAAAAGTGTGGCCCACATTAGATGCATCCATTAGATAATACTTGATTCATTGACAGCTAATTGTATCTTGTTTTAAATTTCTTTTGTCTATGAGCAAAAAAAGAGAGCCAACAGGACTTGCATAAACTTTAATTTTGATTAGATTAGCTGATTAATAAATTTGGGTGATTAATAAATCTTGTTCAACAAAATATTTTTTAATGTCATTATCCACAAAGGCAATCAGGCATATGACTTCAACTAGTCTCTGTGTGGCTGACTCCCAAATATAAATCTCCAGCTGCCATATTTTTGGTAAATTGTCTCACTTCAACTGCGTGATGGTCTTTTCTAAATGGTGATTTCCATATCCTCATAATATCATCATGTCCCTTTTAAGCATCTGTTTTCTCTTCTGTGCCTTGTTTTGTGAAAGTCACCCCCACTGCCATCACCACTACCTTCAAATCTTTGAATCATCATTGGTTGCCCCCTTTCCCTCCACTTCCTCCACTTACCATGAGTTGTAAACTGAGCCTGTTCTGTCTCTGCAGTTCTCCTTATGCCCATCTTTTCTCTCTATTATCACTTGTGCTATTTGTGCTTAAGCTGTCAGTATTGACTATAGGGATATCAATAACTTCCCAGTTGGTCTTCCATCCCACTGTCTCCTCTGACTTTAGCCAATTTCAGTACAACTGCCAATTAGTATTTCCTTTAGCATCTACTTGAAATGTAAGAACTCTGTTTCAAACTTTCAGTTGTTCTCAAAACCAGATTTCTAGAACAAACCTTTCCATATTTTGGCTCCAAACTTCTTTTCTAAGGATGCTTGTTTTTATTTCTGAAATGTCTCAGAAATAGTCATTCCCATTCTTCCTACAAGAAAAAGCAGGGCAAACTAAAAATCAGCAATATTTCCAAGACCCATCAAGAGAACTGATGTGGCAAACCAAACCCTCACCCTGAAATCTGAAGACAGATTCAGCAGTGGAGATCTACTTACCAGGAGCAGAAGCTCCGAGGGCCCAAACTACTAGGAACACATAAAGGGTAATGTTGATAAATTGCTGGAAGCAGAGCCTGGATTGATGCAAGAGGAGAAAAAGCTCTTGGACACTTTACTTAGGGGGCCCTATACTTTTTTGAGCTTTCTTCCTAGGAATTTTTTTGAGGATCCGAGAAAGATTCCCCTCATAAGCAAGTCCAGAGCCTTTTCCATAACAAAGGCCTACCTCCAGGGAAAAAGACTTTGCCAGAGTACAGTTCTGAAACCTTATTCTAGCTGGGAGAAAAGAATCCTCTCTTCCCTCAGACGGTCATCAGACAAATGAAAAGATGCTGAACAACTACTTATCAGGGAAATGCAAATTAAAAGCACAGTGAGATTTCGTTTCACACCAATCAGAATGGCTAGCATCAGAAAGACAAGAAATAACAAGTGTAAGGATGGGAAGAAAAGGGAACACTGGCACACTTAGTGGGAATGCAAACTGTGGAAAACAGTATGGAGATTCCTCAAAAAATTAAAAATAGAACTACCATGTGATCCAGTAATTCCACTACTGGATATTTACCCAAAGAAAGCAAAAGCAGTAATTCAGAAAGATATATGCACCCCTATGTTTAGTGCAGCATGATTTACAATAGTCAAACCAAGTATTCATCCATAGATGAATAGATAAAGATGTGGTACATATATACAAAATGGAATATTACTCAGCCATTAAAAAGGATGAAATCTTGCCATTTGCCATAAAATGGATAGACCTACGGGTAGTATGCTAAATGAAATAAATCAGACAGAGAAAGAGTTGTTACCATATTCACTTATATATGGAAGCTAAAAAACAAAACAACAAAACAGAAACAGACTCATAAATATAGAAAATAAACTGGTGATTGCCAGATGGGAGAGGGTGGAGTAGAAGGAGGATATAGGTGAAGGGGATTGAGAGGTACAAACCTCCAGTATAAAATAAGTCCTGGAGATGAAAAGTACATCACAGGGCTTATAACCAATAATATTGTAATAATATATGGTAACAGATGATGACTACATGTATCATGGTGAGCATAGAGTAATGTAAAGAATATCACTGTGTTGTAAATCTGAAACTAATATATGTCAACTACACTTCAATAATTTAAAAAAATGAAAGTGAAATAAAGACTTTCTCAGCCAAATAAAAACAGAAGGTGTTCACTGACAGCACATCTTCTCTGTAGGAACTGTGAAAAGAAATTTTTAGGCAGAAGAAAAACTATACATGGTCAAAAACTTGGATCTCCATAAAGAAACTGAAAGAAAGGGAGAATGGATAAAGTATTATTAGTTTAATTTATCAAAAATATCAATTAAAGGTTAAATGAATGCTAAGACGAGTAACAATGTATTGAGTGATCTTAGTATACATGTAAGATAAAGGAGTAACATCAATAGCCCAAGGGTTAGGAAAGAGGAATTGGGAATGCTTTGTTATACGGTACCTGTACAACACATGAAGTGGTATCATGTCATTTGAAGGTGGACAGAGATTATTTGAAAATGCATATTATAAACTCTAGGCTAATCTCTAGTTTAAAAGAAAGTATAAATAACATGATGAGAAGATAAAATGGAATCACATAAAACAGAAGGCAGGAAAGACTAGAAGGGAGAAACAAAAAACAAATTCAACAAAGCAAGTGGAAAGATGGTAGATATTATTCCAGCCATCTCAATATTCACTTTAAATGTGAGTCGTCTAAACCACACTATCTAATTGCCAGACTGTGTTAACAAAATCAAATTATATGTTGTCTACAAGAAACTAAACATTTATATTTAAATTTCTGGACTGCAACTTTATGTACCTCAGAAGATATATAATATTCAGAAATGTTAAAATCAAAGGGCAAGAGAAAGATATATCATGCTAACCATTAAAAAAAAAGAAAGCAAGTATAGTTATATTAATTTAAGACTGTGATAAGGACAATTACCAAGGATAAAGAGGGTTATTACATGATAAAGAGACATGATACTGCAAAAAGACATAATAACTCTGAACATGTATGCACCTAACAACAGGATGTTAAAATACATGAGATAGAAACTAATAGGACTAAAAGAGGAATAGACAAATCCCCTAATATAATTGGAATCTTGAATAGTCTTCTGTCAGGAATTGATAGATCAAGCAGGCAGATAATCAGTACAGATGTAGATGACATTAATAGCTCCATCAATCAATCAATTTGATCTAATTGATATTTATATAACACTCCATTCAACAACAGAAAATATTCTTTTCAAGCACATGCAACACTCCAAAAGTTAGAACTCATTCAGGTCCGCAAAACATACTTCAACAACAAATTCAAAAGAATAGAAATGATACTTCGATTTTTTCCAAGTTTGATATTTTTCATCTTCACTTAGAGCTAAATTAATCAAACTAGACCACTTGCTATTCCCACATATATTCTATCCCATCCTTCCTCACTTCTTTTATTTATTTACTGAATACCTATTCAAGGACACTGGAGTACATATGGAGATATATTTTAGTCTTGCTTTAGTCTGTAAGCTCTTGAAGGCATATTCTATTTCCATTTTATTTGTTCATCCCTGCCCACATTTCAGTATTTAATACTCTAAACAAAATAATTTCTCAAGAAATATTTTTTGAAATAATAGGCTTGAGAGAATCAAGCTATCAGGACAGACTATCTCTTTAGGAATAAACTAATGAGACCAACTAGATTATTGATCCTGTAAGGAGACACTAGATGAGATAACTCAGATTTCTGGGTGACCTAGAACATGTCCTCAGGCCTAGCTCACCAAAGAGAGAGTAAAGCTTTGAGAGGATATCCAAAATTTGAGCACAACATAGTAAAATAAAATGCATCAATATTTGGAGGGAAAATTAAAAAAAAAAAAAAAATTGGGAACAAACGAATACTATCCAGAGAGCAATAGTGCATTCCAAGAAAAGTAGCATTCCAAGAGGAAGACTTTGACAGTAGCATGGCCACTGGACCACAGTGACTGGAAAACTTACTAAATGTAAAAGAAACATGTAAAGCATGAAACTCAACAGATGTACATGAGAAGGGATAAAGATGCTGAGAAGATTTACATCAGCTCCTGGTAAAAAACAACGGGTGGGTGTTAAAAACAAGTTGACTCCATTACTACAGGTAATTAGTTGAGATATTTATGTTTCACAACCTAATAATTCAAAAGAAATTAACTCAATATACAAAATACAATCTATAATAGTTTTAAAAGACAACGAAATCCAGCAGTTCAAGCAGTATCTTAGGAGAGTAACTACACATGAGCAGACCCTACACATCATAGGGTGACTATACTCTGTACTGTAAGAGACTGGACACTTTAGTAGGAACTGGTTTATCTAATGGAATCTTTCTGGATTGTCATGGGTTGGTTTCATCTGCTCCCGCATCATATCTAGCAGGCAGAAATAAGAAGTTGTTATATTTGCAAATTAAGTTACTTTTTAAAACCCAGTCACTTACATTAAAAAAATAAACCCCAAATGAAAAAGCTAGGAAGGGGCAGAGCTGAGATTTATTTTAACTTTTGACTCTGAAAGTCATATTTTTATTAGCGATTGTTCTACATGAACACACTAGCTACAACTCTCCTAAATCACTTAAATGTCTCCAGAGTACCTAAAGTGAAGTTGCATACTTGCAAGGAGGTGAGCATTTCTTAATCTTTTGAATAAGTCTTCATGTGAGGGGTGGGAAATGTTTCACTCTCTAGGACATCCTTTTAAAATATTATGTGTAAATTATGGTATTAGTAAAGCATTATTTAAATTTATGACTCCCCAAATTCTTCTTACCTTGAGCCATTCCTCATTCCCATTCCATAAGCAAGCTGCTAAATCCCAGGGATCATTACAACCAAGCAAGCACTTTGCGTCAGAACTAACAAAGACTTTTTAAAATAGAAATTTGGGGAGAATCTTCACATTGTGAGTAGAACCCAAATGAATAAATCTTCATTTTCATCTTTCAGACTTACTCTACTCCTATTTTAAATATAATATGCTTTGATGCTAAAAAAACAAAAACACAAATAGTACTCTCTCTAAACTCTACCCACAAATCAATTGAAACATACAGATTTAATTGAATTGGTTTAAATGAGTAGATATATTACATTTGTGCCCATTTATGAGTAATGATTTCTCTCCAACGTCAAGAATTAGGTCAGTAGAAAAATTAAAACCGAATCTATCACATTCTCTTCATTAAAAATTTTAAAATTTATTTATAGATATGTGCTATCTGAAATACATTTACTATAATGATAACTAGATAAAATATCTAAAAATACATTCGCACCCACACTAATTTTTTATATTTTTAATTGATATGAACAGTGGTTTCTCTTATCACACCTAGGTAGATTTCAGGTATAATTATTTTGACATTTGTTTTGGTTGTTTCAGAGAAACTAAGTAAGTGAGCTATGGTATATAATCCCTGAAATCTTCCTTCCAGACAGAGTCCCAAGAGTTCTGTATCTATAGCCCTCAAAAAACATATAGGGTTCCATGTTTAGATCAACTTGAAGATTTTAAGAAAGCAAGGATGGAAGATGAAGAATCCTATTGATGTGCTTCTCCTACAGGTTGTGTCTGTTAATCTGTGGGAGAATTTATCTATAGTGAAGCTACCAAAATCCTCCTTGGTTAATGTGTTATTTATTTTGAAAGATAAACAAAAAGTGTCAAGTCATAGGTTTTTCAAATGCAAAGAAAGTACTGTTTTTATAACACCATTCAATACACTTTTTCCCTTCTAAATAGGTCATTACATTTCAAGCATTTCTTTTAGCAAAAGATGCTTTCTTCTCCTTTTTTTTAATCCTGGCATAATCAGCAGGAATTTAAATAACTTTATTATTTGCATTTCAAATTACAGCTGAAGAGAGAAACTGAAGTCAGTCTCCTAAAAGCACAGCTATGAAAAAGAATTAACAAGGAAACCAGGTTTACCTGAGCCCTTTCTTTACTATTAATGTTTACTCTCTTAAACTCAATGTAGTCACAGAAAATGTACATTTCTGTTCTTCTTGGAATTTACAAAAGAATGGATAAATCCTGGAGTCAAGTTGCAGTGCGTGGACTCATGCACATTCTTCCACAGACAGAAAATAAACACTAGGCGATTATTTGCACACAAATAGATTGATATAGCTACTCATTTCAAAAATGCTAACTTTATCTGTGAACAGCAGATGCAGACAAGTGTGGATGCCTGATAACACGGATACAAGATGGATACAAATGCTATCAGTGATCTTGTGCATTAGGAATGTGTGCTGCTGCAGCTGAGTTGACACCGTTGGGGTAAATACAAAATTTTTCTGTTCCAGGGAGAGTTTGAGCCAAACTTTGGTTTTCTTCTGGATATCCTAGGTATCTTTTAGGACAATGTTTTTCAAACTCTAATATGTTTATGGTTGCCTAGTGATCTTGTTCTTAAGAATGCATGTTCTGAATCAGTAGGCATGGGGTAGGGACCAAGAATTTGCATTTAGTCATAAGGTTTTAGAGGACTGCTCTAGGCATTTAAGAGAAGTTTTAGCAACATACATATTGTTATAAATTTTTCCTTTATATTAAATAGCATTTTCTTGGCTCTTAGATAGACAATAAAGTTCATGATGGTATTCTCATTTATATTTCAGTAGCTTTTGATACTACGTAGATAAGGAAGAAATGGTTCTGTTTGCTTTGATGATTCAGGGGATTTTCATTTTGCTTTGTTTTGCAGTAAATTAGATTGAGTTCCTTTGTTATGAATCAGATTTGGAGACCCAAAAGGTGAGTGCTGTATTTGTTCAGAGAATGACAATTCTTTTCCATACTGGCAAAAATCACTCTTGGCTTTGTATCTTCACTTTGCTTTAACTCACATGTCATCATCCACTATTATATCTGGAGAGCACCAGGTGCTTTATCAAGTAGCACATGTTGATTTCAGAGTCAATACCTCACTATATTAGATATTAATGATACAAAAACAAATAAGGCATCATCCCTGGTGGGCAGAGATGTATCCAAATAATTTAAATGTAGTTAGTGAAATGTTGTAGAATAACTAGAATATTCTGAGGGATAAGTGATCATTCTAGTTAGGGGAGAGTCATGGAAAGCTCTTTGGATGAGACGATTATGATTGAGCACAGCTCAGACAACTGACAAGGACTTGCCCAGCCAACCAGGGTTGGCAATGACATTGAAAAGGAAAAATCCCTGCAGTACTCTACAAGTTTGTGGAAGCCTGGCTTGTTTTGTTCTGATGGGAGAATCGGCAGAAAAGAAGGTGAAAAGCCAAAAGGGAAAAGTCTATGGAAATTGCTAGGCAGACTCAAAGATGTATATTTTACCCTAGCAATGTAGAGTCAGTGATGATTTTAAGAAGGGTAATGACGTGATAAGATTATTTTTTCCCATAGCTCCCATCTGCCTTCACTTTAAGTTCGTTATATAGAACAAATCTCTTCCATATAAATTCCTGCCATGGCCCCTTCAGAGTTCAGTGTTTGTTTATTAGATTCTTCATGTCAGTTTTGCTGTTGTTGTTTACAATGGCTATATTGCACACAAATTACTGGTTTTTCCTGAATTGTCAGAAATCCTAAAAAAAGAAAAAAAAAAAGAACTACAGCCACTAATTTTACTTTTCTTTCCTGTCTTTTACTTATTGGTTTTTCAACAAAAAATTCTAAGTGTTAACTCGTAAGGAAGTTACTGAAACCCTGTACTTCCACCTAAAATCTCTAAACCATGTTTCTCCTGTTACACTTTTACAGGCCATTTTCTTTGGACCAAATCATAGAGCTTCTGATATGTTTCCTTTACACTCTACCAATTTTAGAAAGCACAATAAATGACTTTCTCATGTTTTTTAGAAATTATATTAATGACAACAGATTTTAGTGATGGTTCTACAAATAGAACATTAGAAAAAATCTTCACCAAATATTTTTTTCAGATAAGTTTAAACCTACATAAACTGTGAAGATTTGCATAATAAACCCCTCAATAGGGATTCATAGAGATTCACCAACTGTTCTAATTTTTTCGTGTTTGTTTTCTTCACGTACACTTGGGTTAGGCTAAAATGTTTGAAAATAAGTCACAGGTATCATAATGCATTCATTCATAAAAACTTCAGGATTCATCTCCCCAAAATAAGTAAATTCTCCTTAAAGAAGCCCAATTGCCTATGACTACTAAGAAAAGTAGCAGTAATAAAAATACTATAATGACAATATTAACAATGTCATTTAATATATGGTCCATATGCAGTTTTTTTCTGTTTATCTCCAGAATGACAGTTACAGTTTTTTAAAATCACCATTTCATACTGAGTTTGGGTTTTGCACTTTATGATTTGACTAATGCTAAATTACCTCCAACTATCACCGTAGTCAAGGTACAAAACCATTCATAACAATTTCTCCAAATGACCCTTTGTTCCTCTGCAGTCAATTTACCCCCACTTCTCTCCACAAATAACCCTTAAAATTTTTTTCTTTTTATAACCCTTAAAATTTTATCCTCCATTTTTTGAAGTTTCTTTTTTTCCTTTTTGAGGAGGTCATATCATACAAATGCATTCATACACCAGTGCCCTATGAGGCAGGCTTCTTTAGCATTACACATTTGAGATTAATGCATGTTGTTTCAAGTTTCAATAGTTCATTCATTTTTATTGCTAAGTAGTAGTATATTTTGTGGATATACTACAGTTTATCTATAACCCATTTGAGGGGTATGTGAATTGCTTCCAGTTTAAGGCAATTATAAACAAATCTATAAAACATTCACATAAATGCTTTTAAATACAAATAGTTTTTCACTTCGCTTGGGTGAATACCTTGTAGGGCAATGTAGTAAATTTATGTTTAACTTTATAAGAAACAGCTAATGATGTTTTGAAATCTACTTTATCATATATTAATATATCCAGTAGAACTTTCTCTAGATTAGTGTTTACATGTTGTATATTTTTTGTCTGTTTATTTTTTTTTGGTCTGTTTACTTTTAACCTCATTATATTTAATGTGAATTTCTTTCAAAGAACACTTTTATTTTTGTTTTTGTTTTTACATCTAACATGACAACTTCTGTCTTTTGGTTCATTATTTAGCTCACTTCCATGTAACATAATTATTGGAGTGTTTCAAGATAGGTCCATCATTTAATTGTTTTGATGTTTGTCCACTATGGGGTATTTTTTTGTTTTGTTTTATTTCATTTTAATGTTTCCTTTTCCTACTTTATTTTGGACAATTTGAAATCTTAGAATTTCATTTTAATTTATCTGTTGTCTTTTAACCACTTTCTATATTTTTGGTGGTTCTTCTTTTGATTGTTCCTTTTCACAATTCACATAAATATTTCATAATTTACATATATATGCTCCTTTTGTCATTATGTTTGTTACATCTACATATATTGTCCCCTCCTTCAGCAATGTTTGCTTTTATGAGTCTGGCATATTTTAGAGAGTAAGAGGATAAAAATAGTTTATTATATTTACCCAGAAACTTACCACTTCTGCTACATTCATTCATTCTTGAAGTTATAGGTTTCCTTTTGGTATTATTTTCCTTCAATCTGATGAACTTCCTTCAACATTTATTTTTGAGCTGTTAATTAATTCTCTGAGTTTCCTTTACGTAAGATTTTGTTGTTGTTCTTGTCTCATTTGTTTATTCTCACTGGACATAGACTTCTGTACTTGCAGCTTCTTCTTATGCTGGGGTTGGGAGGGCAAATTAAGGGCATTTCATTGTCCTCAGCCTTCATGGTATCTTTTCTTTTCTTTTTTTTAAGATTTTATTTATTTATTTGAGAGAGAGAGCACAAGCAGAGGTGAGAAGGGCAGAGGAAGAGGGTGAAGCAGACTCCCCGCTGAGTGGGGAGCCCGATCCGCTGCTCAATCCCAGGACCCTCGGATCATGACCTGAGCTGAAAGAAGGCACTTAACTGACTGAGCCACCCAGGTGCCCCTGGCCTTCGTGATTTCTGATGAGAAGTCTACAACCGTTGCTCCTTAGTCCGTAATGTATCACTTTTTTTTTCTGCCTGGGTTTTCACAATGTGTTTTCTTATTGTAAGTTTCAGGAGTTTTATTATTTATATGGGCATAATTTTCTTTGACTTTTTTCTATCTAAAATTCTCTAATTTTCTCAAAGTTTTAATTTATGTCACTTATCAAATTTGGGAAGATTTTCAGCCATTATTTTGTCAAATATTTTATCTTTGTCAATCCCTTTCTCCTTTCCTCTGGGGCTCCAATGTTATAAATGTTATACCTTTGGATAATATCCAACAGGACTCTGAGCTTCAATTAAAAAAAAGTATTTGTTCTCAGATCTTCAGATTGGATCATTTGTATTGATTCACCTTCAAGTTCACTGACTCTTTTTTGTCTGTCATCTCCATTCTTCTGTTAAACCCATATGGTAATTAAAAAAAATTCAGATACTGTATTTTATAATTCTAATGTTTCCATTTGGTTATTTTTGTAGGTTTTACTTCTCTGCTGAGAATTTTTACCTTTCCATTTACTGTAAAGTGTTTACTTTTATCTTATGGAGAACAGTTATGTTGCTGCTTTAGAATTCTTGTTCAATAATTCCAACATCTGTGTCATTTGGAGATTGGCATCCACTGATTATCTTTTCTTTTGAGGGTTGTTCAAATTTTCCTGATTCTTTGTAGGCTTAAGAACTTTGATTTTATCCTAGGAATTTGGAGTATTATGTTGCAAGGCTTTTGAACCCATTAAAATTCTCTGGAGAATTTTGGCTCTTTCTTCAACATTCAATTAACCCAGTCAGGTTCAGATCACAAATTCTTTTACCTTCTGTGGACAGTTGTTCTGGTGTGTCTATCCCCTTAGATATAGAACCAAAGTTTCGGGTAGGATGTAGGCAGTAGCTTTTATCCTAGTTCAGCTCCCAAAACAGTTGCTATGCTTCTTGGGTGTGTTCCGTGCTTGTGCAACTTGGAGTGTGAACTGGGAATTTCTGCCAGTTCATAGGCGTACTCTGAGTATTTCCTCTCTCCTTCTCAGTATGTCCCCCACACTCTCCAGCACCAAGGGTCTTGTTTGCTCAGTTGTCTGGTTAGAAAGCCAGTGTTTCTTTCAGAATTTTAGTTCTGGCACTGACGCTCATGGCAAGAAGCAACAATAAGATGATAATATTGATGGGAATTTCCTCATGTTCTTCTTAAAACACAGATCACCTTTTCCTGGCTTCTCTGTCCAAATTAAATATTGTTTTCTTAGAGTTTTAGGTTCCCTAGCCATCAGCTATTTTATCCAAATGACCATGAAGTGAAGAGAACAACTTATATGAATATTTACTCTCTTTTTAGTAGAGAATCAAAATACCAGAATCATCTCCTTTACTTTTCTTAAGACAAATTGACTTCAAAACCACTTATAGGAATGTGTTCTCTAATCATGGATTTCTTTCCAGGCAAATCCACTAATTCTGATCCAAGCTATCAGGATTTGTCTCAGTGCTTTAGTGAGTTCTTTCTACCTAGGTTGTCTAAAAAAAAAAAACGTGTGAAATATGGAGCACTTTTACTACAGAAATATTTAGAATAGCTTAATACATTTTATTTTAGGTGGCTTAAAGATCAATATACCTTTTGGATTAATTTTTTGTATAGTGCTAAAGATTTTCCATCATATATTTCTTATGTTAATATTTATTTTTGCTAATGCAGTCCAAAGGTTGTGCTAAAAACCTAATTCGGATGCTCTTATCCATCATGCTAGAGTGATACAAGAGCACAAATTTTTGCTATTAAAGTTAAAATGTCTTATTACAGGGTATTTATGCTATGGATGTTCTTAGTAAAGTGGAATTTTTATATTATGTCATTAAAATGAATATTAAAATGGTACAATGGCAAGATATGGATTTTCATATTTCTTTGGCATAGAGAAATTCTAATGCTAAGTAGAAATGTCATAGAGTAGAAAGATCTGAATTGAAGCCATTGATTTAAAAGGAGAGCCATGTGACTTTTAAAAGATCTATTTTAAATTCCTTTAACTATTTTACTAATTAAAATGATTAAGCAAGTAGAATAAAGTTTCTACACACTGTTACTATCTCCTTTTTCCCCAAATACTGTATTCATGAAGAAAATAAATTGAAGAGCTGACTGCTGAGCTTGGCCACAAAGAATACCAGTTTGGTATCATTATATCTTACTCTGTTGCTAGCCTAGATATTCTTGACATATTTTGTCAGCTGGCCATCATCCATTTCTCTCCTTTTTTGGTGAGAGCTTTCCAGATTACTTTTGAGAAACCAATGTTCACTGGTATGATGTGATCTGTTCCCTCTCCAGCAGAGTTGTTCTCAAACTTTAAGTGTACCAGAAACACCTGGAGTATTTGTTGAAGCATAGATTTATAAGCCCTAACCCCCAGAGTTTCTGATTCAGTAGGTTGGAGGTGGGGCTTGAGAGTTTGCCTTTCTAACAAGTCCTCAGGTGTCCCTGATGTTGCTGACCCAGGGACACCATGTGGAGAAGTACTGTTCTAGGGTAAATCAATCTCTTTTCTCAGCTTGCATCATCTCTGAGTGGTCACATCCTAGGTCATTTTCATACTCTCCATGCTGAATCAGAAATTCAAAACTATAAAGTCAGGGCATGACAATGTAGTGTTGAAATGTGGGTAGGCTTTTGTTAGAAGCCAAAGCTTGATGTGTTGTGTATTATAGTCAGAACCACAGTGATAGCAAATGACATAAGCCAATGTCCAGTGGTATAAGCAATGTTTTCCTATCTTTGTTAAGAAGATATATCGGAAGCCCCTTTGTTTGCCTGGCTAACATCACTTCTCTGAAATCTTCCTTGATCCATCCCTTCGCCAAGCTAGGTTATAGATCACTTCTTGCTCTCAAGACGTTCTATGAATATATCTATCATTGAACTTTGCCCATTTTTAAAAATTATCTTTTTTATGCATCTGTTGTCTTTCTTAAACATTTGGTCTTTTAGGACAAAAGTCATTCCTTATTAATCTTATTAATCTTTTTAACCTTAATGTTTTGGACAAAATCTTGTGGGTGGTTGGCACCCTATAAATTTTTGTTGAATAAAATAAAAGATTAACATTGGGTGATATGTGAAAGGCAAAGGCAAAGTATAGCCTGTCCGAGATGATTTCCTGGGACAGTGATTGTTTACAGCAGCATTTCTTCATAAACTCATGCAAGTCTGTACATGAGAAGTTATTGTCACCACAGTCCTTAACTCCTTTCAAGAAAGTGTTCATGTGCTTGTAGCTTGTACAGAGCATGACAAATAAAATGCTCAAGGGGATAGAGGTGATAGACTGGAAAATTTAGATTCTAGCTGGAAAGACACAAGCTGAAAGGGAACATGTCTGAAGTTTAAAATTCATTGAAGGCATGGAGGGGGGAAAGTGTATTTAACAGTCAAAGTAAAATAAGCTAGAATCAAGCATTTCCTTTGGGATTTAAGAAATTACATTAGCTCACTTTTTTTAATACCACTTTGCATCATTATAAATGCACAGCACATTCATCCTCTGAAAAAAAAAAAAGAACATTTTTGTTCTTAATGCTTTGTTCTGTTGGAATGGTCTCTCCCTTTAAACTCTAAGTGTTATTTACAGACCCAATGGCAGATAAGTTACCTGAATTTACCTCTGTTCCTGCTCCCACCTGCAGTGATTTCTCCTGCTACTGAACTCATACAGCCCATGTCTTACTAATCAAAATATTGCCTTAAAACATGTCAGCATTCATGAAATATATACTGTCTCCAACTAGATACAAGTTCTTTGATGTCACTTATCAGAAATGGCAAACTGGATGCATCTTAAATGCACTTCTCCCAAGTGACAGTAACTGCCTGAAGCCTTGAGATGAGAAGGATTCTGAGGGTAAGTAATGACCTCACAGCTGTACATGGAAGGAAAAAATGGCCAAACGTATGCCAGATATGAGATTGTCATTAATTTTTGCATTCAAAACTTATAGGACAGAGTGAGACACAGAGAAGAATCACCGATATGTTTAAAGAATAAACGAAAAAGAATATAGCATTAAAATAAATTAAAATATTTTTTAAAAGTTCAAAGTTTAGTGTAATTCGTAGATAATGATTTATGAGATGTTAATGAGTTCATCGGTGTATATACGTAATTTTCTGAAAATGCACTCTCCACCAAATACTTTGTTTATAACATCCAAATTAAATTATCAGACCCTTACTGATGTTCTTAAGATAAGTGAATATGACTCCAGGTAAACATCCAACTTTAAAATTTGTAGTCTCCAGACTCTATCTTTCTGTAATTGTTAGTTTTCCATAATTTATCATGTACTATGCAACTATCATTAAAATGAGAGATTTATATTATAATTGTAGAGTATTAGGGCTTAAAATTTGAATGAATTTAAGAACCCTTTCTATATTTTTGTCTCTGTATTAATGCAGGACTTCATTCCATCACCTCAGAAATGTGAGAATTTGAATCTACTTTGGTGATCTTCAAAACTGGACAGCATTGGGGGGAAAAAAAAAAGTGCTTTCCCCATTTATGTTGGAATAGAAAATAAATAAATAAATAAATAAAAGAAATTAGGCAACTAGAAAAAAAAAACTGGATAGCATTTGACTAGTAAGTCAGTTGTTACTTTTTTTTGTCTTGGTGAAATTCATCTAACTTGTTCTTGCCATAGAAATAAGATTCTTAGTTCTTTTCAATGATGAAAAATCGCTGCCTCTTACAGATTTCAAGGATACGTTGATTAGAACATGGATGTAGACAATGCTTTTACGTTCATTTTTCCCCAGAAGTGGGAATGCCATATTCCTCCATGGCTTGAACTCCTAAGCCCCGAAACATGCAAGTTCCTAGTCTTTGCATAAAAAAGAACTTGATGGTTTCCGCTTCTTCTGGATGGCATATTTTATTTATTCATCTCCTTTTGGTTCTCATTCATAAATTTGTGTTCTCAATTTATGCTTATTATGTTTCTTCTCTGGGCCAGATACTTTGCTTAGTGGAGGGCTACACAACTGAAGATGACACAGACCATGCACTCAAGAAACCAAGGACCAGGGAAAAGACAGATAAATAAATAAGCAGCTGGACTAAAATATAAATGTTATGATAGAAGTAATTTTTAACGCTTTAATCTTTTCTCTTTTGTCTCTCTCAGGATTTGGGGCCCCCAACATCAGTAAAATCTCTATACCTAGTAGACTTCCGTTTAGTTTTTATACCTCACCCTCTTTTACTACCATCTTTTTTACAACAACGATCTCCCATTCTTGCTTAGCACCACTGAGTTTTAAAACCTTTAATTATTGTTCACATACAATACCTACTTCTTTGATGTGGTGATAATGGTGGTAATAAAGCATTAGAGCAAACCTAAAGAAACTGGAGGTATGTCTCTTCCAGGATCTGGATTAATTGATATATTTAAAGCATGAATTACCTGTGAAGGAGAGGTGCATAGGAGGAGTAGGGTGGCTGGCTGACTTAATACTAAGCAAAATTATAATGAGTCAACTTTTGCCTCAGTGTCTTATCCTGGACATGCCTTGGCCCGGGTTAGAAAATAGCTTTCTTGGGACCCCTGGGTGGCTCAGTCAGTCAAGTGTCTGCCTTCAGCTCAGGTCATGATCCCACGGTCCTGGGATCGAGTCCTGCAATGGGCTACATGCTCAGCAGGGAGCCTGCTTCTCTCTGTGCCTGCTGTTCCCCCTGCTTGTACACTTGATCTCTCTCTCTGACAAATAAATAACTGAAATCTTAAAAAAAAAAGCTTTCTTTCCCTTGCTCTTGCTACAGATCTTTTTATTACTTAGTACCTGCTTTCTTCTTAAAACACCACAGAATGTAATGCAGATCATGTTCAAAGGGATGGGAATTATATAAACATTTGTCCTCATTATCGTCCCATTCCCGAAAAATTCACCAAGCTTATTTCAAAATCCTTGATTTCTATAGAAAATGAGGGGAAAAAAAAAAAAACAACTATTCAATGCTAGTATGTTCCATAAAAGATATATTAATTTAAATAGTGGAAACTTTGGATAAGGGTAGACATTTATTGCTGACAACACACAATATGCACTACCATATATTCTACCTATGAATATACACACTCTACTAATCAAAAATACAAAGTTGAGACCATGCTGTCCTTGCTCTTTTGTAATTTTTTTTATTCATTCAATAATATTTTGTATTTTCTAATCATTCTACATGATGGCTATAAATGCCTATGGAATATTCAGGGCATCTATCCTGTATCTACATACATATAATTGACTTAATCCACCCTCTGTTGTTAGACCTTGCATTTGCTTACATTTATAATGTTATTATTTTTTTTAAGATTTTATTTATTTATTTGACAGAGAGAGACAGATCACAAGTAGGCAGAGAGGCAGGTAGAGAGAGGGGGGGAAACAGACTCGCTGCTGAGCAGAGAGCCCAATGTGGGGCTCAATCCCAGGACCTTGAGATCATGCCCTGAGCTGAAGGCAGAGGCTCTAACCCACTGAGCCACCCAGGAGCCCCTATAATGTTATTTTTTAAATGGGACAAATGTTTTGTGAATTTTTGGTTACCTCTTCTGGATAAATGCTTTATTAAAAAATATACATTTTTCAGTTTTCCTTACTTATTGTCATCTTACCATCCAGAAATATTGCTCATACTCCCAATAACTACCTATAAGAGTGTTCTAAAAAGCCAATTAATCACTTATGAAATATTTATTGGGCATTTAGAATAATTAGAGTTCTATGTTAGGTGCTTGGGGTATTTGAATAATGCATAAGGCCAGGAAATGTTTTCAATTATATATTCAATTTCCTTAACAGTTAAAGGACTATACTTATTGTCTATTTCATCTTGTGTCAATTCAAGTTTATTAACAAAACATGCTCACCATATCATTATACAATCATTTCAATGTCTCAGGACCAATAGTGGTGGTGTTATTTTCATTCCTGATATTTGTTATTTTTATCTTCTCTATTTTTATTGTCTTTTCTAAAAATTAGAAAAAAAATGTTGATCTTTATTGTATGTCAGCTTTCTATACACTTGTGCTTTTATATTTATTATTCACTACTTTCTTCAGTTTTTTTATGCCTTTTTTATTTTCTTGATATACTTAGCTCAATTTTCAGCCTTATTATGGATTGTAGATCTTGATGTGAAAGAATAAAAAATAAAGTTTTAAAATATAATATAGGAATAATGGGAAAGAATTCTTAAATGGAAGGCCAAAAGCCTTAACCAAAAAATTATACATGAAAGCTAACATATTAATTGTATTTATGTTCATCAAAAGGAACTATTGAGAGTGAAAAGAAAATGTACAAAAAGGGTGAAATTGTTTAAATACCCGTAGCTAACAGAAGAACCTTATTTGAAATATATATAGAACTGCTACAAATAAATTTTAAAAGACAAATGATTAAGTAGAATCAATAAGAAAACAAAGAACTAAAACTGCCCCATCAAGAAGAGCCTATTGAAATGACCAATAATCATATGAAAATTGCTATATATGATTAGTAATCTTAAAAAAAATGCCAATTAAAATTGCAACGAAATGAATAGTACACATTCACCAGAAAGGCTAACAAGATTGACAAATTTTATAATAGCCGTAATAAAGGATTCCGAGAGGAATGATCAATAGATAGTAATATCATTGAATGGAAGATAGTTGGGAACGGGATATTTTCTGGCTCTTTCACCTCCTTGGCACAGGATGCTGAGTCAAGCATATGGTGTTTTGCAAAGAGTGACATGCACTGTGAGTGCTATAATTCCAGTGATCTAATATTTCATCAGCAATCCTCTGTTTCCTTTCCTGCTGTTTTTTTGGAACACTCTGAATGGAATGCAGAAATATGGAAGCGGAAACATAAGTTAGGAAGCTCAAACAGTTCATTAGTAGAGAAAAGGAATAGTTCCTCAGCTTTCTGATGGAACAAACACTGGGTGTCTGAGATAGGAAAGAGATAATAGGACATCAGAAAAAAAGCCTTTCACTTCTTTTAGGACCACATTCATGAGAAAAAAACAAAACAAAACACCAAGAATCGGTCACTCATTTTTCCAGTTTAACTCAACTGGGTTTATACCCAACAGGAATTCTTCTCAAAATATTGTAAAAAGTTTTTGTTGGTCTATTTTAGTTTGGGGTTTTCCCATTTTGACATGTATTGGTCTCTGGGGGCGTTGTTTTTTCTCTTATTATAATTATCATAATATATTTTTGTAATTATTTGTCTTTTTCTCTAGATTTCAGATTCCAGGAAGGCAGGAACTATGTTTATTGGCTTACTTATCATTATTTCTTGGCACAGTGTAGGTGCTTGACTTAATCTGTGAAGGAATGAATGGATCAATCAAACGCTCAGTTTTATCATGAAGTTTTAGGAGATCGAATCCATAATGGCTACCCACATGGCTTTATAATCCAGAAGTTTTGTTATTAATATTCCTGCCATTCAAAGGAACTACTCACTTGTAGCTGCAGAACAAGACATAGCATTGCATTCTGTAGATCAGGGCAAGAACATTCTGGGTTGACTAAGGTAGAGTTGGAATGGGAAAATGTATGCAAAATGATAAATTAGATATCTTGGCTGGACAAGTGAAAAGACTCAGAAAGTATATAATAAAAGCTTATAAATTCCTTTGAGTTTGGGGCTGTCGAATTTGGGTTTATTAAGCATTATAGAAAAATCAAACTTGTTTTAATAGGCAATGTTATGACTTAAACAATGTTGCAGGGAGAATTGATATCAAAGCCACGTACATTACGGATTGTGCTCAGGAAGGAAGATGGGGCAAAAAGCTGATGAGGAGGGGAAAATTTTGACCCAACATCAGAGAGGTTCTTGGTGATGGGTTAGATGTGGAGGGAAAGGAAGTAAAAGGAGTTAAAAATGGCTCCTGGCACAGAAACCATTGAGACTTCAGGAATGCACTTTGTATGGAGGCTTTCTTAACTTTCTTGCTCTTTTGAATGTTCTCTCATCATGGACCTCTCTCTTCAGGTCCCTTTTGTCCCTGTCCTCCTTCACCTTGTTTTTTCCCCTCATTCATTCTCTCACACACTCTTCATCTCTTCTCTTTAGGCTTGTTTTTTTCTTTTATTTTTTTCCCTTCCTTTCCCCCCATATTAACCAATTTGGGATTGAAATTCACCTTTCCTTCATGCATTTATTCAACAATTCAAGAAAAATGAATGGACTACACCCTATTCTGTGCCAGTCTTGTTAATTAGAATGCAAAGATTAATAAGACATAATATCCTGCCTCAAGACATTGTACCATCAAACAGTGGTAAACATTCATTCATTCATCTATTTATTCAATCATTACTTATTTCTGGGGACATATGATTGAATAATGCATGATCTATGTTAGCAAGAAATTCCAAGTTTGATATAAGAATATATGAGGTATTTTTTTTTAAGATTTTATTTATTTATTTGACAAAGAGAGAGACAGCCAGACAGGGAACACAAGCAGGAGGAGTGGGAGAGGGAGAAGCAGGCTTCCAGCGGAGCAGGAAGCCCGATGTGGGGCTCGATCCCAGGAGTCTGGGATCATGACCTGAGCCGAAGGCAGACGCTTAACGATTGAGCCACCCAGGCGCCCCTATATGAGGTATTTTTAGTGTTTATCATGATAAGATGTTGAAGAAAACACTCCACACCATTTCATTCATTACCAACGGAATAAGGATAGAGGTGGGGGAGGGGAAAATACATTTTTTTCCCTCCTATATATAACATTTATTTCAATGAGAAAGTGTTATTTTATAATTAAACAAATCAAATTAAAAAAAAAAAATAAGTACCAGGGGCGCCTGGGTGGCTCAGTGGGTTAAAGCCTCTACCTTCGGCTCAGGTCATGATCTCAGGGTCTTGGGATCGAGCCCTGCATCGGGCTCTCTGCTCAGCAAGGAGCCTGCTTCCCCCTCTTCTCTGCCTGCCTCTCTGCCTACTTGTGATCTCTCTCTCTGTCAAATAAATAAATAAAATCTTTAAAAAAAAATAAGTACCAAATACAATGTTATGTTTCGGGATAAGTTTGAGTCTTACATTTTTCAAGATTTTTTTTCCTCTTCATTAATAATGTCAATTATCCATTTTTTCAGTGTACTTTACTTTTACTCTTTTATTCTTTGCTTCGGAAGTTATTAGAAGGAGAGAAAAATGTTTTCTCTGGCAATTTTAGTCTTACTCTATAACTGTGCTCACTCAAAAAAACATTTTATTTACATAGAATTCTCATATATCTATTTTCTTATTCGTGGCTTTATTCAAAATTTCCTCCAAAAAACTTGATGTTTTAATGACGAAATTAATTTTACTTATTTATTACATCTTTCAAATTCTCTGAAATCCAATGTCCATTTTCACAAACCTCATAATCAATAGTTAATAAGATTCCTTTACATTAGTCTCTAAATTCTAAGCCGCCAGGAACAATAATCTTCCTTCAAGAAATCCATATATCACGTTCCCTCCCAATTAGCTTCCATCTTTAAGAAAGACAGAAGTGTATTTTGACATACTTAAGCTCTTGACAAGAAACCTGTCTCAGCTGAATGTGCTATCACTTCCGGCACATCTTTCCTTGTCTTTTCTTTTTTTTTTTTTTCTTTTTTTTTTTTTTTTAAGATTTTATTTATTTATTTGACAGAGAGAGAGAGATCACAAGTAGGCAGAGAGGCAGGCAGAGAGAGAGGGGGAAGCAGGCTCCCCGCTGAGCAGAGAGCCCGATGCGGGGCTCGATCCCAGGACCCTGAGATCATGACCTGAGCCGAAGGCAGAGGCTTTAACCCACTGAGCCACCCAGCCGCCCCTTTCCTTGTCTTTTCAAAGCAGCTGTCCTGGAATTTCAAAACTGAAATGAAACCCATCACAAGAAAGGCATCCATTTCCAGGTTTCAGTGGTGCTTCGTAGCAAAGAATAGGTTTTCATAAACCTGCATGAGTGAGAGAAAGCGTTGCGCCCCGATTGACAACGCGTTGGCGTACTTGTCAGGTCTGCAGGTTTCTCTGGCTCTTTCACCTCCTCAGTCATGGATGCTGAGTCAAGCATACGGTGTTCGCTGCTGTCAGTGACACTGCACTGGTTTTCTTTACTCCTCAGGAGGATCTTCCCATGCCAAGTCAATTTGCAATGCCTTGGATCTTTCAACAGTCCTTTGGTCAGAATCCAGAATCCCTCTCAAATATCAGATGATGGCGACCTCTTTGTGTAAACTTCAATATCTCGGAAACCCAACCTAAAATCCAAGAAGGTTTTTTCGGTTTTTGAACTTTAATCTTGGGGGCTTTCTGTACTGTCCTTTGAATCCATGGAGGGATTACTCGGGAACTTGCTAATATGCCATCCAATTTGTCTGGGAGCTTTGGCTTATACCCCTGCAGAAGGAGAGACGCGAAGATTTGGAAGATGAGAGGCAGATGAGAGCTGGCAAGGTTACCGCATCCAATTAAGGTTTCTAAGTGAGGAGGCAGGAAAGAGGTGAAAGCAAGAGAGGTCTGATGCCAAGGATGAAAACCAACCAACAAGCAAGGGACAGAACAGGACAAGACTTTATTTGTTGTAGTTAGAGAATCACAAATGTTAGGCGAGTGTGGAAGAGTTTGGTACAAATCTGGGGGAAGGGAGGCAAAACGTAGAGCTCATGAGAACTGAGTGGCTCTAGAAATATAGAAAATAGAAATGTATTAGAGAAAATGATTGCTTTCCCTTTTTTGTTTCTTTTTTAACATTTAAATTATCTTCAAGGTCAAAAGATCTTTTTTTTTTAAAGATTTTATTTATTTATTTGATAGAGGGAGAGAAGAAGAGCACAGAGGAAGAGTGAAAGGGAGAAGCAGACTCCTCGCTGAGCAGAGAGCCCCATGCAGGACCTGATCCCAGGACCCTGAGATCATGACCTGAGCTGAAGGCAGACGCTTAAACCCACTGAGCCACCCAGGTGCCCCTAAGGTCAAAAGATCTTAATGCTAATATTATCTACTGTTATTTTCTGGCACACTTCTGGTTTATTCTATCTACATAAAAGTGAAATTGGTCAGAAGTTGTAATATTCACTCACATAATAACAGTATCATTTCTCTGTTTAGGGTGACTAAAAAGGAATAAATGTCAGTTAAGTCTTTGATTTCTCAAGCAGCTTATTTTTCAGTTGGAGAAAAGGCGCTTCTACATTTTAAAAAAGATGAAAAAGAAAAAACAAGACATATTCTCTCCCACCATTTTTTGTAAGTGCACACATCATACCGCTGGCCTTACTAGATCTAATTCTAATTCTAGTTTTAAACTAGAACTAGATTCTAATTAGCAACACTATTATTGTTAACATCACCCTACTCAAATAGCCTTAAATGTTTCCCATCTTCTTCTTCTTCTTCTTCTTTTTAATTACTAACCTTTGGGGTTTTTTAAAGGTGTGTTTTATGTTTACAGAAAACCAGAGCAAAAGTCCAGAGAGTTCCCATAGACCCTCTTATACCCCTTATTTTTCCTCCTATTAATATCTTGCATTAGTGTGGTACATTTACAATTGATGAACTAAGATTGATACGTTGTTACTAAATAAAAAGTCCATAGTTTACATTAGGGTTCATTATTTGTATTGTAAATGTCTATGGGTTTTCACAAATGCGTCAGGTCACTTGCCACTGTCACAGTATTAGAGCAGTTTCTCGACTCCAAAGGTCTTTTCAAAAGCATTGTTAAGCATATCTCCTGTGTGCAGTATAAGTGTATTTCGTGGGTGGTCCACAAAAAGTAGAATGGCCAAGGCACTGGATATGCACCTTGGAAAATGACTTTAATAAATACTGCCAGTTTTCTCCAAGATAGCATACCAATATACACCCCAACCAACTGTTGGAGCATTTCTATATCCCTTTGCTGTTTCCAATATATTACCAAAGTTTTTAAATTTTTGCCAAAAGAGTATCTTATTTCAATTGACGTTTCCTCCAGTTAGTGGTAATACTATGTTTCTTTTCATACATGTCATTGACCACTTGTGTTTCTCTTTATGATAATTGCATCATTGTATAATTTGTCAACGAATTGGGGGTGGATGGTTTGTCATTTTCTTATTGATCTTTGGGGTTTTTCCATCTTCCAGATATTTATCCTTGACTACCAAGCATGTCAAAATATTGGATTTCCATTTGTTTCTCATCTCTTAACGTGGCTTATGATGTCTTTTATTGTACATGAGTTTGAGTAAAAAAAAAAGTATAAAAACAAAGTCTAGAATATAACTTATAGTAAAATGATACAGTAGTGTTGGGAGTGGGGTATGCGAGCGAGAAAAATAAAAATGTTTGCTATGGTCCCAGTTTTGCGTGAGGCCCGTCGTTCTGGTGACTCATTTTCACTTCCTCTTCTGAATAGCATAAGTCGTGTTTTCCCTCTTTTCCTTCTTTAACTGTCTGCAAACGAATTTCATTTTGTTTTTCTGCCACCCAACCATGTCATTTCATGAGAACTCCGTGCTATTTAGATTTCCTCATTCTGAGCTCTTGTCTTCTGTGTTTGATGCTCTATAAAGAACTGTGTACACTCATAGCTCTCTATAAATAATTGAAAGAGTAATAATTTGCATATACAGTGGCCTGTAATTGGCTGTGATAGACTCACTGGTAATTTTGCATGAGGGATGCTCCACTAAAATAAATTGTGCTTGTCCGCGTTTACTTTGGACAGGTAAAGTACTATATGGCATGCTGAATTTTTATATCAAGTTTTAATTAGGTCATTTGGCTTGAGTTACCAAAATAACCTGCTTTCCCCAATAATGAGAATGGGATTTATTTAGAAATAAATATCAAGGACTCATCTCTATATTTCAGAATATGAAAGAACTCTTCTCCATAATATATTCAAGTTAAATATTTTGCATCCTAATCTAGTCAGGCTTACCAATTGATTCTCTGCCAAGAAGAGCTGCTGCCAAGCTAGAGAATGGAGACACTGAGGTCAGGGCTCCACTGCACACCCAAGAAAACTCCTGTAGCCCAGTCTTTGGGCACCCAGGGAGAGATCGACCTCCTCCTTTTCCACAAATCTCCTTCCAGCCAAGAGCGGGTCAGACGGGAGGCAGACGTACCCTCAACACCACTTCACTTTTGGCAGTGTGCATTTGTACTAGAAGAGTCTTCTATTTCAAAATGAGGGGCTGGAGACTTTTTCCCCCTTTTTCAAAGAATACATTTGGACAAAGCAGAATGGATTCTTTGGAGCTTGGTATTTTCAGTCTGGTGAAATACAAGGCATAAAGGATGACAGAAGGAAATAGGTATAAGTTAGATTAATACTTTTGATTATGATGATTACGGTTTTTAACCTCATAGAGGACTTTTTTTTTTTTTTTTTTTTAATTCTTACCCCAACCAAACAAGGCAAACTCCTTCAGAGAAGGCATGCTTCCAGTATCGGTCAAAAGGCGAAGGCACAATATGCACGTGATTTTAGTCTAGGCTGGTCACTTCATTTATACAAACTGGCATTTGTAACTCCAACTGACGTGCCTCGCACAGCCCACACACAAAGGAGTAAGAGAACGGACTTGTGTATTTACACAGAGAATGTGTTTTTAATCTAGTTAGATTCTCTGAGGTGTGAGATACAAGACAGGAAGGCTGTTTCCAAACTAAGAAGGCATCGTATCCCAGCAGCACAGACTTAAGTCAACAATTTTGCCTTGAGGATGTGTTTTCTCATGGAAACAACTGTATGCATCAAGAGTTCATAAGCTTTGTCAGAGCTATGACTTCTCCCTTGAAACACGGCCCTCGGGCGAAGAAGGTGGTGGAAGTAAAGTTCTTTAATATAAGGCAGAAGTGTTTTGGTGGCTCTTGTACCACTGGTCAGATGGAATGAGGAGTGTAGGGGAAGAGAGAAAGAACAATAGTAATGGGGCGATTGGGACCACCTTCTATGGATTCCACCTACAGGTCTTAGCTTCCTGACTGAGATTCCCGGATAATGAGATGGTTATTTCACTAGGCCACCCAATCCTAGGCGCTCCCCAAGTATTTTGTAATTCCTTCCTCACTCCAAATAATTAAGTTCTTCCTGGTAAAAGTCTGAGGAAAAAAAAAGAGGAAATCCTCCCCTACCCCCTAACCACGTTTTCCTCTTTCAGGCACGCTTAGCCTAAGGAAAAATGGTAAACTAAGCAAAGTTCAGCTCACTACTTGCTTCCTATTCTACACTCCTCTTTCAAACTCCCCTTAATTCTCTTCCTCGGAATGACAATGTTGTTGTGAAGTTCTAAACATGACAGCGTTATCACCGTTCTTCCAAAGCACTACAGGTAATCTCTCCCATCCACCCTCAAACAAAATGCAGATTACCTTAGAGAACATAAAATTCTATCCACCTTAGAAGAATAGCACCTGTTTAAACTATAAAGGTGGGAATGATAACCAGTGTCGGCCCACTCTCTCATCATTTCAAGTAGATACTCCCTAATCTAATGATTCTGTAGATAATGGAAATTTCTAAGCAGATCTTAAAAAGGGGGCTATGCAGGAGAAATTTTTGAAAGGGGAAAAAAAGATTAATTTTTACTAGGACTCAGTCTTGGTATTGGCTTCTTTGAGAAATTTCTACCTTTCATAGCTGGTTTTATTTTTGCATTTGTTTATTACATTTTTTTTTTTTTTAGATTTTATTTATTTATTTGACACAGAGAGGGAGAGAGAGAGCACAAGCAGGGGGAGCTGCAGGCAGAGGGAGAAGGAGGCTCCCCACTGAACAGAGAGCCTGACATGGGGCTCTATCACAGGATGCTGGGATCATGACCTGAGCCAAAGGCAGACACTTAACCAACTGAGCCCCCCAGGTGCCCCACACACCTAGTGTTTAAAATCCCTCCTGTTCTGAGCCACCTTGCCTCATGTCTGCCCTCTCCTATGGTTCACAGCCTTCCCTGGCTTCTCTCTCTGCTTCCTGCCCTTTGCGTGAGGCCTCTCCCAAGCCCGTTCGTTTGGTCAAAGAGTTAGCCTCCCTAGTATTCCATCTTTTGCTCCACATTTTATCTTGTTCTCTTGACTCCACTCACCTTTGAGACCTCTTCAGGCAACATCTTGCTCAAGACCTGTCCCACCACAGCCCTGAGTTCTCCTCTTTGTATAAACTGGTCTGCAGAAAGGACCCAGAGAGACGACAGCTTGAGGACCTTCCCCAGAAGGCATTTTGCCTAGCCCCATACTTGCAGGGGTCCATCACTGGAAGGTGGGAATTGCTCATCTGGCGACAATGATGGGGACTCCAGTGAGAAAGGGGACTGTGGCTGGTGGTGGCCCAGCTTCTGTTCTCAATGCAAGTTTCCAGTTAATATCACGACCAATCACCAATGATTTCCTTACTGGTAAACACAATGTCTATTTTTTGAGTCCTTAAACTAGGCATTCTGTTTATTACATTTTGTATCCTCCTCTGATAAGCTCTTTTTCTCTTTTCCTTTAATGCCGCACTCTCCAGGTTTCTCTTTTACCCGTCCATTCATTTTTTTTTTGTAAACAAATATTTATTTGGAGTTCTATTATATTCCACGTAGATCTGGGAGCCAGACCTTGCCTTAAAGAAGTTTTACTGATTGGAGGAGGTAGAGAGCAATATTATACAAGTACGTAAACATGTAAACAAAGTGATTTCATTTCACACTTCTTAACTTTCTCTGCCTCCTACATAGACTTCTCTTTATTCCAGAAACCCTTTAACTTTGGCGAGTTTTTTTAGGTTTCTCTCTTTATGTCTTTTCTCATTCCTTACACTTTTCTACCTTTTCTCATGGTTTTAACAATCTGTTTAGTCTTGATCTCACCCTAGTACTCATGTATACAACTGTCCATCCACAGATAACTCCGCTGGCATGTGTGGCAAGCATCAAACTCAAGAAATATCAAGATAAATCCATCATTCCCTTCTCTATACTTGGATCTTCGGGGGGGGGGGGGGTCTCCCCAGCAGAAGGGTCTATCCCAGCCTAAAAACTACAGTATAATCATGGAAAGCACACAGGTTGGAGGGAGGCATTGATGGTCATTCCTGGTGTCTCCAATCTCCCAGTGTACCAAGTTAAAGATCTCTTGGTAGAGGTATTTTTATTTACATCTCTGGTCTTCCAGAACAATCCACAGCATAAGTACAGTGACTTCCCTATTTTAAAAATATAGATGATAGATAGATAGACAGATGTAACATGAGCAACACACACATTAAATTCTTAGAGGTTAAGTCAAGGTCAAGTATTCCAATCTAATGTTCTTCATTTTGGACATCGGTGTTCGAAATAAGAGCTTAACATCAGAAATCTTGATTTTAGTTCCCCCTCTACATCTATAATGCAAGTTTCCAGTTAATATCAGGATCTGAACATCATGGCATCTCAATTAGGGCCAAGTGCATACTAGCCCCTCAGTATCCTCAATCAATGTTCATTAACTCATGTTTACTGAGAGACTGCTTCTCCTGAGGCTGCCGGTCACTCACTCCACACAGAAAGAAAACAAAATGGGGTAATTTGTTTTCTAATTCAACATAGAGTTTTGAATTTTTTTCCTGGGAAGTGGAGAATAGACATATAGCTTCGATTAAACCTTACGCAACATATTTTCTGCCCTTACCTCTTGGCTTTGTTATTGTCAAAGATAATTTAGGATCTCTTCCTTTTGGTTGTTGTTTTAAATGGATCTTTGGCAATCAAGTGAATCTATTATCTATTGTGTATTTTTCACAGGGTATTCTTTTTCTTTCTCTTTCTCAAAAAAAAAAAAAAAAATCTAATTCAGCGCAGCAGCCTAGCGTGAGCTGGGCTGACATTAACACTCGAATCCAGCTGGGCGCAGATTTCCATCCCGCTCACCCGGCAGCCTGGAATGCAGGACTAGCTGGATGTGCTGATGGTTCCTCCTCCAGCTGAGCTACTGACCTAGGGGAGCTGCTGTCCCTTTTCGAGAGAGCACAGGCAGCTGCTGCAGGTCACGGCCTGGTGCTGGCAGAAGGCACCCTGGACCCACTGGTGAGACCCAATCTCTACTGACCTCTGCAACCGCTTCTTCATTGGCTGGCAAACACTCGCAAGGCCGAGGGTGAAGTCCGTGCATATTTTATAGAGCAGGTTCCTTACAGCTACTAGAAGCTGATTCCAGCCCACATCATCACCTTCCAAAAGCCCTCGCGCTCTTCCCTCCCGACTTAGGTGTGCCGCTTTAATTCAGTGCAATCACTGCCCCATCAGCCCCCCAAAGCCATGCCTGTTTTCTCTTTTGCCCTGTCTACGCGTTTGCATCATCTCCATTTCTCTCTCTCTCTCTCTCCTCCTTTTCCTCTGCGGCATCTAGGAGAAAGGAGGGTTGGGAAGGAAGGTGTGAAACAGGTTTCATCTCTTTTTACTACTTCTAGAACAATAAAATCTCTAATAACCACAATACCCACAAAAACGAAGAAACCAGGCCAGAAAAACCAGAAAACCTCTACCTAAACATTCAGGGTGTTTTAAAGCCCGGCACTTAGCGGAGCTCATTAAAGAGAGATGGTCCATGACAGGAATACACACAAATGAGGATAGGAACTTTTTAAAGCATTTCTTTTCACAACGAGACAACGAAAGGGGAAAGAAAGAGCGAGAGATTTCACCGTGTTCCGACCCAGATGCGCAGAAAGGGAAGGGGGGCGATTATTTGCCGAAGGTGCTCTTTTTCACCCCCACCCTCCCTTTTGGGGATCTTTGTAGAGGAAGGGAACAGGGCAGACAAAAGGAACAGGGCAGCTTTAGAGCCTGCAGAACTGGGGGCTGAGGAGGCGAGGGAAGAGAGGAGCATGATTGATGGAGTTCTGGTTGGCTTATAAAGGGCAGCCGGGAGTGCAGGGAAATAATCAGGGAAAAGGGCGTCCCGTGCTGGCTTTCTCCGAGGGGCGAAATGAATCCCCGCTCCTCTGCATTATTAAGTTGTCAGGCGGGCTGATGATGAAAATCTGAAGGTCAGGCATAACAAGAAGCACCTTATGGGGGGGTCGCGACCTTTCTGGAAGTGCTACACTCATGTTTATCTGCACCTAACCCTTATCCGCAATTCTTCATTTGATAAGAACATCGGGAGAGGGGCAGGCAGGGGAGGGGTGTCTCCGCATATGTATAAGCAGTGAGTGAAATTAGGCTTCCCGTGAAACTGATCGTGGAGGCTCAATTCACAGTGAAAGATAATAAACCAAAAGGACACACGAGGGATGCAGGCAGAAATTGTTCGCTACAGTGGAACTCAATAAAGGGAACAAGAGCTTCCCTAAATGACAAATTTGGTACAGCGGTGCTAAAACCGGGATTCTCCCCGGAATTGCCAAAGCCATTCGCTCTAGGCAGTCCCGCTTTTTATTTACTTTGGAGATCCTAATGGCCTGGGGAAGGAGGTGCTTTTGGGCCGTGTTTATTTCTTTATCTGCTTGTTTTAAACCAAAGATTCATGGCGAAGGACCATCAAACAGAAATCTTCTATTCGATTTGTATTTGTGTGTGTTTGTTTCCGAACTGGAAACAGGAGCGCCCGCTCTCTTGCATCTTGTCTGCATGTGTTTGGGGTGAGAGTTTGTATTTTATTTACTTATTTATTTATTATTATTTTTTTAAGAGAGTCCTTTTCCAGGTGTTCTCCGTTTCTTGGGAACTGAGGAAGTGCTTGGGATTCTCAGCTGGGACTCATAGACCAAACCTCTAACTGATCACAAAAATAAACATATCACTTGTAAAAATAACACTGGAACAATTCACAACCTAAAATGTAGGCTTCCGGGGACGCTTCCAAATCTAATTGTTTATCCCTCTCTGTGAAAAGAGCATTCTTCAGGTTTGGATTTGCCGGCAGTAGTGTGTAAAATACGGCATTTACCCAATCATTTACTGCTCAAGGTGGAGGTATGTCTGAAATTGCACAGAAAGGGGAGGATTTCGCAAAATGAGGACGAGAAACGATTTACCAATGGAATAAAAAGTGAATTAGTCTCCAAGTCTGTTAAGGACTTTCACCTTTCTAGAGAGGCATTCTTCTAAATCTGAAAGGAAGGGACCATTTTCTCTCATGCCCTTTATATTTCTTTTGTTTGTATTCTTTTAAGGAGTAACACCTGTTTTTCCGACAAGGTCCTTCGAGACGGGCTCATTGACAAAATGAGTAGACTGCTCCTTCACTGGATGATATTCAATGGGGATTTACGTTCTTTTATTTGTGAGGACTTTTAAAATATCTTTTGGTCAAGTTCCTAAAGTTATAACCTACTTGTCATCCCTTCTGCCAACTCATATATACAGAAACATTATCCCAATAGATTGCCACAGATAAACTAAGAAAAAAATCCATTTTAGGTTCTCAATCCTATGCAGGAGTAAGCATGCAAGCCATATATATATAAAACTTGAAGGAGTAAGCATGCAAGCCATATATATATATATATATATATATATATATATAAAACTTGACCTAGCCATCACTCATGCCCTACACATGTGAATGTGAAGATCACATCTGTGCTTTGCTTTTTGCCTCACAGGTATCTCCCTGTGTGGCTGAGATGAAATCATTACCTTCCTATAGTGTTCATATTTGTAATGTTTGTTGAAAAATCAGACTCCCTCTATAAAACTTGCATTGTAACATGAAGGGAAATAAGAATACTCAGCAGCAATGTTATGCTTGTTTTTCACTCTTTTCCTTTTTTTTTTTTTTTTGCCAGAAGACAAGATGGGTTTATAATTGATGAGATGCTCTCGTTTCGACTGCACTGACCCAGAAGTCAAGATGAGAGAGAGAGCCTATTACTGTTAGTGTGGCCACTGTGGTTGGTTGGACCAAGAAGGACTTTACATGCAAAGTGGAACAGGTACTAAGAAATGAAGCCGCGGGAATAATCACTGCATAATCGTTTTTGAGAGTTTTAAATAACTAATTCCCTCTCTTTTTTTAAAGATTTTATTTATTTATTTGACAGAGACACAGTGAGAGAGGGAACACAAGCAGGGGGAGAGGGAGAGGGAGAAGCAGGCTTCCCGCTGAGCGGGGAGCCTGACGCGGGGTTTGATCCCAGGACACCAGGATCATGACCTGAGCTGAAGGCAGACGCTCAAGGACTGAGCCACCCAGACGCCCCAAAAACAAATTCTCTCTGTTCCTCCGTAGGATGAAGGAAGGGCGTCATCTGGAATGTGTTTTACATAATATTCCTTAGAAACGATTAATATTTTTTTCTTGTTCAATCAAATCTTTAAAAAGACCCAGTTGAGCCTGCCACTTAGCACCATTTGTCAGAATGCATGCAGATAATTGGCCAAGATGTCTTTAGGACTTAGAGTGCATTTTCTGGTGACATTGTGAATTATCAACCAGCCAGTCACTTAGTAACTATCTGGAATATGGCAAATAACAACTACCCTTGATTACACAAGAACTGAGAATATAATTTTATTTTGTATTTGTTTATTTAAGATCAATGGACTTCTTTAAAAAGTGGATTCGAACCTGCTTGCAAGAGATGATAGACACGTATTAAATAATTAGATCAAAACACCTACAAAAAAAACTGAATATAGTGAAAAGTGATGTCCTATCTTCTGGTGTTTTTGAAAGGGTAAGGACGGTCTCAAGAACTCCTGGCCAGCTGATTTTTTTCGATGTATCTCAGCTCTTCTTTGCTTTTATTGCCTCGTGTTTGGAACATGTTGTCTGACCTCGAGAAATTCCCTTAAGACCTTGTCTGGGGTTCTGACACCGTGACTTTCATTCTTCCCGGGCTTGAGAAGTGCTGTAGGACATTCGGGTGTTTGTTTTAAAGCACAGGTGACACTTGAGGGAAAGGAAAGGGCATGATCCCCTGGAACCTCGGTCGTTGCGGTGTGGTCTGAGGAAGAACAGCTCTGGGAGACTATTAGAAATGCAGAATCTCCGATCTACTCAATCGGCACCTCCGTTTTGACAAGATCTAAAGTGATCCCTGAGCGCATTTCTGTTTAGCTCACGTAGGGGCCATTTGGACTGTTGGGGGCCTTCCGTGGCCTTAGAAGAGGACCACTGTGCTCCTGAGTCCATGGCAATTTCAGGTGCTTGCTGTTTCCTGGGTAATTTACGCTAGTGACCAAAATGGGCCACTGCGTGACCTTTCTCTTCTTGCCCTCCTCCTGGCCGTGCAGAAAGCATCAGAGGAATTTCAAGAAGATGCTGGGATGCTCTTGTGGAAGCACGAAATCAAATCCCTAGAGAAAAGGGGGGCTCCATTTCTCACGGTGATTACCCGAGGTAATGAATAACAAATTGTCCGATATCAAATACCTGCCCATCAGGATAAACACAAGGTCTTTTTTTTTTTTAAGATTTTATTTATTCATTCGACCGAGAGAGAGAACACAAGCAAGGGGAGCAGCAGGGGGAGAGGGAGAAGCAGGCTCCCCACTGAGCTGGAGGCAGATACCGGCTGGATCCCAGGACCCTGGGATCATGACCTGAGCCGAAGGCAGACGCTTAACCGACTGAGTCACCCGGGTGCCCCACACAAAGTCTTTTTTGGCATCAGCTATGCCCAAAGAAAAATGCACTCTACTCTCAGGATCCAAATGATGTTAGCTGCTTTTCTTTCCTCCTCTTTGCATGGGGCACAAAATGCCGCCTGTGTTTTGAAAGCTACTAGAAAGTGAATGCTACCTATCACAATACCCTGTATTTTATTTTGAACCGTGTAAGAAAATTCCAGCGTGACTTGTTCCTGCTGTCTTTTTTGGTACATTCTAAATTTCATAGGGCAATCGATTCAAATCCATTTTAAATCTCAATGGGCTGGAGCTTGGCATGCAAGTTGGTTGGCCAGGTGCAAGTTTCTCTTCAAAATATGACAAAAGTCATGGCTGAAATATAGAGCGGCAAAAATGTTGGAGAGTTTTGCCAAGCTGCGGCCAAAGAAGGCTGACAGTTATTAGCAAGGGGCAGAGAGGGGCATGTGGGGGGCGGGGGGATGTGGGCAGGATGCCTTTTGCATAATGATCAACCTAGCTTTAAAAAAAAAACACAACACTTTGCTTCTGTTCATTCTTCAAGCTTTTTTTTTTTATTACAAAAAAAGGTAATTCAGAGAACTAACAATGCAGAAAATAAATGAAGCAGAGAGGTGACAATGGGAAATTTTAATGATCTTCAGCCCGATATTCAATCCCCCCGGAACTTCTGTCGTGGTGACACCCCAAAATTTGCAGCTTCCACCGTCATAGCGTGAAGCCACACATAGTTTATGTGCCATGGAACAGATGCTGCAGAATAAGGATGAAACAGTTGCTGGTTCGTCTTAGATAATCACGCAGATTAAGCAGTGGTTTCATTACAGTGTTTTTACTATGCATTATTTTTACTAGGCAGCGTCCTTTGAAATAATGGGAATTGATTTCACAGATCTTTTGCATATTACTGATACTCAGTAATGTTGCCGAGTAAAACCTTTTCCATCCTGCCACTGTGAAAAGGCACTAATTGGGGAAGGAGAAGGTTCCCCCATGGAAGGCTCTCTTCCCCAGATTTGAGGCTGGGAAGCAATTGAGCCGGGGAAACTTTATGTGGGCCTTTGTGGCTTAGCAGCTGTAGCTTTGTATCCTGATTTAGCTGACCTAAAATTCACACGCTCCCGGATCACAGAGCATCGGCCTGCACTGCCCTTGGTTTCCCCTTCTGGGCCCTCACCTCCGCCCCTCCCAGTACATTTCTTCTGCTGGATAAAACAACTGGAAATGTGCTGCTGATGAATGGGGAGTCGAGAGAATGAACGCAGAGACAAAGATCATCAGTGTCTTCTGCAATTGCATGCAAACCTTAAAATGCATTGAATTTTTTTTTTTTTTTTTTTTTTTTTTACCTTGACTTGATTTCCTTGCTGTGCACCATTCATGTCGACCGGGCCGTTTGGTTCATTTTCCTGAGCAGCCTACCCGCAAACGTGTTCTCAGCAGACCTTCTCTCGCTCCTCTCCAAAGGCGCCTGCATCACTGATTGACTTGGCAATAACCTCTTTATTCCTCCCAGAAATGTTTAGAGGGAGCATTTCTTCTTTTCCTCCAGCCTTCATTCTCTGTGTGGATGGAAATTTCCTCTTGCTGGAGGTGAGAAACCTTCAGGGTTTGGAAAAGAACTGGGAGAGGAAACAGGCAATCCGGGTGCAGCGTCTCGTCATGAATTAGCTCCAGGATGTTCATCTTTGCTGCTACCTTGCTTTTTTTCCAGTGTCACTTCTTTGGAGTGATTAAGGCGGCCTTCACCTTCACCACTCTTACCTTTAGGGAGGCACGCTATTAAAGTTAAACTCTGGTACAATAATTCATTTGCATCACATTACCAACACTGCAAGGAGGCTAGGCTGCCCTGAGCTGAAGATATTGGGAGAGGCTGGAAGATTTACTCATTTTATCTGTCAAACTCTGAGAACGGGACATGGCAAGGTTTTTATTTTTTGTTTTGTTTTGTTTTTTCCCTTCCATTTGGTAGGTGGAAATATTTGGGCAGGGAAAGTCTATATGACTCTCTAAAATGTTTTCGTTGATAAGGTTGGATGGATTCAGTAGTAATATTTTAGGACTGTTTTAAATATAATTTGGGTAGTAGCAATCTGTTTTGGTACACTCAAGGATAAAATAAATAAGCGAAGATCCAGAAGTATCTGTTATTCTGTAAGGCTTTGCATGGAGTTCAAAGTCGGTTCCCCCCAGAGTTACACTGCACCAGCTCAAGAACTTCTCTGAAAACCTCCCAAATTATGTTCCCTAAAACGCTAAGTCTGAGATGTTGGTGATTATTCTAGGCACGTGTGGGCGCGCATGCGCGCATGCTCACACACGTGGGTGCGTGCATGCGTACAGATGCACACACGCAATGAATGTTTTCATGGTTAAAAACAGTTTGCAAGATTGGGGATGAGATATACATAAACTGTGTATGTTGTGTTTTTGGGGTTTTTTTGGTGCATGATGTTCAGAGACTTTTATCTTCAGGTGTGCATCAGGAATCCCCTAGAGAAGGCTGACCTTCACGGCATCTTTACAATGTATATGGCCATTAACTCTTTTGGGGACACACCCGTTAATATCCTACTAAACCAGTGCATCTCAGAACACAGTTTATTAAACCCTGATATAAATTCCATCTGTTAGAACCAAATAGAAATTGAGATCCAAGGGTGACTCTTAGACGTTGCTTTAAATGGACAACGATTTTTAGGAGAACTCTTCATTAGTATTTTTGTATCATTGTCTCTTTTGGTAAAAAGGGACTATCTACAGATGAAGCCCTTGCCACGGGTAGGTTTAAAAGGTAAGTAGAGATGATGCATGAATTAACTTTTTGGCTTAACTTCTTATGAGTTATTATAGCATTCGTAGCCTACCATGTGGAAACCCCAGTAGACCATTTCAGTTAGATCACCCACTATAGATTGATCAAGCTGAATTTTAGTAACTTTACTCAAACTTCTCCCCACTCTCTAAACCCACCACGTGCTTCCCTATCTCCCTGCACTGGCTCACAAAAACGCTTTCTCCTAAAAATCTCTTCAACCTGATGGCCACTCTTTAAATGCCATTCACCCCGCAAAAAAAAAAACCATATGACATTTGAGAAAGACTCCTTTTACCTTCTTATAACTAAACCTTTCCACTGGTTCTTCCAGCAATCTGTACCTGCCATTGCTTTTGGGCACGCATTTCCTCATCTTACACGTAGATCTTATTATTATTTTAATTCTCATTTCTTAAGTATTTATGCTGAGGCAATCACAGTGCTGTTTGCGTATACGATCTCATTAATATGGAATCTGTGCAATGGTGATGATAACTGCCTATCTGCCTCCCCACATACACCCTATCCTTACGCCCATCATATCATTATCTCCTTAAAAATGAAAGGGGCTTATTGAAGTTTACTAAAGTCCAGGGACTCTTCTACAATCAAGTGGCTTAAATGTTTGAGTTGAAGGTATGCCATCTTTCTAAGCTTTTTCTGCCACGGTCCATGCCCTAAAGATGTCTTGCTTTGGCTTGCTATATTCGTTGATGTTTTGTTGTTGGTATTCTGATGTTGGGGAGAGTCTTTCAGGCCTGAGAAACCATGAGAAATTGATGGAGAGTACCTCATGCTCCAGCATGCCACGTTCCTTTTGAGGACCAAGGATTGTGCCTAAAGTTGTGGGAAACTTTTTTTGGAAAAAGTGCCATGTTCTGTTTTATCCCAAAGTGGCAGAGATGCCATCACTTGGCTTATAGTAACCGAGTTAAAATTACCACTCCAGTTCAGAGTACCTATTACATGCCAAGACTTATGCAAAGCATCATGGATATAAAGTTAATTATGACATCCCAGTGTACTCTAATGGTCAAGACATGTAGACAAAGGCATTATTTCAACAAAATGTAATAAATTCTAAGGCTGAAGGATGCCCCAGGGACTAGCATATGCTCAAAAAGAGAAAATTGACCTAACAGGAAGGTTTAGAAACCTCAAGTAATCCTAGTTTCTATGACCCTTGGATTTCTGTCCTAAGTTTTGATCTACATTTATTCCTAAAGTTAGAAGAATTCATCTTTTAGCTTCTCCTATCTCTTGTTGGAAAACTCCTACACTGGTAAAATTCAATATATCTTCAGTCCTGGAAGTCTGTCATAAGTAGTTTTTATGTTCCTCGTGTCGGATCTCCAATTGGAGGGGGCAGGGAGTTAGTTTTCCTTCAGCTGGAATCAATTTTTTCTACCCAAGTCCATTTACCAGAATTAATCGTTTCGGAAGGAGCTCAATTTTGCTGGAAAATCCAGAAAAGATTTTAGTTACAGCTCCACATAATAAAGCAATTGTGTAATTAGTAATACATTTGTCACTCCTTTACTGGGTGGAGAAAAAAAAAAAAAGTAACACATGTATTGCTTTAGTGTAAATCCTGACAGTGGAGATTTTTTTTCCAGGGAATTATACCATTATACCATAAAAATGTCAAGGCACAAGTTTACTGTTCCTCCTAATATTCTAAAATATTCTCTTAGGCTGACATCTCTGTCAATTAAAATTAAACAAAATTGCATTCTGCCATATACACTTCAAGGAGGAAGCTTTTGAGTTTATGGCTGCTCTTTGCATTGATTTTTAAGACGGCATCTGTAAAACTTGGCTCGAACAAGATGAGGTGGGATGTATTTAAGGACCAGTCAATTTAAAAAATGTTTTTAAAGATCGTAAATTGACAGCCAGAATAGACTGCACATGTCTCCAGGTTTCTCCGCTATTAAAATAAATCCAGCGATTCTCTTGAATTGAATGTTTGTCCTGACATAATTCAGTACCAACACGCTTCTAACTTGTTTTGGGTTTCCAATATTTTTACAGAGAATAACATAAACAAGGAAGCTCGTGAGTGTGGCTTCCAGTTGCTTAATTTGAACAGATTTGGGAAAAGTCCTTCTCCTGGTGTTTCCCACAGCGGAGCCGTGCGAACGTGCTTTCTCACGGGACTGCGGTTCTCAGGAGGAGAAGCCAGAGCCTCGTGGACAGTGAGCGCTTTTGGCTGGACTTCGCTGCCAGTAGTCTTTGGGGAGATCGCCCTCTGCCATAGAAAGGTGAGCAAAGTGAGCCTCCGTTCCAGTTCCTCTAAAAGGAATTTAAGAAGCCATCTTTGGGCTCATCCCTCTGATTGCCAACCCTTAATGGGCAATGTTTTATTGGAGCATTTAAGGCAACTGTTATTTAATGATCCAGAGTTTCTGGGGCCAAAGTACCTCCCTCATTCTCTGTTAAGCACCTTTTGGAAGCTCAGTGTGTCTTCCTTGGATCACCTGGTTCCCACTTAAGGGAAAGAGATAATATCCTGGGCGGCTTAAAAGGGTTTGTGCCCTTTCAAACAAGTTTGGAATGATGCTCTGGTTGGACTGCTGTCTTGAGTAATGTGTGTGTGTGTGTGTGTGTGTGTGTGTGTAAGGGTGGGGGGTCTTTGCAATATTGGTGTTCCTAATGGGTAGATGCTTTGTTTAGTCATAGAGGAAATGGGATCCCCCAAAAAACAAATAGGGGAACTCTCTTTGCTTTAAATTGAAGAGGCTGGGCTGGGGCTATCAGATAAGGAGCCCTGGGGTCTTGTCCAAAAGGATAGTATCTTCCTCGGTGGTCCTACGTAAACTTTCATGACTTCTAAGGAAGCAACATCATGTCCAGATTTTTCACTGCTGAATCCACCATCCCTAACAGAGAGCAAGCATAAAATATGGGCTCCATAAATATTTTTAAAATTGTAAATAAATGGATACATGGATGGCACCCAGTCCCTTAAATACCTCTGCCATTGAAGTAATTGTACTGAAGACAGCACAAGAGAGAGTCACGTGGGGAAAACCACCCCCATGGGAGACTCCCATTGGGTCTCAGGGAGAATCATGGAAACCACAGAAGCTTATGACACTCCCTAGAGGAGAAACCAGGGGGCAAGAGGTTGTTTCCACTCTTGTCGTGTCCACCCTCTTTCTTCTCTCTTTTGGTCTTGAACGATCAGTAGTCATAGTCCCTCTGTTTTCTCCCTTTTTTTTTTTTCTCTCAATTCAGCTCTTGATGGGTTAAAGTGTGCCTTTAGAGGATGTCCACTGCCTATTGCACATCCAAATTACACCTATGGATGGTGGTCAATAGAGGGACTGAGCCCAGGAGAGAGATGGAGATAAAAAGTGCCATAGACTGAATGTTTGTGGCCTTCCCTCCCGCAAATTCATATGTTGAAACCTAATCCCCAATGTGATGGTGTTAGGAGGCGGGGCCTTTGGGAGGTCATGGGATGGAGCCCTCATGAATGGTATTAGTGTCCTTATAAAAGAGACCCCAGAGAACTCCCTTGCCCCTTCTGCTTTGCGAGGATACAATGAGAAGATGACCGTCAGTGAACCGGGAAGCAGATCCTCACCAGATACTGATTCTGGACTTCCCAGCCTCCAAAACTATGAGAAATTAATGTGTTGTTTTAGCCACTCAGGCTCTGGTGTTTTCGTTTCAGCAACTTGAACTAAAACACAAGTGTCCAGACATGGATAGGACAGGCAGGGTGGAAAGAGCAAGATCCCCTCTGGCATCAAGAGGCCAAGGACCTCTGTAAAGTGTATGGGGAACCGCAGTGAAGGCAAGAGGGCTGTTCTAGAGAATCCAACATCTGTTCTTAGCCACACCACATGGTTGACCCAAAAGTATGATTTATAGCACCTTCCCCTGCCCAGCCCTCAGTCTGGAAATAATAAACAGGCTCATTTTTAACATAAAATCATGTTACACAAATATCTGGAATAACTGACATGGTAACATAGGGTTTATTTTAGTTGATTATTGATTAATTCCAGTTTTTCATTTAATAAATATTTATTAGGCTCCTACTATATGCAGAGGCACAGTTCTAAGCATCTTGTTACAGACAGGAAGAATGAGAAAACCCCTTCATATGGAGGTTTTGTTCCAGTGGGAAATAAGGAGAAGAAGCAAGATAAATAAAACAAGTCAATGTCAATGAATGTATATATATATATATATATATATATATATATACATGCATGAGTATCTGCACGTGTGTAGAAAGTGTGCTGATGGTGAGTGTTGAGGAAAAAAAGGAAACAGAGAAGGGGATGAGGAATGTGGGAGAGTGGGGGTGGGCGAAGGTAGGGGAGGTGGAAAGACTTTCAAAGGGCGTCAGGGGAAGATGTTCTGTAAAGATGCCCTTTGCATAAAGATCTGAAGAAGGTAAGGGAGCAAATCTTGCAGATTCCTGGGAGAAGAGCCAATCAAGTAAAGGAAACAAAGAAGACAGGGGCATCACTGACATTGTTTGAAGAGCAGCAAGAAGGCCAGTATGGCGGAATAGGAATTAGCAAATAGGGAAGGAGAGGAAGATGAGGCCAGAGGCAACAAGGCTTTGTGAGTCACTGGAAGGACTCTGGGTCTAACTGTGAGTGAGATGAGCAGCCACTGGAGTATTCTGAGCAGAAAAGCTTCATGACGAAACTTTGTGTTAAGGGCTCTGTATTTTTGTATTAGGAAGAGACTGAAGATGGGCTAGGGTGAAAGCAGGGAGCCCAGAGAGTAGGCTCTTAGACTAATCTAGGCAAAGATTTATAACTTGGGGAGGAATATGCTTTATGTATTATGAAGGATGGTGATGATAATGATGATGATGATGATGATGATTGGTTAGTTCAGAAAATTAAATTAATTAAATTAAATTAAATTCTCATCTCTTCCATGGGCAATTTTATCAAGGTCCAGTGTTTAGTTATCCTCTTTGCATGGATAATTTTTTCAGTTATCAATCTCTAAGTTCAAATCTGTATATTCTATTGAAACATTGTGATGGTTAATTTTATACATCAACTTCACTGGGCTGAGGATACCCAGATATTTGGTCAAACCTTATTCTATTTCTCAAAGGGTGTTTTCAGATGAAATTAACATTTTTAGATTTATTGGTAGACTTAGTAAAGCAGGACTCCCTCCTTAGTGTGGGTGAGCCTTATCCAATCAGTTGAAGGTCTGAATAGAACAAAGTCACAAGTAAGAAATTCCTCCTTTGAACTGGGTCATTGCTTTTTTCCTGCCTTTGAAGTTGAACTGGAACATCAGGTGTTCTGTTCCTGGGTCTTGAGCCTACTGGCCTTGGGACTAGAACTTCACCATTGGCTCTCCTGTGTCTCCAACTTCACCTTGCAGATCTTGGGACTTGTCAGCCTTCATAACTACATGACCAATTTCTTATAATAAATGTCTCTCTCTCTCTCTCTCTCTCTCTCTCTCTCTATATATATATATATATATATATATATATATACACACACACATACACACACACACACAGAATATATATATATTCTGTTTATATATTCTCTCCATATAATATATGTTCTATTTATATATATTATATATATATGTATTCTCTTTCTGTATTCTATGTATATATATATTCTGTTTCTCTGTTGAACCCTGTTTAATACAAATATCATCTGGAATGTCTCCAAACTTTAACATATATATGTCTAATATTGAATTCAAGATCTCCACTTTTCACTACCCCACCCACCATCTTAGCCCTGTGCCAATTCCCAATAAATGGCATCACCATCCAATACAGTTAAATGAGTCATAAAGGAGTCATCCTTTGCTCTTCCCTCACCCTTATTTGCTAACCCCATCTAAACTATCTACATGTTTAGTTGTGTTTTTTATCCTCAGTAGACTTTTCAGATCTGAATACTTTGAATACTTCTATTCATGCCCATTGCCCCACCATAGTCTTGGCTACCATCATATTTATTAGCCTTTTTTTTTCAAATCTGCAGTCACTTTTGGTCTGTGTACAGTGTCATGATCTGTGTGAGCCATCTTTTCAAAACATACATTTGGTTATTTTATTTACTTAGAAATTTCGGTCACTTCCCAGTGATTTGAGGATAAGGAAAACAATCCCTAATTTGATTCTCAAGACTTGTAGTACCCCCCCCCCAATTGCTTGACAAGTATCTACCTGTTGTCCCAGTGTAATTCTCATTACTAATTCCTTTCTCTCCCAAAGGTGTCTAGATTTGGACAATAAATTATATGATCACCTTTCTCATGACCAAGATTAAAGTGGGCAAGTTTATATTCTCAACTGGTGGGCACCAAAATCATTCTCAACTTCTTAAAGAAATATTTTCTGAACAAGCAGACCCCTCTTGATTGAGACAAAATACAGGTGCTAGCAGCTCAAAAGTCATGTTTTTTGAAAAAGTATTTTCCAAAGTTCCCCAGAGAGGAAAGGAGAGGCCATGGGGCCCTTGACCCAATGAGTAGGGAAAAAAAGAGGTTGGTGACAGAAAGACATTAATTCATGCACTGTGAGTTTGAATGATGTGTTTTCTTTACACCTTCAAGTTAAGATCAACTGGAAGACTAAACCTTGTTCAACCTTCCTATAACAGTTATTAACCATGGACATTAGTCCAAGCCTCTGGATTTCTTTCAGGAATTCAATGTCTTATATTACATGAAACCAAAATTTATTGTCATTTCATGATAAATTTAAAAAGGTGACTTGAGTCTCTGTTTTCAGACGTGAAAATAGAGATCCTTTCCAAATAAATAGACATTACTTGTAATATTATTATTATTTGAATGTTGACTTTTCTGCAAATTTAAATTACTTATTCATCATTTGTGTTTGAAGATTGCTAAAATTTCAGAAGACTGGCAAAACCATTCATGCAATCAGTGCTGTATAGAGCTTTCCTCACTTCGAACAGAGGGATAATCATAGCTTTTATGTCCTAACTTAACTATAAGGACCACAGGAGAAAACTTGTACAAATGTTCTGTAATGTAAGACCCACTATATTCCAAGGCTTCAGGTTATCCTCATCACTATTTATTGAGCCCCTAATATGCAACAAACTATACATATACTTATTCTGTTCTTCATAACTATGTTTTTCATAATTTTATGGAAAACCCACCTACCTAACTAGCCACCAGGAACTATTGGTGAATATTTAAGAAATAGTGATCACAGATACCAATATATTTAGAATTCTGAAATGATGAACTTGACCTGTGACTGTAAACGGGGAAAATTATAAAAGAAATTTACTGGGTCGCTCATGATTGACCCTCATCTCCAACCCTTGAGCCTTATTTCATTCTGCTCTGGGACTGATACACTGATTTCCACCCCACACAATCCTCGAGGTCATACCCACCTCATCTGGAGATGTTGCTTCACTTCCTGGTGGCCAAGCCCTATAAATAAAGTTCTAAGTTCCCAAAAAACTGATGAGATAGATAGAGAAAATATTCATAATGCCTTAAGTAAACACACAAAATAAATGGATATACCGTTATTTCCTATAGTAAAAAAAAATCATTGATATATATTACTCACTCAGTTTGCCTCTTGTATGAACATTTTGATTGGCTGTTCCTATCTCTCCAAGTTCTTAGGCTAATTGACTTTTATTTGCCTCACACTCAGATTTTGTTAATAGCTTCACGTATTCTGGAACTTATTTCCTGATTATTTTTTGTCCATAAATTTGAATTATTTATTTGGTGAACATCCAATTCTTGATGTTCTGCATATGCTAAGTTGAGAACACAAGTATCAGTATGTTTATATCAACTTAAGATCCCTGAAATTGACTTGGACCATCATTCTGAAATGCACATTGAGACTAAAGTATGTCTGTCTAGTTTGTTATTGTGAAAAAGATCCCCAGAGGAGCCTGGCCTGACCCCAGAATGTTTTTCTTTATTGCTGGAGGGGGACGCGTTCAGTTCACTCTTATGCCTGTCCCACCGCTCACTATATAATTGTTTATTATGATTTCCAGGCAGACCTCTATGATAAATAATGAAGATTTGGTTTACATGTAGATATGTATATATTATAAATATGGTCCAGGTTTCTCAGCTCATACCATCCTAGAGGGGATATAATCAAATGGGTGAGGATAACAATAAAAACAGCCATGAAAGCCTCCCACAAGCAAAATGGCTGGAATTTCATCCCTAATTTAAGCACCTCCCTGATTCTGGCAGAGGCTGGGCCAAATTCATCTTTAACCATGATGACTGAAATCCTTCCTTTATTACAAGTTAGCTCTGCTCTTCCTGCTGCCACTTCCAGGGGCCACATTTGTCCCCAAAAGTCTCCCCTTTGCCCTCCCACATTGTATCTTATTAGTACTGGTTTCTCCTGACGACATGGTTGAATCTAAGTTTTGTCATGGTCTTCATAGGATCATTCCCTTTATATGTCATCTCCGCATACTTGGTCACCCATGCAGCCACGACCGTCATGGTAGGGAAGAACTTGAACCAGAATTAGCATTTAACTATTGCTACCTTACTATTAGGTAGTCATTATTTAGGCAGGAAAATTAGGACCTTGTCTTTCAGTTTCTTTACAACAGACTTATTTGGCTATTTTTTAAGTTAATACTGCCACCTTCCCCCAGAATTTGTCAGAATCTGTTCAAAAGATAGGACAGAAGATAATATGAGCATCAGTGAAAAATTGACAGTTAAATCCACCGATCCTTCCTGACATTTAAACCTCCTGATACTAGATGGAGTGCCTCACCTCTGCTCAAGTATGTTGCTTCCCTGTGCAGCTACCTAGGAAGGTCAAGGGCAGCTGTTGGCACGTCTTGAGAGTTACTGTTCTGGGGGATAGCAGATAAAGTCAATGCATCCAGTCATTCTAGGTCATGCAGAGTGTGGGCTCTAGACCTATGGGTCACAACACTTGGCACTGATGTTCTATAAACTCTTCAGAAGTTCCATCAAATGTCTATTGATGTGTAAAGTTTCTCTCTGTTGCAACTACATATATGTATCTGCATTGGTTGGTATATAGGCTTAAGTTGGATAATAAAAAGAAGCAAAAACACAATGACTCCAACAGGTAAAAAATAGTATCTCTCGTAGAGTAGTTCAAAGGCAGCTAGGCAGTGTGGGTGCTGGTTGATTCTACTGCAGGGGGTTGAAGAATCCTGGGCTCATCTGCAATACTGTCTTACTGCTCGGAGATTCCTTCATGGAGCCCTTAATTATGTGGACAAACCTGGCTGATAAGTTCCATGACTTTGTTACAACCCATAGGGAGAAGAAAAGTGAAGTGGTGGGGGGCAAAGTGGTAAAGAGAGAAGTGTGCGCATCATATTTTGCTTACATTCCATTGGCAAGAATAGTCATGTGGCCACAACAAGGTGGAGGTAAGGCAGAGAAATGTAGCTTTTAGCTGGGTAGCCTTTTGCTACCTAAAGCTCGGGAAGGAAGACTCTGTGACTAAAAAGAAGGACAGAAGGCTGACTGGATTACATTTTGCAACCTTCTCCACAACTCTGTAGGGGAGAACTGCTGAGCGGAAGAGCTCCCAGGCTTGTAAGGTGCAGTGAGTACAGTCGCTTCAAGTTAGAAGCCATGTCTCAGATGACAGAAGAACGTGGCTTGCTGAATCCCAGAATGGAGCCATGGTGGCCTACTGCCACAGCTAGAGAAACAGTGTGGAAGCATACACAAGCGACCAGAGGGATAACGGTCGATGCTTTATAGGCACTCTCAAGGTAGTCTGAACCTTCAAATTTCCTTTTCACATGCTTTGAAAAATTCTAGAATTCTTTTTTTTTTTTTTTTTAAGATTTGTTTATTTGAGACAGAGAGAGGGAGCGAGAGGGAGCATGAGCATGATGGAGGGACAGAGGGAGAGGGAGAAGCCAACTCTCCACTGAGCAAGGAACCTGATGTAGGACTCGATTCCAGGACCCTGGGATCATGACGTGAACTGAAGGCAGACACTCAACCGACTGAGCACCCAGGCACCCCTCACTGATAGTTTTTATCGTGATATTATTATTAATGTTTTTACTCTTTACCTAGGAAACCTGAGGTTTATTTATGCAAATATAGTCTCTTATCTGACTCTAGAAACATCTTGACATTTCTTAATTTCTTTTAATTCTCTCTCTCTCTCTCTCTCTCTCTCTCTCTCTATATATATATATATATATATATATATAACCATGACACATCACTTAGCCAGCAAAAAAAGAAGCCAGAGACCAAAACTGAGCAAATAAGAGCTTTAGAGATAGTTGTATCAACTGAAACTAGCAGCATATCCAGTTAATGGGTTAATGGTGGCTAAAGCAGTTTAATTATCTTCCCATCCAGAATGATGGCTGGTTCCACAGTCAGTGCTGCAGCTACATGATGACATTAAGGACTTTCCAACACCTTGCTCTACCTTCTTCAGTGTTGCCTCTTTTTTTTTCTTTTCTCTTCTTTTCTTTTCTCTTTTCTTTTCTTTTTTCTTTTCCTTCTCTTCTCTTCTCTTTTCTTTCTTTCTTTCTTTTTTTTTTTTTTAAAGTAAACTCCACACCCAATGTGGAGACCATGCAGGGCTTGAACTCATGATCTTGAGATCAAGACCTGAGCTGAAATCAAGAGTCAGATGCTTAACCGACTGAGTTACCCAGGTGCCCCCAGTATTGCCTCTTGATTACAAGATGGCTGCCACAGATCCAGGCAGCTCAACAGTCCCCAAATGCATTCAAGACCAAAAGTGAAGGCCACATACAGAGGGAGCCTTTTCTTTTACCAAAGTGAGTAAAATCTTTTCCTGGAGCCCTCTAACAGATTTTTCTTCTGTGTAATTACCCACCGCCAGTTGCAAGTGACGCCAAATAATTCACTAAGATTGTTGTGATCAAGTTAAGCAGTTTTTAGTGGCTTGAGGTTGGGTATATCATTGCACTGGAAAAAATGAACTGGAGAAGAAGTGGGTGTTGGCTGTTGAGTGAGCAACTAGCAATGTCTATCACAATAATTTAGAGATAATTTGAGTAGGTAGTGCTTGGTTGATCTCCTAGGCCAAGACAAGAAGAATGAACTTCAAAAAAGTATGCATGTAAATAGTACAGCATTCCAAATTTACATACGTATGGAAAGATGAAACAGACTTTTGTTCAAGTCAACATTTATTTAGTGCTAGGAGCTTTTCGTATACTGTCTCATTCATTTCTCAGAAAATCTTGGAAAGAAAGCCATACATAAGAAAAGATAAGAAAATCTCCATTCCAAGAGCTAAGTTCCTGGGTTCCAGGTAACGTGTTGGGTAAAAGGCAGAAATCCCAATTTAAGTAGGTTTGACAATAATTCCAGGTTATTGTTTTTTTAAGATTTATTTATTCATTTGAGGGAGAGAGACAGAGAGGGAGAGAAAGTGTGAGCGGGGGAGGTCGGCCAGAGGGAGAAGGAGAGAATCTCAGGCAGTCTCCCCACTGAGCACAGAGGGTGTATTTCAGGACTCTGAGATTACGAACTGAGTAGAAGTCAAGAGTCAGATGCTCAACTGACTGAGCCACTCAGGAGCCCCTAATACTAGGTTACTTTCATCTAAAAGAGTTTCTTTCTCCAACTGATGGAAGAGCCTTTATACAAAATAATAATAATAATAACAACAACAATAATAATAAAGTTCAAAATTGGCTCAGAAAGAATTAGACCAGTATGAACTTGGGATGCAATTAGTAATAAGAGCTAGCATGTTTTGAGCACCAGACTATGGGCCAGGCACAATTCTAAATTCTTTAGGTGTAGATAAATTATCTTACCAATATTTGCCACCTCCTATTATCCCCATTTTATAGATTCACCTTGAGGCTCTCTGACTCTAGGGACCAACCCATTAACCACTATGCACTTCTGCCTTTAAAGAGTTCTAGATTGTTGCTGTGAGCTCTGGAATATTTTCTTCAACTACCAGTGATGCTCTTGGGAACCTCTTTAGAGTGTGCCCCAGGCAGGCATATATAGTGCTGCTTGTGGGCAGGAACTCCTCCCCCGCCCAGGATAGAACCCATATTAGGAAATGAGAACTCATATTACGATGAGCTACAAAAGACATTTTGTTGTTGTCATTGAAAGAAAACAAATGAAACTGTAATATTTTAATAGCTCATTAGAGGGAACAAGCAAACGCGGAATTCTTCCAAGTAAATCATCACATAGAATGGGAAATATGAACACGGTTATGTTTTAAAAAATCATCATAGATAAAGAACCATTTTGGAAGAAGAAGATGACAAATCCTTTTAGTTTTGAGATATTGAGGGCTCCCATTGGAGTTCAGTTCCAAGAGCTTCTTTCTGGGACTGTCTCCTCACCTTACTCTTTGGGGTCCCCGCGAAGCTGGTCTATTTCTTAGGTGTGTTAGGGTAGGATTAAGCTGCTGTAACAAAGAACACAACATAATTCAGAAACTTAAGAAAGGTAGTTTAGTCAAGTTTGACAGAAGAAGCAAAGGATTTCCAAGTTGGTAGGAGGCAGTAGAAGTCAACTCAGTTGACAGGACTCTTGAGAGTAGCAGCAAAGCACAACAGTCTGTTGGTGTTGAGTTTATATCTGTAATCCTAAAGTTCTCGAAAGGCGAGATCAAGATTTAGATGATGATGAGAGTCGATAGATCAATCTGTCTCTCTGATCTCTGACAGGAATGCTCATTTTCTATTCAGTTTTCTTAAAAGGAAGTAATTGACCAAGGGGAATAATCACCCCCACGAAAGGACATGGAATGGCAAAATAAGGAAAGAAATATACAAACAAGCAAATATGTGATAAAGTACAATTGCCCTTAAAACTGGGTCTGTGTCTTTGGGGGATATCAAAAGAAAAAGCAAGAGGATTCAGAGGGCCTGTGGAATTGATTTTGGCAATCACATAATGAGTGAGAAGAGGGTAAGGTGTGTTGGGGGTGGAGAGGTGAGTTTTTCTCCCATCTTTAAGTGTGATTTACGAATTTAAGGGGCAAAGAGGCCCCAAATGATTTAGACAAATCCAAATGAAGAGCCTTTTGTCTGACAGTATTCACATTATATTTGCATTCTATTTTCTTTGTGAAGATTTTGGTTTTGATCTTTCTCTCCCTAGAATCCATTAGCAATTCACAACCAAACCCCTTCAAAATAATTCACATTGAAATAAGACAGAGGGTGTCACTCCCCAGGCCACAGAGAGCCAGTGCTCAGTGGAGTTAGACAGAGGAGCCAACCCTTTGCAGTCATGTTCTCAGCTGATTAAGCTCATTCAGGGTTGGGCTGCTAGAACAAAACCAGAAATATAAACTCGTGTCTCCTGCCCCATTTTTTTTTAAAATTTTTTTCTTATAGTAAGGTAGGAAAGTAGGAAAACAAATTATATATATATAATATATATATATATATATATATCAGTAATATATACCAGTATATAATGCATGTGTGTACTTAAGAGATTAAATTTATTAGTTAATATTACTTTGGAAAAAAAAGTGTAAATGGCTAAATATTTTACACCTCGAAGTTAATAATTTAATATAAACATAAATATTAAAATTTAGTTCAAAAAAGATAGCTTTGTTTTTGTTTCCTAAACGAAATGATAGCATTGAAACTAGAATAATTCAATTAAAATAGTTTTGCAACAATTATCAGGATAGAGAAAAATATTGAAGGGAAATCAATTGCCCCAATACCATAGTTCTCACCTCCACTTGATGTGGCAGCAGTTTTTATAGGAGTAGTTCATTCATTCTTTCAGTTTAAAATTAAGCTAGAATTAATTTTGAGTTAATTTGAAAAAAAATTCCATCTTGGACAAAAAAAATGCACCAACATATTAACTGGTTATTTCTGGAATTGGAGATCATGTGCGAATCTTGCTTTCTTTTTTATACTATTCTGTATTTTCCAAGCTTTGTATAATAAGGTGGTGTTCCTTAAGCAATGATGATAAACAGTACATCATATTTTCTTCATATTCAGAAAAAAATTGTATTCAATCAAATAACAGGTTAAATTTAAAAATTCATTTTCATTCAGTAAACTATCTAAATTCAGAAAGTAGGCAACCAAATCAGGTAATATATCACAACTGAGGTTGTTTTTCACAGAGGAGCATATGTAACATATTGAACTTTTTTGATGAATTGTTTAATTCTTCAAATATTTTCTACCCTCACCTGGCAAATTCAAGAACATTGTTTTTTTTTTTTTTTAAACTCCCTGAGAAGTAAGACATTTCTCTTGTATACGTTTTTTTTTATTTGTTTCTGAACTTTATAACATTTTTTTTTCGTAGAAAAAAACTTGCATTTTCCTTCTTCCTTTGTACGTGCACAAAATTTCTGTGTCTATTTCATGGACATTCAATACATTTAGACTTAGACATATTTTCTCCTGGTTTAGTACTTCCAGAGATTTTGGAAGATTCTCACATACTGACTTCATATAAATCGTAGAAACTAGTTCTGTCCTAGATCCGCAGCCCCCCCTCCCCCACCGATCTGTTTTATTATTTTGCCATCATTTAAAATCTCCTTATCTTGTAAGCACTTACAGGGACTCTCTCTAACTATAACTTCAGGAACAGATTAAGTTTGCTTTTCAAAGCCATTCATCATCAGAGATATGTTTTTGTTAGTGTTTTCTTTTGTAAATCATTTTATTATTGTAAGGTGCCTCTGGATGCTGGCATGATAATAGGCTATATAAATGATTTTGTCCTATATTTGTGTTGTATATACTTTATTGTAATAGCACTCTCGGGTCAAAAGCAGCCAATATTATTCCGATTAATTCCTGTCTAGACACTCATAAATTGTCCTTTAATTTGCAGAGAGAAAACGAAGTCATATGAAGCATAACCTTTGCTGCTACAGAAGCTGCACCTGGTTTTTCTGGGTGGAAGAGGCCCGCCTCCCTGCGTCCTTCAAAGCAGCAGGCCTGGCGGCTACAAGGGTGAGCATCTCGTTTTCTATGCTCGGCCCAGGTAGCCAGCCAAGGCCTGCCAGTTGGCATGCTGCTCCTCAAAAGGAAAACAACAAAGCCTAATCCCCCAACAGTTTCAGACAAACACTCATTTTATTTACTCATATTCATCCCCCCCGAAGAAAAAAAAAATAGGAGGAGAAAATAGCTTGCTTAATCCCAATACTAATACAATATTGATTCACATTCATGTTCTGTATTTATTGACGTGCATGGCATACAATGGGGTTTATCATTTAGGCTACTGTGTTTCGGGGAAGGCGCAATCACATTAGAGAAAGAGATGAAGCACACAGTTTATACAGCCCTAATTTTATGTAATGTAAACCTTTCAAACACTGCACATGGGAGAAAAAATGCATGTCCTAATGAAAACCCAAATGCATACCAAATGGATTTATCTTAAAGCTAATTATGACTGCGGAATATCTGTCCTCAGAAGTCCGCCATTATTTCCTAAACTTGTATAATGAAATTAACTTCTTTGGCTTTCCAGCAGCTTTCTGTATATCTCATTAACCAACTGTAAATGCATTTGTGCTGGAGAGCACAGCACAGGGTTTTGTTTTGTGACATCTAGCGTTCAGTGTTTTGAAATTATGCAGGTGGTGTGTAGTGCTCTAGGCTAACTATATACAGAGCCAGAGCATAGATTGAACGCCAGAGAGCATATATGTATTACTAGCATATGGCTTCTGCAAGAAGAAAGCAGATATGAAAAACACCGCACTTTTTTTTTTTTGGCCCCTTGGAGATTTTTATTGCCTAGTGGCAGCTGTATTTAATAAAATATTAGTAGCCACTTGAGGTTTAAAGGTGTAACACAATTCCATTTCAATATAACAATTCCATAAATTCAAATATGAAACCTTTCTAGAAGCACGATATGGCTATAATTAAAAAAAAAAAAAAAACTTGGTATGTGCTTTTGAAAAACAAAGTTAGGGCACATTGTACCTGTAGTCAATCTATAAAGTGGATTTTGGGGGATCGTTCACATTTTTGAACGTTGGAAGCGATTCTAGAGACTTCTGTAACAGAAGGTAATGGTTTAATTTGTTCCTTTTTTGCTGTTGTTACGTCAACAGCATAGTTCTCTGCCCACTCCCTGCAAATGTTTTCTTCACTTCCCCCTTGTTCTCTTCAAGCCTCTTAAAGTTCTCCTTCTTCCCAGAAGAATGTGTGACAGTGCTTAGGAAGCCATCACGCACCATTCAAATGTTAAACTTCATTGTTATTATTTGCAAGTTCCTAAGGAGACCATACTCAGCTTAACCACCTCAGCCCACCTATTCCAACAAAGTCAAAGCCCCGGAGAGGAAGGACTCAGATTGACTTAGAAGCTTTAGGTGGGAAAGGGTTTGGGTGGCCTCCTTCACTGTTGAAACTATTTACAGGAAATGGAGAGAGAGATAGTCTTCTTCAGGAGGAAGATTTCATCTTCTAGATATCCAGCAAAGAATCTGCATGAAAATGCTCAGAGCCTCCAGAGAGCCTAGTTCATTCGCAGGATTTAAGCCTTTGAGTGTGGCCAGGGTACAAGCAGAGGTTATGACAGCCTCCCAAAGGCAGCATCTAGCCCACAGAGGAGTTTTGATTGCCTAGCGGTGTTTTTAAAATGATATTTAATTGTTTGTGATTGCACACACTCTCTCTAGTTTATCATATTCCCCCATGACTCCCTGTCAGCCTATACCTGCTTGAGTACCCAGGAGACATTGCAGGTCAAGATTCCCAATCTAAGACATGGAGAAAGGAAGGGTGCAAGGGAGCACACATCCCAGAGTAGTGGAGAGCTAAGAAATGGCAAAATGTTGTCAGACCAAGGCAATGGCCCTCGTGGTGTCTGCAGTGAGAGGGTCATGGAAGAATTCTCAGCATAGTACAAATTTTGTCCTAAAGATAATTTGGGGCAGTGTAGAGAACGGTATGGGGGAAGGAGCAGGAAATCCATCTCGGAAATCCTTTGAGAGACACCTGGTGGCTCAGTCAGTTAAGCATCCACCTTTGGCTCAGGTCATGATCCCAGGGTCCTGTGATCGAGTCCCACATCAGGGTCCTTGCTCAGCAAGGAGCCTACTTCTTCCTCTGCCTGCTGCTCCCCTGCTTGTACTCTCTCTCTCTCTCTGTCGCAAATAAATAAAAATCTAAGAAAGAAAGAGAGAAAGAAAGAAAGAAAGAAAGAAAGAAAGAAAGAAAGAAAGAAAGAAAGAAAGAAAGAAAAAGAAATCCTTTGAAAAAGCCCTTGAGAGAGATGATGAGGGACAGACTAAAGGCAGCGTGGGGGGACATGGAGGGGGTGAGATTTCTAGACGTGTTAGTGAAGTAAGACTAATAAAAACTGATACTGCACGGAAAGAAAAATCTGGAGGTGAAGGGAATGAGTCCTATAACTTCAAATATGGAAGTCTAAATACCAATAAGAATGAGGAGCAATTGACCGACATGGAGAAGCTGGTTTGTGGAAAGCGATGGTGAGTGCTGGTTAAAAAAATCAGATGGAGACAATAAACTTAGAAACAGAGTGAAGTTTTGGAAGGAGTTCCTGCTGGAGACATAGTTATGAGTTATGTGGATCATTGTAGATTGTAGGCTTTCTGGTGACTAATATCCCTCGGGATAAGAACACCCACTGAGGGGAAAAACGGACCAAGGATGGTGCCCTTGGTAACCCCAGTGTTCAAACAACGAATGAACGAGGAAGCAAAAACAGAGGCTTGAGAAGGAATAATCACAATGAAGGTGAAGAATCAAGAGTGAGGCTCTAAATCGATGCCAAAACACAGTGATTAATATCACTATCCTTATGATCCCAGGGGATTTCCAGAGAAAGAGTGTTCCAATCAACATCTTCTTCCTTTCTTTCCATAAAAAAATTTTGTCTATAAATTGATTCAACTTCCAACCACGGGAACAAGGACTCATTTTATACATATCGAGGAGAGTTCTTTTAAACAAGCTCCCCCCCACCCCCCAAAGCAGCTTTGGTGGAACAGCCTCTATTTTGAGACGCATTTCATTCCTGTTGTGTGTTCACTGGATTATACTGTTCTTTTTTTTTTTTTAAAGATTTTATTTATTTATTTGACAGAGAGAGAGCAATCACAAGTAGGCAGAGAGGCAGGCAGAGAGAGGGGGAAGCAGGCTCCCTGCTGAGCAGAGAGCCCGATGCGGGACTCGATCCCAGGACCCTGAGATCATGACCTGAGCCGAAGGCAGAGGCTTTAACCCACTGAGCCACCCAGGCGCCCCGGATTACAATGTTCTAAGTGACCCTGGAGCTGATTTATTTTCCTATGAACACTGTGATAAGGCTCGGGCTCAGGAAAACAGGACTTGAGAAATTCAGAATTTAAATCACGATGAACTTTAAAATGTAGAATTTAAACTGAATTCAAGTCTCTAATCCCAGGAAAGAAGAATCACAAGGCCCGATCAGGTTGGACTCTGTTTGCGACAAACTTCCCCAAACATGGGTCAGGAGCAGATATTACTGTTGCCATGGTAACTTCTGAGCTGTGTGTGTGTGTGTGTGTGTGTGTGTGTTTGCGTGTGCATGCACACTCAGAAGCGCATGTGCTTTCTATCTTGCTTCTGCAGTTCCGAAGTAAGATAAAGGTTGCTAAAAATTCAGCGTTTTCTTCTAGTAGCCAAAAGGAAAATACATATCAAATTTTACTTTGAGGTCAGTGATTTTTTCCCCATGTATTAAGACGTGATGGAATTATTTAATTACCTTTGCTAGCAAGTTTACAGACAAGCATACTCCTATCGTATTGCATGCCCACAAATAGGATTATTTACATCCAATCTAAGGAGTGCTGACTGGTGTCATTGGAAGCTGAAGCTGTATCAGCATTTCAATTCCCACTTTTCTGGGCAAAAACCCAAGTGAATGATTCAATTAAACTCTTTACGTTATATATTATCCAGAAGTTCACAATATAAAGTGATTCTCTCAGTCTGAACCCCTGCCTTTATGATTGCAATTTGGTAGCAAGACAATTTCCAAGGACTATTTTACTTGAACCGCAATGAAAACGTCAGGCCATAACACACTTTTTGATGCGGGTTTTATGAACGACCCTCCAAAATCAACCATTATTTCAAGCACATGCAATAAATAACCTTCATTATTCATCAGAGTGTAAATACGCATTTGTATTTGCAAATATGGTGGTTTCCTGAGCAAAGCAGCCATTTAAGGAACTAACAAATAGGCGTCAGCCTCTTTAATTGGCAGAGACCATCTCTTGAGTTGCCGAGAGACAAACAGCTCCTTCTTCAGCCTTGTCTTTGCTCCTTGCCCTGAGCCCAGTACCTTTGAGCATGTCATATTGTAGACACTCAACTAACACGTATTAAATGAACAGGACTGAACCCACATCCCATAGTGACCCGTGGAGATATAATTTTTGCAATGATTTTAAAAGAATATTATTCCTGTTTCTTTTGAAATTATCAAACCCGAAGGACTCTTTTAACAGAATTAATTAGTTAGATAAACTTAACATATTGTAGGTCCCGAAACTGAAATACTAGAGAATTTTCTTTGAAAACACTGTTGCCAGCTGCCTACCATCTTTTTTTTTCCTTTTAAGTCAGAAAAGGCCAGACATATTTACACTGAGATTCCAAAAGTATATAAAAGCAAAAATGATATATAAACCACACTGAACTGATAAATCCAAGATGTCCAATAAAGTCATTTTGTGTCATTTGCTTCTGGCGCTTAGAAGAGACGCATTACTGCTCTAACTTCCTTCTGCTCCAGACCCCTAGATGGGTTTCTTTGCTAAGTTAATACTCTTTGCTTCTGCCTCCTGGGCTGATAGAGACAATTCCATCTTCTATGTGTGACTCTGTAACTTCACTACTTCCCCTTCTTCATTAGAATTATGTTGGTTTGTCCATGTCTTTAGCCATGAAAATTCACTAAGTGCCTAACACATGTCAACTATTTGCTATATGCCACACACTTGGAAACACAAATGACTAACTCTATTATGGACTGAATGTTTTGGTCTCCCCAAAATTTGGATGTTATAAGCTTAACCCCCAATGAGATGGTGTCATGAGATGGGGTCTTTGAAAGGTAACCGGGTTTAGATGAGGTCTTGATGGAGGAGCCCTTATGATGGGATTAGCGACATTAAAAGAAGAGAAAGAGACACCAGAGCTTCTCTCCACTATGTGGAGACACAGAAAGAAGTCAATGATCTTCAAGCCAGGAATATGGCCCTCAGTAAGAATCTGAATATTGACTCCCTGATCTGGGACTTCCAGCCTTCGGAACTGTGGGAAAATAAATCTCTGTCAATTAAGCCATTCCATCTATGACATTTTGCTATGGCAGCCTGAGCAGATGAAGACAAACTCTAAAGTGAATCCACACCTCGATGCCCAAGGGTTGATATATAACATCAGCTATAGTAACGTAGTAATAAGCCTAATGACTCCAGAGAAAGAAGTTAACTTCCTGGAGCAGTTACAGATAGATGAGTGAATATTTACCACAGGTTTTGAAGGCACGTGCCAAAAAGAGAAATTTGGTGTAGTGCATTCTGGGCAGAAGATGTGGCATGTACAAAGATCTGGAATCATGGGAAGGTGTGTCACATTCAGGGAAGAGTCGAATGTTCAGAATAGTTAAGGTATAGTCTTGATCAGACCAAAGATGAAGTTGGTAAGATGGGTTACAATCAATGGTGAAAGGTCAAGGATTCTTTGCTAAGGAGTTTAGACTTCATCTCATTAAAACAAAACAAAACAAAAACAAATAAAAAAAGCCAATTTAGAGTCTCAAGCAAGCAAGAGCCAAGGTTGATTTTCTTTTTATTATGAGAAGAAATTTAACATGAGATCTACCCTTTAATGAATTTTTAAGTGCATATACTGTAGTTTGAACCAAAGACACAAAGTTATACGGTGGATCTCTAGAACTTAATCATCCTGCATACCTGAAATTTTATACCTGTTGAATAGCAACTTCCCATTTCCCCCTCCCCCCAGGCCCAGGTAACCATAATTCTATTTCTGCTTTTGTGTTTTTGATTATTTTTGATATGTCATACAAATGGGATCAAGCAGTATTCGTCCTTCTGTGACTGGCTTATTTTGCTTGACATAATGTCCTCAAGTTCATCCATGTTGTTACAAATAGCAGGATTCTCTTCCTTTTTAAGGTCAAATAGTATTCCCTGTACACACACATCACATTTACTTTATCCATTCACCTGTTGGTGGGCATTTAAGTTGTTCCCACATTGTAGCTATTGTTTGTTTGTTTTAAGAATTATTTATTTGAGGGGTGCCTGGGTAGCTCAGTGGGTTAAAGCCTCTGCCTTCGGCTCAGGTCTTGATCTTAGGGTCCTGGGATCGAGCCCCACATTGGGCTCTCTGCTCAGCAGGGATCCTGCTTCCCCCTCTCTCTCTGACTGCCTCTCTGCCTGCAATCTCTCGCTCTCTCTATCAAATAAATAAATAAAATCTTTAAAAAAAAAAAGAAAAAAAGAATTATTTATTTGAGAGAGAGAGAGAGAGAGAGAGCATGGGGAGGGAAGAGGGAGAGAAGCAGACTCTGCTAAGTGCAGAACCAGACGTGGGGCCCGATCTCACAACCCTGAGATCATGACCTGAGCCAAAATCAAGACTCAGACGTTCAACTGACTGAGCCACCCAGGCGCACCATTGTAGCTATTGTTAATAATTCTGAAATGAACATGGGAGTGAAAATGTCTCCTTGCGATCCTGATTTCAATTCTTTTGGACAAAGACTCAGAAGTAGAATTGCTGGATTGCATGGTAAGGATATGTTTTGTAAGGATGACCTGCAACAGCCGATGGTAAGATAGATGACACAGACTGGTTAGGAGGCTGTTAAATCAGTCTGTGGGAGAGAGAACCTGAACTGCACGGAGGTGATGGAAAGGAGCCAACAGACTCCTGTGGCCTCCGCAGGACTGGCTTTTCGTGCAAGACAAGGCATCAGCTGTCTTCCTTCTCCTGTTGCCAGAAGGTTCTCTGTTCCCAAATTCCTCTTTTGCCAAAGTACCTGATAATCCCACTGCATCTCACTCAAATTAGTTCAAGAAGTAAAGGTCCCTTAAAACAAAATAAAACAAAACAAAAACAGGTTTCTGGGAAGCACGGCCCATTATCAATGCTATCCCCTTACATCGGCCTGGGGCAACGTTTTCCAAAGTGTGTTGCGGGGAACGCCAGTGTCTGTCAGATGTTGGTGTTATTATATTAACAAACAGAAAGGATTTGTGATAAGATTTCTTGGGGGAATCTCTGGATCAAGCAGATTCATTTGCTGTAAGAATTTTCAGACTCTAATTCTTTTTTTTTTTTTTTAAGCTTTTATTTATTTATTTGACAGAGAGAGAGAGAGAAAGAGGCAGGCAGAGGGAGAAGGACAAGCAGGATCCAGGCTGAGCAGGGATCAGACAGATGCGGGGCTCGATTCCACAATCCTGGGGTCATGACCTGAGCCAAAAGCACATGCTTAACCGACTGAGCCACCCAGGCGCCCCTCAGCCTCTAACTCTTAATGTGCACTCTCAATATCTGCAAGAGGAATACAGTGTGTGTTTTTTCTCAAATATATTGGGCCACAGATAACAGTTTTAAGGGACAATTTTGTAAAACTCTGATACACAGAGGGCTTTGGAGTTAACAGAGTAACTCCTTCAAGAGTTTCAAGGTTTGGGCAAGGCAGACTTCACTGGGAACATGTTAGCAGAAAAAGGAGCTGCTCAGAATTGCCAGTGCCTTGTTCACTCCCACGTTTCTAAGAGGAAGAACTGAGACTCCTGGACTCCTACATTTTTTTTTTTTTTTTAGACTCTAGGTGCCAGGATCTTCCTGTTATACCACAAATGCCATTGCCCCCATAGCTAAAAGGAGTGAACTGAAGGGGATCACAAGGGCAAGCGGTGACTCGGGCTCAGGTTTATGGATTTGGGGAGGTGGAGGAAAAAAAGAATGGAAAGAGTCAGACAACTATCTACAATCTTGGAAGGCTGTCAACATCGTGTCAGGCAAGGGATTCAACGCGAGCACTGGTCTCTAACAGGAGGTTCAACAGGAGAATAAAAATGCGCTCAGTACAAATTATACTTATTCCTCAACATGACCTCTTGGAGTCACTACCAAGTCAGGTGGGGCTGGTAGTGATTCATGGGTCCTTGTTGCCTTGTGCATTCATTTATTTATTCGATAAACACTTATGAGGACATAGGAATTCAACCATGGTCTCCATTCAGCCTGGATGTGATGTGGCTCTGTCTCCCCATAACTAATATGGCTATTTTACAAAATTTCTTCCCCTTCTTCATCTTCTTCTTTTCCTTCTTCTTCTTCTTCTCCTTCTTCGTCTTCTTTTTTTAAGTAGGGACATAGGCGTGAAGTTCAAATCCAAGGCTTGAACTCACGACCCAGAGATCAAGACCTGAGCTGAGATCGAGTCAGATGCTTAACCCACTGAGCCACCCAGGTGCCCCTGTTTCACAAAATCTCTTTAAGCTCTTTAAGCTCTATCAGGTTATGTAGCACTCAGAACATGAAAGATCACCTCATTCTAAAACTAATCCATCCAAATTGGATGAGGAAGGTTATGCCATAATTATGCAAAGTTGGGGGAGCCGCTGAGTATAACACAGATCCTGTCTACAAAGTCAGCAGAATCCCATTGGTCAGGCAGTCAGTCAGCATCACAAAACACCTACTATGTGCCAGTTGTATGCTAAGCACTAGAGACAGTAGTGGATGAAAGAGATATGGGCTCTGCCTTCATAGTAGATTGAACTTCACCAGGGAGAGCAAATATAGAATGAATTATTTCAAGTGATTGAGTAAATAATTTAAAGTGAAAGTGGATGAAGGGATGAATACTAGGAGCTGTGAGAATGTATAAAAAGGATCGAGCCCCACATCGGGCTCTCTGCTCGGCGGGGAGCCTGCTTCCCCCTCTCTCTCTGCCTGCCTCTCTGCCTACTTGTGATCTCTCTCTCTGTCAAATAAATGAATAAAATCTTTAAAAAAAAAAAAAAAAAAAAAAAGAGAATGTATAAAAAGGGATCTCACATTTTTCTGTAATGGGGTGGCCAGGAAAGGCTACGTTGAGTTTCTTAAGCTCACCTGGTCTGAGGATATCTGGAAAATAAGGTGATGAGACTCAAGCAATATCCTCCACAGAATGTGATCCAACATATTTGGGAGTCACTTTGAATTATACCAAGTTCAGCTGCCTTCTTTGCTGGAGACTTGTTGGTCATTAGTGTGCAAATACACATCGTGACTCTCAAAGGGAAGTTCTAGATTGAAGCAGATCCCAAGTTTTTGGGGGGGAACATTTCTGTGCAGAATATTTATGGCAACCAGTATTCTAAGGAAGACCATTTAAAAAATAATTGAGTAGATGTCCAAGGTCTCTGCCAGCTTTAAAATTCAATTATTATGTCTTAAAGCATGTCTTGGAAAAAACAAAGTAATCCAGCATCTATGTGTAAGAAAGACTGGATGGATGGGCTCCAAGAGATGGAGGTTGTGGCAGAAAATCTATGGCGGACATCGTGACAGCCTAAACTCAGAATGAAGGGATATTCGAGGTGTGGGTGTTAATTAAATATAAAGTATATAAAAAAAGAAAAATACAACAATGGCTATGCACCCAAGGAACCAACAAAGATTATTTAAGGATATATGATGTGGCTAAGTGTGACTTCGTGATTAACATGGAGATTCGTAGAGGTACCATTTATAAAAGGAACCTTCTGGGATGAAGGATGTCCAGAAGGATTCTCAGTAAACCAGGCTGACACAAGTAGGAGGGAGACAGAGTGGAGAGTTCTTTTTTCAAAAAAAAAAAAAAAAAAATCAGAGGAGAATGGCAGAACTCTGCCGTCTCTGCTAATGGCCCATGGCTGTGCCTTGTCCCCCAGAGTGTGGCTTCTAGTCCCGCCTACTTCCCACTGCTTGAACTTTTCTTCTCTTTTCTCATATTTTTAGCTTTTATTACAGTGCGTGGCCAGGAGGGTGAACTTTTCTCTCCTCTGGAGATTATTCAGGTTTTAAAGCCCCCACTTAAAAAATCCTTTTCACATGTTTTTGTTGTTAAAAATGTACAAACTTTTTGGATCTAATCTCATTTCACTTCTCAGTGAAGCCTTTCATCAAAGCTCCAGCCAGCCACTGCATTGTCCCTTGCCAACCACTGGCAGCCATTTTCTGGGATAGCTTTTCCCTACATCAAGGCAGTTATCTCTATGCAATTAATTATTGCCTGTTGTGTGATTTTATTGTGTTCTTTTAATACCTCATGGGTTTTACTAAATCTTCTAAAGGAACTTGCCTTCCTGCAAGGGGTGGAGTGCTAGATATTTGGTGTTTCCATAATAGAATGCAAATCACTGAATACTTATTCAGTAATTTCTAGGGTTAGGCCCATATAGATGTTGGATCGGGGGGTGTAAATGCCAAAACGATAACAGAATAGAGACTCTACTCTCCTGGGACTTAAATCCTTGTTAAAGTTGTAAGAAACACTGAGCAAACGGAATAAACATAAGCCAAAACGTATTAATTGCTGTACAAGAAGTTTTAAAATACAGTTTTATGGTGGTGGAGAGAAGGAAATCGTCATATCCTCGGGAAGATTGGCATGGCTCTGATCTCACAAGAAACTGTTTGTGAACTCCTTAAAGCAAAAAGAACTCACTGTGTCTAAAAATACAAAGTGTTGCCCTGAGTCCTACTTACTATGAATTAGGAAATTTCAGGAGCACCTGGGCGGCTCAGTTGGTTGAGCATCCAACTCTTGGTTTCGGCTCAGGTCATGATCTTGGGTCCTGGGATCAAGACCCAGGTTGGGCTCCGCACTCATTGGAGAGTCAGATTCTTTCTCTCTCCCTGCCCCTCCCCTGGCTCACATGCTTTCTCTCTCTTTCTCTGTCTGAACAAATAAATAAAACTTAAAAAAAAATTCATCTCAGAAAACTTCACCTTTGCGAATCATTAGCACCTTCGCCAATTTCCTTTTAAATCATACTTAGACATTGTTTAATCTGTTTTCTAGTTATTTTCTTCCATGGTTTTACCATTCATATTCATTAGAACTTATCTTTAAGTGACAAATCAGAAAAGCTAAGTGAGTGGTAAATTTTCTGAGTGTTTTTCATGCACAGGAAATGTCTGTTTTGCCTCCTACAAGGAATGACAACTTGACTATGGGGTTCTTATGGCAGAAGCTTTTATTCGCACATCTTCTAAACTATACCATTATTTTCTGGCTCTTAAAGCTGCAGAGGAGAAGTACAATATCAAACTGATTTCTAGGGTGACTGACAAAAATAAGTAATTCCTGTCTTCTTCCTAGTTATTCATAGGATTTTGCCTTTATTCCTGAATACAAACATTTTAACCAAGTTAGTAGTGATGGATGTCTTTTTTTTTTTAATTTAATTTTATTTTTTTCAGTGTTCCAGGATTCATTATTTATGCACCACACCTGGTGATGGATGTCTTTTGATCAAGTTCTCTGTACACAAGATCCTATTGGAATCTCCAGGGCTTTCTCCAACCCTTCAGTATTTTTTCTATTAGTATTTTTATTGTTCCTATATTATGTTTCTTTGCTTGTTGTTTCAACTCCATTTCTCTGGCCTCATTTTTATAAATGCCCATTGTTAGGGGATTGGGTCTCTCTTGACCTCTTGTACAAATTTTAAAATCTTCATATTTTCCTCTGCGTTCTGAATGAGAATTCCACCCCAGGATCCATTACCTTGGCTTGCGGAAAATTTGTCGTCGTTGTTGTTCCATTACGCTCATTCCCTTTTTATATCTGCTTTTTATTCAGTCAGGTTGGTTTTCTTGACAGTTTATGTTTTAGCTTCCCATTTCCTAGGTCTGTATTTTTCAGTTGTTTTGTGAGGATGAAGTAGATGTTACTGAAAGTTAGTTCTTTTCCTTATAACTTTTTATTTTCAATATATAGTTTTAATGTTCTCTGTGAGGGTTTTGTCATCTTCCTTATAGGTTATGAAATCATTCAGTAGTCATGTTTTACTGTCAATTTTTATTTTTTTGATTTTTTAATTTAAGATTTTATTTATTTATTTGAGAGAGAGAGAGAGAGCACAGACAGAGAGCGAGAGGGAGTAGCAGGCTCCCCACTGAGTAGAGAACCCGAGGCAGGGCTAGATCCTAGGACCCTGAGATCATGACTTGAGCTGAAGGCAGACGCTTAACCGACTGAGCCACCCAGGAGCCCCTGTCAATTTTTTTTTCCTACTGCTTTAATTTAATAACCTAAAATGAGAAGGTTGTAACAGCCATATGCTGTCTATATATTCGGTGGGTGGCTTCTCCTTTAATTTTATAATGATCAGGCATTTTCAACTAGGACAATCCTATGAGACTGTAGACCACCAGGCTGGTTGATGTTATGTGGTGCTACTTGCCACCTAATCCAGAAGTCTGGGAAGAATGTGTTGAGGGATGGAACTCTGGGAAATCCTAGAATATCTTCTTGGGTAAAATGGCACCTGGGAAACAGAAAATCACATCCCCCTTTCCTGTAAACCTCCTCTCGATACTAATATGGATATGGGGGGTTTTCTCCTTCGTGCTGCTTCCCAGCGCACCAAGAAAAATCCATACATCACAACAGACTGCAGGCTGTGAACCCACCCACTTTCCTTCTGGAGCCACAGACTGACATCTAAGCTCGCAACGGCATCAGTGCTCAGGGAGACTCCTGAGTGGACACCGCCTGTTGTCAGTCCGTTGGCCCATCTCCTACAAATCACAAGTGGGAGTGGGGTTCTGGGAGGGCTTCTCTGATTATGAGGCTGTGCTACTCTCTCCAGAAGAAGAATCATGACTCTAAGTCTCCCTTCGGTCTCTTTTCATACCTATGTCCTACACAGCAAATTCTTTGGTTTCTGCCCCATCAGTCTCTGTTTGCATGGATGACACAGACTTTTCCCGAGAAACAAAAATTTTGATAATTTTACTGATAACTTTGCTGGGCACCAGGGGTGGAGGACAAATTAGATGCTCAACATCAAGTTGTCATTTAACCAGAAATATGCCTACTGGTTTTAGTTACATCTTTGGGGACCAAAGTTTATTTTTATCTTCGTTCCACAGAGAATAAATCTATTCTTTCCTCCGCATGGTAATTCTGTCAGTAATGGAAGGCAACTTTTATGAATATCCACCCTGACCCAGGGGATCTCTCCTCTGAGTGAAGCCAACTTATCTTCCTGTGGTACGGACTCCTGTTTTCTCACAGGGTCTTGTTTCAGTGTTTCCGTGTATGTCTTAGGATGTTGCACACAGAAATGAGCATACCACTCTGGTTGTTATCTGATCCGTGCTTAGGTAGGATGGTTGTCTCTTTCGATACATGCCTCTACTTCCGTAATCAAAGGCAACGCTGTGTCAGCTTACTAAGTGTCACATCACCCAGGTGACACCTAATGCTCTTTTTCACAACTAAAGCCACAGAGGCTTTGATTAAGCCACGGGTTTCTCATTCAATGACTTCAGGTCTTTTACTTCTTTGGAGGGAAGTGTGGGACCTTCCATTAGTTCCACTTACATTACTATGTATTTTGGCCATCCTTCACTCAGATTCATGTTCTTTCACTCAATGTGTTCAAGATCCTTTCTGAGTTAGTTGAAGAAAATCTTTGGAGCATGCCTTCCATATCATCTTTCCGATCCCAGAAAAAAACGTGGAACTAGATGAGGCTGTGCACAGGGTGATCATGACATGTTTCTAGAACCATCTCCCTCCCCCCACCTGCCACATTAATTCACTAATTCATTGCCCACCTCTGGGAATATGACCTAAGTCCAGGACCTGCGGATGATCTCAGATTTTACCATTTTGATCACTGGAATACCAGGGAAGTCTTTGTATACTCACAGAGACTTTTCAGAAGAGTTCTTAATTTTCTGTAGGTGAGGGGTAGTGGTGGGTGGGTGGGTGGTTCTGTATATGCATGTGCATGGTTGTGTGTGGGTGTGTGTGTACATAAAAGATTTAGGAGTTCCCAAATATCTTAAGAAGAAAATTCATTTCTTTTTTAATAAGAAGCATGAGGCAAAAGCTTCTATGACAGGAGTGAAGATGCCATCTTTGTGATCAGCGTCTGCAACGTCTCTGGGATTTATCACAAACTGATTCAACTCAAAAGTTATCTGGAAAAATTAAGCTCTCAAAGAAATCTTGGCAGTCCTCTACCTTTTCCTGGATTTCAGGGAACGATTTTGATTTGTGATCTCTTAAGTCCGTAACAATTTGCTATTTCTAATTTATTGCTTCATTTGTGACTGCTGCTACGGCAAGGTAAATTTATTCTGATTTGCACAACCTAAGTCCTTCCTCTGACAGTGACTAATTATTACCTGAGTTAAAATAATGAAAGTGTCGGAAAGTGTCCGAATGCAATTTGTTAGGAAAACATGTGGCATGCTGTGTTACCCCAGTCCAGAAAAGCCTAAGTGATCAGAAACCATGGAGAATTAAGAAATGTTTTTTTCCCTCAAAGGTTATAAATCAATGTAGAAAATTTTAGGAACTTTCGCTGCAAAGAACTGAGTTTGGTGACATCAGGAGTGCTTGTGGGTTTTTAAATATCTTATATCTTAATAAAAAAAAGGGAACCCATCGGAGAATTACACAATAACGACATGAAATGAGTAAAGAGAACCAACATTTGCTGAATGCCTACTATGTTCTCGACGTCACTGTCCTTGGCATTCATAGGCTTCATCTCCTTTGATTTTCACAACAATTCTTTATGGACTCATTTTAAACTTTCTTATTTTATTCCTCAGCACATGGAGATTCAGAGCTTATATAATTTTCCCAAGGACAAGCTGATAAGGATTAGAGCTGTATTTCAAACACCGATTTCTCTGACTCAAATATCATGCTCTTTCCGCCGCATCAAAATCCCACGTAAGGTTGACTTTTTTTTAACACATGCAGCAATTTAAATTATAAAATAACCCAACGGATGTCCTATTAAAGAAACTAGATATCTGGCACCCTATGCATATGTAATAGAATTGACTCTTAAAACAAGGAGTGATAAATGCAAACCCGAAATGAGTAAAAGAACTTGGTAGAGAAACAGGGGAGCCAAAGAATTCTTCATTTGTATTATTTTCAAAAACAATGTCTGGCCCAAGCCTGGATTCTCAGATTCTTTCAGACATCCAGCCATTCTGTAACTCACTCTATCTCCAAATACTGGCTTTTAATTTCAAGACTCTTCTTTACAGATTTATGACCTAAATATATTAGGCATGTCAGGATTACTCCAGGTAAAATATGTATAATTATAATAATCATGGTGATAATGAAGAAAGTACGTTTCTAAAAGAGGCTTCATTTAAAATAATGGTCTAATTTTTCTATGCACAGTAAATTTATAAAAAGCAGTAACTAAATTTTGGCAATTTTAGACTACAGTTTAATAAAGATATGTTTATTTGGGGGCTCTACTCTTTCATGTTAAAAATGCTGTTAAGTTATTAAGATGAACACTTAAATCTCGAGTAAAGATATTTCTGCTTAATAAGGCCCTTGAAGAAACCTATATTATTAATATAAGGAACTGCTACAAGTATATTCCATATTTTGTGTTAAACAATATGAATTGAATATTAAATATATATTACATATGTATATGTATATTAATTTTCAGTTTTTACATATATATACAGTTTGTTTATATATATATAAATACACACATATATACATATCATAGGCAGTGTTCATTTGGAGGAAAGATTTCTTAATTTGATTAGGTTAATTATGAATAATTTTTTAAAAATCATGTTCACCCACAAGATACTAATAGATGTTCTAGATGCAACCAGGCAAAAACCTTAGCAGTACAACACATTGATGACATCTGGATACTACCACCTTCAAAAATTTGTAAAGGAGGCCTCCTAGAAACATGGCTAATCAAAAATATTCTCTATGGCAAAATTGATCTCCAACCCACATACTCACTGATGAAGAATGGATAAACAAAATACGGTATATACATACAACGGAATATTATTCAGCCCTAAAGAGGAAGGAGATTCTGATACATGCTACAACTTGGATGAAATTTGAGGCCATGATTCTAAGTGAAACAAGCCAGACACAAAAAGACAATATTATATGCTTCCACATAGATGACATACTTAGAAGAATCAAATTCAGAGACAAAAAGTAAAAATAGTGGTTTCAAGGGGATGGAAGGATAGGGAAATGGGGAGCTATTATTTAATGGGTAGCATTCAGATAGAAGAGATGAAACATTTCTGGAGCCAGGTGATGGTGATGGTTGCACAACAACATGAATGTACTAAATGCCACTGAACTCTACACCTCAAAAGGGTTAAAATGGTAAATGGCATTATGCACGTTTATCACCATAAAAAAGAACTGATTTTTAGTTTAAGAAATGTATGGTCTTATAAATGATTTCCTAAAATATATTTTTTTGGAAGGGACAAGTTAGGATAGGGACAAAGCAAGGAAAACTTTCAAAGAGAGGCAAAATATTTTTTTTTAATGTTGTATTTTTGAAGAAGTAATATATGCAAATGATAATGCAAAATTTCCCGCAGGGTTCATTGTAAAATTTAGTCTCCCTTCTTAGTTCTCTATTCACTGGAAGCAGATAGTCTTATCAGTTTTTGGCGGAGTCTTCCAGGAGAGTCTCATATATTATAAACATTTATGCAAGATTTTCTTTTTTTTTTCTTAACTCAGATGCTAGTTCTCCTTACATTCTTCAGATAAGAAATCTTAAAAATTCTCCATTTATAATACTGCTTCATTCTTTTTAATTACTGCAGTAGCATTTCATTGTATGAATACACAAAATTGGTCTAAAAATCTCCTATGGTTACATAATAAGATTTGTTTCCAACATTTTACAATCTGAAGTGATCCTTCAGTGAACACCATCGTATGAATACCATTTCCCATTTCCCATTGCAGGAAAATGAACGTATCTTAATAAGTTTGACAATGAGGAACTATGGCTTCTTAGATAAAATACCATGTGGTACAGGTAGCTCTATCTGGAGGGATGGATGATGGAATGTGCCTCCTTCATCAGAAGACAGAAGGTCAGAGTGCTAACCTAGAAATAATAGAGATTAAGCCATGGTATAAAGAAAGTAAAGGAATGCACGGAATTACTCAAACTTTCTAGAAGGAAAACTTGCTAGGACTTAATGACGAAAGCATAGGAAAAAGTAGTTTAAAATTTCAGAATTTAAGGACTTGAAGGTTTCTAGACCGGGAGTCTGGGAAAGTAAGTTCAGTCCTGCAGTTTTTGAGTGTCTGGCATTATGCTCTTTATGCGACTGGGAAGAGAAATACCATAAGCCCTCTGACGTAAGTCACCATCAGCTCTTTGAAACTTCTTTAGAATCATTATGGCAGGCACACAGGGTCTAGAAAATGTATAAGTCTGGGAGAACAGTATCTTCCCCTTACAACTAATGCAAGGTCTATGCACAAGATCTCACACACAATTGGCTCCCAACAGTTACTTATGGACTAATTTACCTTGGTAAGGTAGGAGATAATGAAATCAAAATAATCTCGTTTTACATCAACAACATAGAGCCCTTTTCTTGGATTTCTGAAAATGGCTGCCATCTATGTTTTGACAAATGTGTTTTGGTTCAGAGTAAGTGAATCATCCAAAGACTTGCTGAATGAATGACAGAAGGGAGGAAATAAAGAGAACCAATTAAGAATATTGACCACAGGAGTGCAAAAAATGCTAGCTTGAACATGATATCCTCATAAACAAGAAGGATTTTTTTCACGAAACGAAATCAGAGGGTATATTTACAGGAAAGCAGGAGGACACGTGAGGATCTAGCGGGAAGAAAATGAACTTTAGAGGGGCGCCTGGGTGGCTCAGTGGGTTAAAGCCTCTGCCTTCGGCTCAGGTCATGATCTCAGGGTCCTGGGATCGAGCCCCGCATCGGGCTTCTCTGCTCAGCAGGGAGCCTGCTTCCCCCTCTCTCTCTGCCTGCCTCTCTGCCTACTTGTGATCTCTCTCTGTCAAATAAATAAATAAAGTCTTTAAAAAAAAAAGAAAAAAGAAAAAAAAGAAAATGAACTTTAGAGACAAACATACCTAGGTTTAAGTTCCACATCACAGAAACAAGATTAATTTCCAGCAAGTTCTTTCACATTCTAAGCCTTGGTTTCCTCGCTTGTACAATATATAAAATAAGACTTTTTTGGTATGAATTAAACTAAAACTAAAAGATATTTTTTAGATACATAAAGCACTGAGCAAAATCCAGCATAGGGTGTATATTCAGCTAATGGAACTTCCTGTCACCTTCCTCTCTTATTGTTCCAAGTACTATTTCTAAGATGAAATAATCATGTTTGGAAATTAATGGGAAACTGATGCTCTAAGACTTGGGGCAGTACAGTGAAGCTAAGAGCACACAGGAATGGAGCTTGACCGCATGGATCCTGTCTGAGCCTTGTTTCTGAACCATGTAACTGCTATCACTGCCCCCCTTCCTTTCTGTGACTCCCAGTACCACGGAGATAAGCAAGGTACCAATTCACACAGTTGCATGGTTGAAGGAAATCATGCATGTGCAGCAATTTTCCCCATGTAAGTGCTCAGAAAATTATAGCTGATGATAGAATTTATTGGCATCTGAGGGAAGCAGCTCTTATCCACTTGCTATATGTAAACGGAGTTGTTATTCTGCATTTAATTACCTGAAAAACTGCAAAGAACTCTACAAATGAGTGGCCATTTAATTACTGTCTACAAGTATGTCTAAAGCGAATGCAAATCACAGGCTTATAGACCTGTGGAATGTTACTATGGGGAGGGACCACCTCAGACTTTGGGGATAATATTATGACATCCTTTCTTTTTGAGTGGCTTGGCACATAGAGACTAAGTGGACAGTTCTGTTATATTTAGTGTATTTGAGCACACTATGTAAAATCTGCTTTTATGCTATATCTATGGAATATTTCCTCTGAGAACTGGTCTTATTATTAGATTATGTGATACAAGACGAGACCAATCAATAGGGACTTTTTTCCCCAACATGCTTGCCAATGGAAGTAACAGTTTTTAAATTATTCCAAGACCTTCTTTGTAGGAGGCTAGGAAAAATATGCCCATGAATCATAAAATTGACAAGCCCTAGGGCTGAGGGGGCCTGGTAGAGGAGATGCAAAGAACAAAGATAAAGGTGCACTACAGGTATGCAGAGACAGGGAGAATTAATGTCAACAGAAGAAATAGCAATGGGATGAGGTGGGAGAGGCAGAATGATCTACTCAGAATGCACAACAAACCACAAACAACCTGACCTGGAGAGAATTACTAACATCTTAGGGGAAACAAAACAAAAGAAAACAATGACTATATTGCACAACTGAGGTCTAATTAGGCCAAAGAATACTCATTCTTACTACTATTGCTTTTTTTTTATTTTTCAGTTTAATCCACTTTCAGTCACAAAGCTTTTCTCCTTTTTCCTTAATCTTTTACCATCACCAGGAACAGCTCACCTGTTTTAAAAATATCTTGACCCGAATAAGAAAAGCCCCTTTTGAATTAATTACTCCTCCCGGGGAAAGTGAAGGTACTTCCCTTAACTCAAAGTTAAACTTGTAGAGTGAAAGAGGGGGAAAAAAAAACCAAAAAAAACCCCCCAAAACTCACAGCTCTCCCTTGCTGGTCAAACAGTCTAACAGGAGAGGGAAAAAGGGTTGCATTTAAATATCTGTTTTGCCTATAAAATTCTTCAAATCTCACAAAACCAAATTCTTCTGTAAGATTGACATTTTAGAAGAGGAGGCAAGGCAGACGGGTGAACTCAGATCAAAATGGATTTTGCCAACTTTCCATTTTATTTATTTATGTTTTAAAATATTTTATTTATTTATTTGACAGAGAGAGAGAGAGATCACAAGTAGGCAGAGAGGCAGGCAGAGAGAGAGAGGGGGAAGCAGGCTCCCTGCTGAGCAGAGAGCCCGATGCAGGGCTCGATCCCAGGACCCTGAGATCCTGACCTGAGCCGAAGGCAGAGGCTTTAATCCACTGAGCCACCCAGGCGCCCCACCAACCTTCCATTTTAAAGGTCAAGGTTGTTTCAGACTTGTGTTGTGTTTTAGTCTCAAGCTCCCGCCTTCATTTCCAGCACTGGGGGAAGTGCGCGTGAACAAAAGGAAGAGAATTCTTGAATCCTTCCCTTGCTCACCCTGGAACTACCAATGCCTGCAGAAGACTTCTGCATGAGGACAACAAAATGACTTCCTGTCATGTGTGCTATTCTTCTCCAGGTGGAGGAAGGACGTTTAATTTCTGAATTTATGACTCTTGGATCATTCTGGAAAAAATGACGTGAGATAACCTTGTCATCCAGCCTACATTGCTTCAGCCCATTGTGGTCAATTGTTTTGAATGCTTATGCCCTCCTCTTCTGGGAGGATGAGACTTACACCTTCCTGCTTTCATCTGTCAGACCACTCATTCACTCTGGAGTCTGTTCTTGGAGAACTTTAAAGATCCATCAAACAGTGATGTATTCTCTTGTGACTTGAGATACTCCTTGGCCAACTTAATCTCATGTGCATTTATCTGCCTTGGCTTTTTGCTCCCATGGACCCTGGCCACACACTGAAAAGTCCTCCCCCCTCTTACCATTGAGAAGCTTTCAGTCAATGAGGGGGCACCTGTGAAAAAAGGAAGTTAGGCCTCTTATCTTTGAGGGAGATGAAATATTTATGTGAAAAGTTCTTAAAAGTGCTATTTTCATATGAATGGACTCTACGCACAACCACTTGAGGGTGGTTTTAAAATCTGGCCTAATTGTTCTGTAAATGCTCTCCCTACAATGGCATATGATAGGAGTTTTACTGTTACGATGTTGTAAAAATTAATAGAAAAAGATCATATATTATAGCAATGTATTTCCGGTATTTTGTGATATATTACAATTATGTGTAATATAGGGAAGGGAAAAGTTTTCGTGGGCCTTCTTAGGGTCGGTCTGTGGGCGGGTCTAAAAATTAAACTGACAGGGGTGCCTGGGTGGCTCGGTGGGTTAAGCTTCTGCCTTTGGCTCAGGTCGTGATCTCGGGGTCCTGGGATCGAGCCCCGCATCGGGCTCTCTGCTCAGCGGGGAGCCTGCTTCCCCCTTTCTCTCTCTGCCTGCCTCTCTGCCTACTTGTGATCTCTCTCTGTGTCAAATAAATAAATAAAATCTTAAAAAAAATAAAAAAATAAAAAAACATAAAAAACTGACAGAGACAGGTGGACACGACAGCACACACATTTATTTAATATAAATTGTATGTGACATGAAAGCCTTCATTAGGAAACAGGGACTCAAAGAAATGGTTAAACTTGAGGATTTTTATGCTAGATTTGATGAAGAGTGGATGGTCACGGAAGAACAAGAGAGGTCAGAGAGCATGAGGTTAAGGTGTAGTAAATCGGCTGAAACTAAGCAAGGCGTGTCCAGATTCTCTTTGGTGTCCCTTTGTCCTCCAAGATAAGGATGTTCCTTTCCCCTGGTATAAGGAGGACACCTCCCACTTGACTCACTTGAGGGTTCTATGACCCTGTTTCAGGTAAGAAGGGCAAGGGGAAGGTCAGAATGACTTCTGTTTTCTCCAACTCCTTCAGCTTAAAATATTTAATATGCCGAGGTGCCAAATGTTGGGGTCGCATGTTCTGTACCTCATCTTTAATATTTTAAAATATCACAAAATCACAACACACAAGATTTTGTGCTATATTACAAATATACAGCCTACCCCATTCCATACTGCATGCTTATTCCACACATGGCCACACACAAAAAGAAAACGATTCTGTGTGTTTCAAACTCAAGTAAGATATAAGCTAGTGGAATGTTAGTGCTACCAGACCCCCAGAAATGATCAATAATAACCCCTATTTTACAAATGATTTAACAGGGGTCTAGAGATCTCGGAAAAGTGGTCTGGTGGCAGCCAATAGGTTAATGGCAGAGCAGGGAACGGAACCGGGTCCTCCTGGGTCCCTGCCCAGCCAGCCCTCAGCTCCTGATTTTTAGCCACCGCTCTATTCTCTGCAGAGCGGAGACGCTCAGGAAATGTCTTCAACACCATCGAATTGCACAAAACAAGCGTGTGCAACTGAACCACTTAGGTTCCTAATATTTGACATTTAACACCTCATACTGAGGACTATCTTTGACCCATCAGTGCTACATCTGAACCTGAAAGAAAAATGTTTATGTTTGTTATTAGACATATATATATGCCTGTCTCCCTTCCCGGCTCTTGGAGACATATGTCTCTATTGTCAGCTCTGTTTCCTGTGTTTAACCCATGCTCTGTCTCCTCTGATTGCCCCTAATGGAGCTTGACAGTTGTAGAGTTAATCTAAGCCCTGGTCTCCAGGTTTTACCTCAGGAAACAATCGGTCTCCAGAGTGTTCCAGCTTCTTGCAAGGCTATATTCCCCCTGGGTCCTTTCTCAGCCCAGCTGGGGAGCCTTTCCCATTGTCTGCCAAATGGACACCAATTAAGTCAACTGTTCCCCAATTAGAATTTTGCAGAGTTCCTCTAGTTCTCTTGTACTCTGGCTCTCAAGCAAGGGTCTGTTTTTGGAATTAGTTACAGAAGGAGAAAAATAAATAAATAAATGGCAGCCCTTTCCTGTAACCCAATCCTCCTGGGCTTTTCCTGTCAGCCACTCACACAACTTGATCCTGGGATATATGGCAACTGCTTGGTAGCTCGGAGGTTTATCATCTGCATAATCCTTCCACCAGGCTGTTCTCAGGACAGGACCCAAAGCTGAGGGCCGCTGCTCACCCAGGAGGGGCACTGGAGGAGCTGGGAAGAGGCGGGAAAACTCCTCTTTGTACCAAAAAAAAAAAAAAAAAACCCAAACAACCCGTGGGTTTGCTTTGAAGAGATGAAAGCCTGGTGTTTTGCTTTCTGGAAGAAATGCCCCTCCATTTGGACAGCCGACTTTAAGGCAGATGTGTTCTTGTGATGAAGGATTTTGCAGAGCGCGGCATTTCCAGGCAACGTTTAAGATGTCAATCAGTGGTGTTTGAAATCACTCAGGCTGTCACAGCTGGGTGACACTGGGGCTGAGTCGGGGAGTCTTTAGAGAATGGGGACGTTGTTGACATCAGAATGCACTTGTTTGTGAAACACAGTCAATCACAAATAATATCTTCCTCAAAGAATCCGATTTATTGTCATATATTTTTTAAGCATTTACGCGGCATGTTCATTTGGTATGCTCGCAAAGAACAAAGAAAGGCATGTGGCTTAGAGACACACTTCTCAGACTGTAACGTGCGCATGGCCACCTGGGATCTTATTAAAATGCAGATTCTCATTCAGGAGACCTGGAGAGGGCTAGAGACCCTGCACTTTTCGAGAGTTCCCAGGTGATGCTGGGACTTCCTCTCTCTCATCACGGTCTGAGTAACGAGAGCTTAGATCGGTAAGTGAATTGATAGGTAATGAATTGATTAAGTTAATAGGTAAAAGATACATCATTCTTACTGGATGGGGTCCACGACAACAAAATAAAATTAAGATTTGAACGATGGGTTCATATATGTCAGCTAAAACATCTTGTCAATCCGTGGTTAATTTTTCTTTCAGCAATACCAAATCATCTACACGCTCGTTCATTCCTTCATTTGTCCGTTCATTCATTCATTTGACATTGCGTGTGTGGCGTTCAGTTATGTGTTCAGATTCCAAAGAAACAGACTGTATTTGTCCCTGACCTCCACATAAAACATAAAGAAATGGAAGTTCGGGATCTGGAGATATGTCAATTGCCCCATAAACAACAATCCCTAAAAGGTAAGGGTTTAAAACAGGCACAGGTTAGTGGGAGTAGCTACATGGTGGCTCCAGTCGCCCCAGGGCGCAAAGGTGACTCTGTGTGGCCTTGTCTACTTTAGACTCGAAATGGGCAGCACCACGGTCCGCTGGCTGACATCCAGGACAGCCTAGTGACAATCTGGGGAGGGAAGAGCCTGCACAAGGCCACGAATAATGAAAAGCAGGGCCCTTGAGGGGGTCAGCGGAGACCTGTGGCCACCATGTAAAATGCGCCAAATGCAGAAAACAAAATTAAAGACTCTAGAGGGCCAGAGAAGAACAGAATCTACGTGAGCCACATTTTCAGGAGAAGGCTTCAACTGTAAATGGCAAACGAGTCATTTATGATAATTATGTATTTATTACTTTGATTATGGAAGTGAAATGAATGTTTACTGAAATAAATTAGAACATAATGAAAAGCAAAAAAAATCTATAATCAAATTAATAAATGAATAATTATTTTCAATGGCTCTTTATCTTGATAAAGCCAACATCCCATCAAATAGTAAGATCCAAAACAAAAAAGCTAAAGGCCATAAAGGAAATTATATGTTATGGGGAAAAGGGCCCTCTTAAAAGCCTAAGATGACAATATATCAGTGATCTAGGTAGGTTTTAAATAATGTGCTTCGCGCTTACTGCAGGCTGCAAAAGGAATTCCTCAGCTTGTCACAAATCACCCAGAATCCCACCAGACTTCACTCAACAGTCAGATACAATAATGCGACAATTCCTACTTCCACGTATTTTTCAGCTATATGCCACAGCCTAAAAGAAAGTACCAACTATGAGCAAAACGAGGCTGACTCAATTTTCACTGAATTATATTTGTTTGGAAAGTGATCAATAAACCTCATGTAGAAGGAAAACTGGCATTTCCATTTGAAAGGGCGAATGACTTGCCTGAGAAGCCATTTCTGTCTCTTGGTGCTTTCTCGCTTCAGAAAAAGAAAAAATAAGCGAATGTATCTCAACTTTGGGAGAGTCAAACGCCAGTCACTCATCGAGCTTCGAACATTAAGAAATGATGACGTCACAGTGTGACCTACACATAGTTGTTCATGGTCTCCTTCCTTTATGTTCGACACATTTCTCAGCCTTTGCCTTCCTTCTTTGGCTCCTGCAGTCGCCTATACCCAAGGCTATATCCTGGGCAGTATTCCAGGGTCGATGTCCCTTGCTATTCTTCTCTCTGGTTGTTGTCCTAAGAAAGTAATGGCATAACATTATTAAAATATCATTACTTTTTATGGGGAAAAGTAAGAGAATGCTTTTATTTAATTTTCTACTAATAAGACCACCTGGAGAGGTGCCCAGAGAACCTGCAACTCCTGTTTTCAAATGATGGGAAAACATCCAGATCTTGATGGGACCCAGCATCAAACTTTTGGGGGGGTGTTGAGACGACCCTGTCATTTTTCACTAGGGACTTCCTCCTACTGTCTTAACTGACATCATCAGCGGAGGTGTAGAAATCAGCCAGAGGGATACAGAAAGAATACTCCTCTCCTGACTCAAAGCAGGCCAGCCTGAAGCGTTTACAAGAAAGTTTGTTTTCAGGAAATGTGCAGCCCAATTACACTCTCCCCAGAGACATGAATAGTTCAGATAGCACTCAGATAAGTATCCACAATTTTGGGAACTTCATAAAAAAACATAACAGCAACTTTTTGAGGCTTGGCCTTCCCTGGTTAAAATAGTTCTTGGAGGGAGAGGCAACCTCGCCTGGTGGTCTCAGGATCGAGGTTAGAATCAGGAGATTCGAAGTGTTTTGACTCCAGCTTCCTCTCTCACTTGCTGGGTGGCCTGAGGAGTAAAATGAAGGCCAGCCTCTTGGAACTGATACAAAGGGACAAAAATGATCCATCTCGCGTTCTTTTTGAATTGATTAATTGGTCTAATGAATGGGGTCAAAGCAGTAATTACCGTCCAGTCTGAAGAGTAGAGGTGGGATTTATGGGCAAGTCATTTGAGGCACGTTCAAGTCCTTTTGAGCAGAATCCTTCTTGCTTCATTTACTGGTACAGTTACCTAAGATTCCAAAAGCAGTGGGAGCTCTTCATGGCCTCGGGTCACGGCACTTATGCTTTGGAAGGTAATTTTAGACAGATCGACGTAGTGACCTAACATTAGCTGATGTAATGAACTCATCTTTGTGGGTTTTAGAGAACACCTTAGAGAAGGCATGGCATGTATATCAGACCAGGTTTGATGAGGTAGAAAGTCATACTTTAGATTGGAAGAAATGACAGAGATCTACTTCTGGGGGACACTATGGAGATGTAGTACAATTTGAGGGCCAAACACATTTATTGAGCTCTTCTACCTACTGTAATATGTAAACTCTTGTGCTTATATCACTCTATGGGTAAACAGATAACTTTTGATGATTTAGGCTGTAAGGGATGAAAATCCATATCAACTTACTTTGAACAGTAAGTGGAATTTATTGCCTTGTGTGACTAGAAAGTCCTGAGATGTGGGGAGGAAAGGTTTGATCCCAAGCTCACCTCCATTTCTTGGAGAATCTCTGTACTGTGCTTCCTCTGCCCATTGGCTTGGCCCATAGGCCCTCAGCTCCACTAATGGAAAAATGGCTGCAGAGTTTCAGAATTCACATTCAGGTCTGGCACCATCCAGAAAAAGGGGACTCTGTGCCCTGTTCCTATGCAACGTCTTAGGCTTCCTTGTAACTGGATTAATATCTCAGCCCTGAACCCATAAGGATGTCAAGGTAGACAAGATTAGGCTGATTGTCTTGGGCTAATTCAGACTTCAATGGGACTAAATCTTGAGTCAGTCCCACCCAACTGATGGCTGCTACCAATCAGGAAGAGGTACAATGGATGCCAGGCGAGCCAACAGTGTCCTTTACAGCAGGAATGATCACTGCCTTCTAAAGGTAAATAAATTGTGTTGTGGTTAAATGATTCATTCCAGATCCCATAGTCGGTTTGTATTGAAGCCAATATTTGAATCCACACCGAGGGTGGAATGATACAAAGACATCTCCACGACAAAGTGATTTTTCGAAATGCAAATCTGATCATATTATTCCCATCATCAATCTCCAATGACAGATCCCATGACCTTCAGGAGAGAACACAAATGCCTTGGCTTGACTTTCGAGTAGCTTTGCCTGGTTTCTGCCTTTCATCCCGAATTTACTTCATATTAAACCATTTGACATTCGCTATGTACTTTTTAAATTCTACTTCCATGCCTACTCATCTGACAAGCCAGTATTACTTTAGTGTGGCATTGGATCGATTTTCAAATGGTGTGGCAATTATCCGTTTGTCCATAGTATACAAACAGGATTAAATGCAAGGTCTTTAGAGTCAACCAGGCTAGCGTGTGAAATGTTAACTCCCAGGCAGCACAAAGGACTTGCCCAAACATCGAGATTAGAAACCTGATGACACCTCAGCCTGGTTTCCACCTGTCCTGGGGCGTGCCCTTAAGGGTGACCCTAGACGCCACACTGAATCTTTGCTCATGAAAACGCTATGCTGCCAGACCACAGAACGTACACCGTCCCAAGCCACTTTGCCAACCTATTTTCGGGAAGTCTCCATTGACCCCCCTTCTGTAATTTTCCATTTCCCTACTGCCCACCTCACCCCTTTTTTGTCTTCCCTTTATCACCTCCCCATAATCCATTTTAGCTCCTTGATTGCTCTCCCTTTAAAAAATTATCTTTGTCCAACTTGAAATAGAGTTTGGTTTCTACTGGAGTCTCTCTCCCTTCTTGCAGCAGTCCAAACAAAATCTGTCTTGCCACCTTTACCAGGTGTCCAGGGAAGTTTCTTTTTAACAATGGTTAGACTCCCAGGTCTGCTACTAACAATAGTTAAATAGTCCTTAGCAAATTAGCTCATTAAGCCTTCCTTTTGTCCACTCATAAAATGAGAATAGAGATGTACATTTAGCACAGACACGGGCACTTAGTAAACCCATAATAATAGCAGGGATTAATATTCTCTTTCTATGTCCTAGGAGATCCCAACTCTGAAGGTCAGGGCTGTGTCTTCATTGACCTTGTCTCCCCACTGCTGAGTTTCAAGCCTGCCAAGGCATCCGGAGTGTCTTCACTGCTCTCTATAAGTTTTATGTGTCCAAACCATACCCCAAGTTTTCTCCCAAATGTTCTCAAGTCTTTCTTTCTTGTTTGTTCATCTGCCTTTCTCAGGCCTTCCTTTCAACTCTATGGTGGCTAAGTGGTGACCTCGAATTTCACTGACAAAGATCCAGCTATAAGGCAATCTTCTCCCTGGGGTACTTTGATGACCTTAGAGGGTTCCATAAGGGTTTTATACCCTTTTAATTTTTAAGATTTCTTTATTTATTTCAGGGAGAAAGAGAGAGTGAGAGTGAGTGGGGAAGGGACAGAATGAGAGGGAGAGGGAGAGAATTTCAAGCAGACTCTGCACAAAGCACGGAGCCTGATGTGGGGCTTGATCCCATGACCCCAAAATCATGACCTGAGCTGAAACCAAATGCTGGCAAAAAAGTAACAAGATATTTAAAGAGGCTGAGGATACAATGCTAAGTCAGTGGGAAGGTCTAGCCATCTGCAGTAGAAGAGAGGACAGTAGGGAGAGGAGATTGTGAGATGCACACCCCTGGAGTCCGTAGTTTCTCCATTCACCATCCATTTCCTTAGTTAACACTTATTTTTTTTTGTTTTTAAGATTTTATTTATTTATTTGACAGAGAGGAGAGAGATCACAAGTAGGCGGAGAGGCAGGCAGAGAGAGAGGGGAAGCAGGCTCCACGCCGAGCAGAGAGCCCGATGCGGGGCTCTAACCCAGGACTCCGAGATCATGACCTGAGCCGAAGGCAGAGGCTTTAACCCATTAAGCCACCCAGGCGCCCCATTTAGTTAACACTTATTTAATAGCTCTGGTCATTAGCCAGAGACTCTGCCAGATGCCAGAGCCACAGTGGCCATGGAGAAGACAGCCATGGCCACTGTCCTCATTCCCACACTCCCAGCCAGTGGACGTAGAGGGTAAGAGCCAAGTGTGATGTAGCAGTGGTAGCAGAAGAGCTCAGAAGGAGCTCGAGTCAATCAGGGAAGTCTCCTGGAAGGAAGAGGGTCATTTCCAGAACTGAAAATGTGAATCGAGTAACAGGGGCCACACTCTTGGATTTTTTCTTCAATGAATGAGGTATGCAAAACTAACAGACCTGGATTTGGGTCTCTTTGCCCACAGGATGCTGGAAGGAACACGCACGTGGAGGCAGACTGACCTGGAGGCAACATCAGCCCCGGTTTTAGCTATGGGACCTGAACGTGTTTCCTGTCTGGCTCCCCCTTCCTCAGTGACACAATGAGCATTTTAACACCTGAGAGCAGGCCAGGTCGGTCTCGAGGATTGAATGAGATCACCTGACTAGAGCGGTGAGCCCTGGGTCGGCTTAATGACTGTTCTTTTCCTTCCTCCTCTACCGTTTATCACCTTACAAGTAAGAAAGGAATAATAATACTGAGAGAAATAATAATAATATTAGATAAAACTACTACTACTAGTATTGTAAATATATCATATATATAACAATCTAAAATTTATACCATACTCTTACACATCTGATCATCTGACATTACCATTGCTTGTTCTCCCTTCCTTCCTTCCCTCCTTCCTTTTTTCCTTCCTTCCTTCCTTCCTTCTTTCCTTCCTTCCTTCCTTCCTTTTTTCCTTCCTTCCTCCCTTCCTTCCTTCCTTTTTTCCTTCCTTCCTCCCTTCCTTCTTCCCTTCCTTCCTTCCTCCCTTCCTTTTTTCCTTCCTTCCTTCCTCCCTTTCTTCTTTCCTCCCTTCCTTCCTCCCTTCCTTCCTTCCTTTTTTCCTTCCTTCCTCCCTTCCTTCTTCCCTTCCTTCCTTCTTCCCTTCCTTTTTTCCTTCCTTCCTTCCTCCCTTCCTTCTTTCCTTCCTTCCTTCCTTCCTTCCTTCCTTCCTTCCTTCCTTCCTTCCTTCCTTCCCTTCCTTCCTTCCCTTCATCCCTTCCTCCCTTCCTCCCTTCCTTCCTTCCTGTCTTTGCCTACATAGTATTCTGACTGGCTTAATGGGTAATTAAAATAATATAAGAGAACAAATGAATTAAAATCAAAGTGAAAAAAATATAGAGAGTGACAAAGCGATACCAATAACAAGATAGGCCACAATCCCCTTATTTATATTTTGGGCAAAGAGCTGGCTTTCAGCTTTCTAGCAGCCACAGTGAAAAGAGAAATATTTCTGTATATATATTTAATAGCATCCATAAAACTACAATCGCCAGTTGCTTTGGAGATTCACAACTACTAATTTCAGATTGGCATTTCTTCCTGGGTGTAAGTGGGACAGTGCACATTGCAGCAAGTAATGTTCAATGCAACCTCCCAACAGATGGGGTGAAAGCAACGTTGGGCTATTTCCTCCAAGATCCCTGATGTGAGCTGATGGTTGACAGAAGTTCTCTTGGGGAGGAGAGAAAGATTGGGTGATTTTACTAGCAAGCCTCCCTTATTTGGCCTCATCTAGGGGCAGATGATAATTTAGAGTTTGAGGAGAGATGGATTCACTGTGTTTGTAAGAACTCCCCCATGGGCATTCCCTAAGTGTTAAGTGGCAAGGAGTTCAAGACACCCCTACCTGGTAGCTCACACAAATTTATTTCTCAAATCCACATTTTCCAACTCAAAGTCTTGGAATCTTTCCATTAAGAAATGCAAATGTTAAAAGATCCTGACAAAGTGCCTCCCCGAACTTCTTAGTCCTATTTCTTCCTCATTTGCCTTTAGTCTTATGGCAGGGAAAAGCATTGATCATCACTCTCCTACCTCGAAGTATAACCAGAGCCTTGCCTGGGAAATAAATCCAGAATGTTCTTCATAGCATAGCAGCTCGGAACAGCATCAACCATTCTCTGTGTCTTGTGGGTGTTTCAGAAACTGATTTGATATTCTTATACTTTGGGGAGTTTATTTGTGTTTTAAAAAATATTATTTTCTAATAGCAGTAAAGAAGAGGTCTAATTGAAATCCAGTTGGGTTCAAGGAGGCCCTCTGGTCCCCTAATGCTTCGTTAATCAGCCGATCGTTGGCACAGTGAATCGACAGTGCTCCTGCTCAGTGTGGCCTCATTGGCTCTGGTCATTGAGCCAATGCCCACCCGGTAATGCACCGCTGCTGCCTTGTCATAATGTTCCCAGCAGCGGAAAGAAGCGGCTTGAACGCCGGTGTTTCCGTGGGGTCCAAGGAGCTCTAGAACACCTGGTCTTCCAGGCCCAGAGAGCTTTCCCTGGTACAAACGGTACTCACTGGTGAACCCAGAACATAGATCCCCATAACCAACCGCTCAAAAGCCCTCAACAATGGAGATTTAAATTTTTCATCCACGGACAGTTCTAAAATAAGACTCCGCCCACCCACCTTTTGTAACTCTTCTTTGGATGCGAAGGGAAGCAGCAAATGTCAGACCACCGTGGAACCCCACGAGGTCAAGTGCAGAGGAATTCCGCAGGGTCTAGAGCCTGGGCCCTGGACCCAGACCGCCCTGTACGGTGAAGGACTCCCGAAGCCATCACTTTGCCCCTCTGTGCCTCAGCCTCTCAGTTTGTCAAACTGCAGATAAAGTAACTGTATAGGGTTATTGAGAGGATTGAATGATCTGATACATATGGCTTATTTAAAACACTGCCTAATGCATGTTTTTTGTTATTAATAGCTGTAGTCTTGAGCTGCTCCACGAGTTCCGAGGAAGATACAGAGCACACCAGAGGTAACTTTGAGTGGCTGTATGGACCTCAAGTTAAGTAGAGTTTTAGGGGATCTCAGGACTCTGTACTCATTAAACAAATGAGAAATAAACATTTTTGTTTTCTGTGCTAACCCCCTCTCATAGATAAGTGCTTTACATGCACAATCACCTACAACCTTCTTGGCCACAAACGAAGTAGTAAAATTAATCTGTTAAGATACTGAGCTGGGGGCGCCTGGGTGGCTCAGTCGTTAGGCGTCTGCCTTCAGCTCAAGTCATGATCCCAGGGTCTTGGGATCGGGTCCTGCATGGGGCTCCCTGCTTGGCGGGGAGTCTGCTTCCCTCTCTCCTGCTCCCCCTGGTTGTGTTCCCTCTCTCGCTGTCCCTATCTCTCTCTGTCAAATAAATAAATAAAACCTTAAAAAAAAATACTAAGCTGTCTTTCTCTGGAGAGTATGATGACCATATTGGGCTAATGGCTTTAATACTTATCTGACTTAGACAGTAAAATACAGGATATCCAATTAAATTTGAATTTTGGATTTAAAAAAAATAGCATTTTAGTATAAGTATATCCCAAATATTACATAGGACATATTTATATTAAAAAAGTTATTCATTTGTTTACCTAAAATTCAAATTTGACTAGATGTCTTGTATTTTTATTGGCTACATCTGGAACTCTAACTACAGGGAAGTATTTTCTGGGTGCCAAGCACTGAGCTTAGCCCTATATACAGTTTCTTACATTTAGATCATACAATAAGAAGCAAGCCACGGAAAAGGACAATTATGGATCAATTTATATAGCCCTTCACCAGCTTGTCTGATCTCTCACCCAGTATGCCGATTGCCAACATCACTTCTGGCACTGGAACATTCTGTCATATTGCAGCAGATTTTCTACATAATTAGCCTTCAACTGTGCTGGGGAGACTCTCTAATGATGAGCTATAGGCATGACTATTAAAAAAAAAATCACTAAAAACAATTAGAAGCGGTTTGAAGGAAAGAAAAGAGCTCTGAATTTAAACACACAGAGATTCAAGTTCAGGGTGTACCAGTGGCCGTCTCTAGGAGCCGCGTTTGCATCATCAGTTAATGAACATTGTCTTTGTTTTGTTTTGTTTTGTTTTAAAGATTTTATTTATTTATTTGACAGAGAGAGAGAGATCACAGGCAGAGAGAGAGGGGGAAGCAGGCTCCCTGCTGAGCGGAGAGCCCGATGCGGGGCTCGATCCCAGGACCCTGAGATCATGACCTGAGCCGGAGGCAGAGCCTTTAACCCACTGAGCCACCCAGGCGCCCCTAAACATTGTCTTTGAAGGGGTTCTGAAGAATTAAATTCAGAAATCTGCATCAGAGCTCAGCTTAGAGCAGCATGTGTTGAGGGCATCAAATGTCTGCTTTCTACTTTCTCTTCCCATTCTTTATTTTTATTTATTTATTTATTTATATTTAGAGCAGGGGGAGGGGCAGCGGGAGAGAGAGAAAGATGAACCTCCATGCCCAGCATAGAGCCCGAGGGTGGGGGGTGTACACGTTCAATCTCAGGCCCCTGAGATCATGACCTGAGCTGAAATCAAGAGACAGGGGCACCTGGGTGGCTCAGTCGGTTAAGTGTCTGCCTTTGGCTCAGGTCATGGACGGGCTCCCAGCTCATCTGGGAGTCTGTTCCTCCCTCTCCCGGTACCTTCCCCCACCACCACGCATGCTCTCTCTCTTACTTACTCACTCTCTCAAACAAATAAATAAAATCTTAAAAAAAAAAAAAAAGAAATCAAGAGTCAGACACTTAACTGACTGAACCACCCAGGGGATCACTTTCAATTCTCTAATGAGGTGTTACGAGTATAAAGATGTTTAATTCTTCACCTAAGCCAACGTCTCCAGAGAAAAACCATTTGCTCTGGTCCCTATAATGAGGCGTGCATCAATAACCAGAAATTGGGAGATCTGATGAGGACTAGCCCAACTGGGCAGACATTTCAACAGTGGGAGGTGATGAGGGTAGTTTCCAGATCAGGCTCCCCTTTCAAGCGGTATAACCTGTTGTGTCCATGGGAATTTTTCTGTGGGTTGCAAAAAGCAAGAGAGCCAGAGGATAGAATTTTTATCTAGGTGTCTGAAGGAGAACAGACATGAAGCCTTGTTTCAAGGAAATACTGAAATTCAGGCTATGTCCTTATGAGATCTGAAAAATGGGTGTGCCCTGTTCAGAACAAACTGGCTACTAAGTGGCACAGGATTTCCCCTCTGTATGTTATTTACAGAATCCATTGTTGTAGCAAAGGATGGCTTGGTGGTGAAATTTGCATGAAAATGACAAGTAGTCCCAGGGACACCCAACCAAACCTTCCAGTGGAGCCACCGTGCTAGGATAGCTATACTGGGCAGGCAGGAAGAAATTCAGCTCTGGTTATGCTCGCCTTTGTTTATCCAGAGCTGGTTCATATGGTACACCCCCCTTCTGTAGGGCCATTCTCGTTTCCTAAGACTAGAAGCCACGCCGCACACATATCAGCTTCTGCCCTCTTTTATCTAAGGGCGGCATGAAGGAAATGAATCTGAACTTCAGTTTACCTCTCCTCTGCAGCAGGTTCAAAGGCTAAATTCCATTTTTCTACCTTAGGCAGTCTTTGTGGTATCTCCAGCCTAATATGAAATTTGCTTGTGAAATAAAGACAAACACGGGCTTGACAGAAATGGCATAAATAATCAATCCTTCGTATATTTATATAGAAGCCAGGTGCAGCTCATGGATGATTGCTGCATACTTTATTTCTTTGCTTTTCCAAGAAATTCTGATAGATGGAGTGGGGCAGTCTGACATCATGGGGGAATGTCCCTCCCATATTTCTTGAAAAATAATCAAGCCTAAATCAGATCTGGTTAATGTGAAGGGAAAATAGAATGGGAATCCACGAAGCATCATCTTTGGAGTAAGTAACAATTGGCATTTTACAATCCTCTTTCAATCAGTTTCTCAAACTTTGTAACATGTGCGTATTGCATTACAGTTTCATGATGAAAAAAGTCTCGTACAAGGAATTGGAAACATTTTATGGGATGAACTTATTGGTGAGGTTTCCAGCCTCAGTATGCAATCCCCAGACACCAAAATAACTTGGGACCTATTCAAATATTCTCAGCAACACATGAGAAATGCCAAGTTCCGCAGAGAGCGGTGTGCGTTACATGTTTGTTGAATACACATCTTCACGGCAATATGGTATTCCACTTATTAATTCTGTTTGCCACAGATGGCTTCATTACGTGTATTTAATTTTAGTGCTTAAGTAAACATACACTAAGGGTGTGCAAGAAAAACTCAAGATCTCCTTAAACAAAGAGCAAAGACTGTGTGATGGTGTAGAGGAGCTTGCTGGGAGGAAATCTATTCTAAAGTGGTTTTGGGGAAATCTCTTCAAACACTTGGAGATTGTGTGTCTCCTTATTTGTGATGAGGTGGAGAGCTGAAGGTAGGGGGAAATAAGATACTAATCAATGGGACTGTAATTTGCAACAGCCGCTAGAGTGATCTTATTTTTTGTGCAATGATTGCCACATGTGGACTGTGTCGATGTCCCAACACATGGGAGCATTTCTCTCTCCCTAAGACAAATGAAGATTTTCACTTTGTTTGGTAAACTTGTCAAGATTTATCACTTAGTCATGTGCCATACATTAAGGTGTTTATAAAATTTGGCTTTCTGCACTCTGGTTATGTAGTTTTATGATTTCAACAACATGGCAGTGATGAAACCAATGTTTTCTGGATTCAGATTTATCTCCAGTCTCCGAGTGGACTGTGGGCAGCGCTTGAGTGGTTAAAAACAAGAGAGCAAGGAATCCCTGTCTGAGTACACAGCAGCCCCCAGAACATTCCCCGGCTCCCGTCCCCTGCATCCTGGAAAATGATGATCGGGTAGAATAATCTTGTGCAATCCACTTTGACTGGAAGAGGTCGTGGTAGTCGAGTGTTCCTGCTTTTCATTGCAAAATGAGCCAAAATGCAACTTCTGAATGAGACAGAATTGAATGGAATATTGAACTTCTTCATGGGAGATGCACAGGTGAAAGTCAAAGATGTTTCTGAGGAGACAGTGAAAACAGGTCAAAGGCAAGCTCAGGAATAGTACACCTGTTAAATCTATGGACAAAATAAAACATTTCAGAAAGACACAAATCTTGCCTTTACTTCAAAGGTCACCTCACAGAACGGAAGAACCCTTACTGTTTGGGCCAGAAACCAAGCTAATCTGAGTGCCCCTGACTTCTCCAAAACATGTTCAACCCACAAAAACTGTGCTTTTTAGAAGTACGTTTAAAAGGACATTAAAACGCAATCGTTCGATATGGAGATGTTGATTTACAGTTTAGGCTTAACATTTAGGAAGATCAAACCAGCCAGAGGAAGAGCAGGCTTTCTGCTTTCAGCTGCACAGGGAAGCACAACGTTCATGGAAAAGAGAATATTCTGGAAAGCTCTCTGGGTCTGGGAGACTTCCCCTCCCTGGATCATCCTAGAAGTGTTTAATTTCATAGACATTCGATAGATTTTTCTTTTAACTTAAGGAAAGCGAGGAAAGTTTTGCAGGATGGGGGAAAGAATACTGTACTATATTGTTGGATAATAATTTTGAGGGTGAACATTTTTTTTTTTCCTCAATCAGGCTAACATCCACAAAGGCAGAGGAATCTTTACATCTTATATTTCCGTATCATAGTGCAAGGCATATGGTTGATACTCTAATTATTTATAGGTGGAATAAATATATTGATTTTGTTAAGCACTGTAATCCCATTATTTAACGTAGTACCTGGAATAAAGTAGGAACTCAGTATCTGTTGGATGGATGAATGGCTCGTAGTCCTCAGGCCAGGGCAGAAGCATCACGGCAAATTGGAAACCCAGATGATGGATGCATAGAAACAATTAGGAGCATGCCTGCAGAAACATCTAGATTTTCACCCAGAAGCCACTTTGTTACTGAGACCAGAATTTCCTTGAGAAGTCAAAGTCTATATCATATGATAACTCCCTGGCTGTAATTGGTGCCAATTAAAGGCAATGGTTCAGTCCTAGACACTCCATTTACTTTAAAGCATCAAATACAAAGTCTACGGAGGGCTCAGTGTTAATGGCAAATACTAAGTATCTGTGGCAACTGATACATCCTTTGGAGAATCATTCTCAAAGATCTAGTTTTACTCCATCAATACCTTTCCTGCCTGGATAATAATTACCTGAGAAGTGTGGTCCAAGGGAATGGGCACTTTGGTAAGTTTCTCCATAACTTCAGAAAAATTCTAAGAATTCTGTGCTTATTGGAAACTTAATAAGTGGTTCCTGCTTTGGAAAGTAGCATTTCCCATTACTTTATAAAAAAAAAAAAAAGTCAATTTGAACAAATGAAATTGAAAAACCAAAGCAAAGGAATAAGATACAAAAATATGACTCCATGCTGGAACTGTTTAATGCAATGAGGTCAAGGATTTGGGGACAATGGATGGTAATGGATTATTCTTAAATATTTGAAAAATCTATTTTCTTTACTAAAGAGAAATTTAATTTTCTTATGTATGCGTGACTATGATGTCAAAGGAAATATCCTCAGAGTGGTGGAGGTGGAAATCATTAATTTCTGGGGACAATTGTTTTTCCACTAAAAGGCTTATGATGATACAGTAGAAATGGATGGAGCTAAAATGAAAATGCATGTTTTTAATTTAATTTAATTTGTTATTATTTTTTTAACTTCCAACCTACATCTATTCTCTCTCTCTCTCTCTTTTTTTTTCTTTAATTTTCAGAAGCTGAATACACAAATACTCAACAGATGGACAAAGGCTGCATTGAGGAGAGCTTAAACACCTGCCCTTCTTTTTTGTAGCATTTCCACAATTTATGGGTGTCTCCGATGATAATGGGACATTCTCGTTCAGGAGGTAAAAGTCCTCTTGTTCTAAAGTAGATATGGGTGTATTTGTAGATTTCCACTACCACTGAAGGGACAGGGGAAAATGATGAGAACCCCCCACCTCCCCCACCCTAATGTTGCAGAAAAAACAACAATGGTTTGTTATATTGGCTTTTCTAATCAGATGCATGCTTTACCAAAGTTTGGGGGAAGGATGTGATAGTGAAGACAAAGAATTCAGCCCTTCTTTTGAATCCTACAAGAATAATAAATATTTCTCTCTTCTTGTGAACCAAACAGGCATCATAAATAAATGTATGTTTAAACTGTTATACAACAACAAACAAATAAGCAACGAAAGCCTACTACCATCCTAACATTGTCCTTCAAAGACCCTGGGAGTTTTTCATTAGTGTCTATAACATCAATTCAAGAGACTTCTGTGTGTCTTATTTTTTATTTTATTTTTTAAAAACATTTTGATATATTTTATTTCAGATTTTTTTTCTCTGTACTCAACATGTGAAGCATCAAGTTAAAATTAAATCGATCCTTTTTTAAATTCAGATACAATTGACAGAGTTGCTGACCGCAATAGTCTAATGAACATGCATAAAGTGAATCTGATTAAAAAGTTTCATAAGTTCTTTTTTGAGCTTTATCAATGCAGAGGTTCTATTTTTATCCTTCCAGATACATAGTTTTCTCACATTCGGATTTTGTTGCAAAGAATCAAAACCCTCACATTATGTTTCCTGGACAATTTGCCTTTTTGTTTCTTAAATTCAAAATAGCCATATAAAATCTCCATGGAAGCCATAAAGATGTCCCTCTTTGGTTTATCCCCTTTTGGGAGGGTGTGCTTTTGTGCATACAGTTGGGGGTGGAGTATGGATGGGGCAAAACGCCAAAACTATCTTTTATCAGACAAAGAATGTAAAGAAGTCCAGGCAACATCCCAGGACAAAAGCCTGACCTCTCAGGCCTCTGGGGCCTGAGGCCTAGACAATCATCCAGCCTGCGATCTTTCCTGAGAACCGCTGCAGGGAAGATCTGAGAAAAGACAGATATTGCATCTTTCAGGAGCAAAGTCTTAGGTCTGAGGATCTAACAGGGTCTGGCTGTGTAAAGAACAAGGTCCAGCGCTCCTTCTCAAGGTAACTGAATAAAGGAAAAAGTCAGCTGTACAGATCTCAATTCTTTAAAATTTAAAAGCTAATTTTGTGTCTTTTAGTCAATTTCCTGCACAGGAAGGAAGAATTTATTAACTGCCTTCTGTATTAAATGGAGTGCTAATGGGTAAGTACAACAATTCAACAGGTGCCAAGTGGATATATAGAGGCATTATATCAATTTTAATCATAATGTCTCGCAAATGCATTTGTAGAGTGATAGCTTCTCCCCTCCTCCCCCCACCCTGCCCCACTGCATCTATTTTGGGAACCTCTCTCTCTCCCAAATAGTGAAATAGCTGTTAGAACTTATTCCAGAAAACAGAAGGCTAGATGGTTTCATTTATGAAATCCTCCTAAAATCCTCCTATGGAAATATGACTGTACGGTTCTAAGTAACAGGGAGGAGGCAAGAACAATTGTACGGCTTTTTAAAAATTAACACTGACCAATGCAGTCGAGAGTTTGAATCAGGCGTGGAGAAAAATCCTGACTCAGAGCCCAAGACCGCAACCAAACCAGGAGTGTTTATATAAAATACACTCACATGCCCTTTAATACAAGAACGTATTAAGACATGATTTCTCTACGACAGAACGATGAATGTTCAGTGCTTTAAGGACTCCGTTCTATTTTGTTCTTCGCCTTTTCTGCAGAAATTCCGCCTGATTCAGTTGTCCATAACAACGAACCGTGTAAAGCCGCGAGCCTCATACGTTTATGACAAAAGGAAGGTCAATAATTAGGGCCGCTTCGCCAAGCTTATTTAGGCTAAGGTGTCCTCTTACCTGGACCAGGCATCACTTAGAAGAATAAAAGAGAGATTTCTGCCAGAATGAATTTTGTCTAAAACCAAACAGCAGGGGCGGCATCATTTATTATTTCCGCAGAGGGAGTTTTTCACCGAGCCCCCCCACCCCGTACCTCTGCTCTTGGCCATTTTTCTGTCCAAGCCACTTCACTTCATCTTCTCCTTCCAAATGGAAAGCAAGATGACCTCGGATGGGGATCACTACCACTTGGATTAATTGTCTTTTCTTCAAGAGTTCTGGTGGGAAGAGAGTGACAAGCCTTTTATTCTTTTTGGTTGTTGGTCCCCAAATTTCTTTGAGTATTAGGATTTACCTCAACTTCCCTTTTGAACGGTTAGCCCTAGTACCCCTTTATTTATTTTAAAGAACAAGAAAAGGTAAAGAAAGCACTTGCAAGGGAAATTTCATGATTGAGTAAAACTGAAATCTTCAGCATGATCCCGGAAGAACTTGGAGGAACAGAGTATTAGGACATTATACAATTTTGGAAAAAATTAAGAATGCGAAAATTAAAGAAATAAAGATGTACCACGATAATGTTCACACCTCCTCGATGGAGGTCATCGTGTAGAGACAGAGAAACTCGTGATGTGGTAGGACGGAAGGGTGGGAGGTTTTTAGATCATACCGTGAATCCCTAAAGACCTAAAGTTCTAGTTTAAAATTCTTCCTCAATCATATTGCATAATCACAGACACTAAAGATGGAAAGCATTTTCAAAAATCTTTTATGGTTACACACATCGGCTCACAGGAAATGACACACAATTTTGTCAGGAGACATGCAGACAGGATGCTGGGAACCCAGCGAACATGCTGTCACAGACATCCCTTTTCTCAAATAGTATCGGGGACCTTTAAATGGTGTTAGATTTGGGAATATGACTCTGGTTCAGCCTGCAATTTTAACCCCTCAGGGAAAATTTCCTCTTGTTATAGAGTAGGATAGGCTGAATTCTAGAAGTCAAGGTTCTGGAATTAAAACTAACATGAAGGGCTTCTAATTTGTACTAAAGATAACTAAGCTCTCATTTCAGTTCTAAACATTCGGCTGCCTTCTTAATTAAAAATAAACTTTTTCAAAAGAATGCTTTGCCAATGTATCTTCCATCATGATATTTTTGGTAGGATTTTCTAAACAAATGTTTAAGTGAATGAATTAGAACCTACCTAATGTCATAGTCCTCATTGTATACTTGTTCTTTTTCCATCTACAAAACACCAAGTTTCAAACACTGAAACACGAAGGCAAAGGCACAGCGCAAAATAAACACACGCATAAAACTTGTTAGTCCTTAGATAGAAAACGTTTAAATGACACTTTCAAATTTCTAACTAACCGAAGTGAAAAGGAGTAAGTTTACAATGGAAATAAATTCAAGCAAGGAGGAGGCATTTCAAAAGTAAAAGCAGTGGGGTATAAATTACATGCACACACACAGACATTGCCACACGGATGTAAATAATCTTGCTTCAGATGGACCATAAAGTTTAAATTACTTTCCACACCAACAATATAAAGCTCGGGGAAAAAAAAGCTAACCTTGGTTAAAATAATATTGTGACCTTCTAAAGAAAAACCCCCAAAAGAAGTAGTTGATAATTTAATGATTGCCTTGGGTTTTCATAAAAATGTCACTTCCGTCATTAAAAGTATCATTGCTTCTGATTTCCCAGAGCTCAGAAGCAAGAATCGACTCTTGCCATTCATTTGCGTGTATCTCCAATTGTTATTTATATGGTATAAAATTGCCGTAAGACTTTTACTGAAGATAGAAAAAATATCAGTGTGTACGACCCAATGAAGTTCCCATGAGTCTACTGAAGTTTGATCAAGAGATATGACCAAAAATGTAAATCCCTTTGACCTTTTACAGGACTTAAGTACCTCAGCTCTAGAATATAGTGGGCAATTACATTAAAATCTTTCAAAAATACAAAGGCAATATGTGATCATATGAGGAAAAACAGAAAGTTCAAAAAAATGAAAGAAAGGAAGAGAAGGGAAAAAAATGCAAGGATTCAATTTTGTTTTTCTGCAGTTTGTATGCATGTTGAGGAAAATGAGCTCCTTATACACAACGCATATACACACAAATGTGAAACCATGTTATTTATATTCTTTTGCAACAATATAATTATATTTACTGATATTTATATTTATATGGTTCTGCAACAATAGTGTCGTAACATGAATAACTCTTCATGCCACTGAGTAGACTTTTTGACCAAAATATACCTTTTATGTCTGGATATTTTACCACACAGGTTTATGTTTTCTTCAAATCATCTAATATTTTAAGTCTAGGCTGTTTTCAGACTTTCGCCACTGAAAACGCTATTGTGATGGCTACTGATGTTTTAGTGGATATCCCTAATTTTTTTCCCCACAGGATAAATTCCAAGAAGTGAAATTTCCAGATTCAAGGATATTGTCCTCCAGAGGGCCTGTATCACATCATGTGTGATGTATCCCTCACTACACTAAGTAATGCCAATAGTGGAAAGTGAAAACTGGAACAAATTATCTTAATTCATGTTACGTTTACCTGTAAAATTGTATCTCTACTCTTACATGTACTGGCCAATTTTTCTATCAAGGTGCTGGTCACTTTCCTACTGGATTATAAGGACATTCCATTTATAAAAAGATATTTTTTGATGAGTCGAATATTTTGAAAGTTTTTGTTTGCCTTATAGGTGCTTATAGTGATCATTTAACTCAAGACATTTTGTTTTTTAAGGTAATATTCCCTATCAATCATTGTTCCTTTGGTGTCCAGCTTAGAAAGGACTTACCCTAGTGATAATTTTAACTGAACCTACGGAGGCCTTACATGTTAATGGAGTGAAAATAATTATTGATTTATTTCTCCTTTACTTTCTCTTCTCTTCATTTACATTTTAATATGTCTGGGATATATTTTGGTAAATGATGCAAAGGAGAAATCTAACTTTATTTTTTTGCCCAATGAGAGACATTCAGTTTAAAACGATATAGCAAATAATCCAATCTTTCTCATTTGATTGGAAATGCTACCTTTATCGTGTGTATTTTAACAGCAGCCTGCAAAGCAATCAAGTGTCATACAGGAGATCCTTCTTGACTGTAGGAGACATTATTGTTAATTTCACATTTCAAAAATGTAAGTACATGCTTGTTACTTCCGTGAATTGGATAGTCCTTACAGATGTTCCTTGAGAACAATTAGAAAGTTCGACTTCCTCTTATAACTTGAAGTTGCATCCTCAACTCTGATATAAAATGATGCTGACTAGTATTTTTACTATAAGAATTATAACTAGAATCAGTGACATAAACTTTGTCCTAGTCATTCTGATGGGACTCTACCCCGTGAAAATATTGTACGCTTATGTCGCATATCAAGGTATTAAAAAAAGCCATAGTACGAATAATACCAGCTTGAATGCAATTTATAAACCTTATTTTATGAGTGTGAAAATACTAAAATACTTTATCTCAGATGAAGAATTAGCACTCCTGTCAGGAAAAATTTAAATTAAGACTTCTTGGTTTACAACTTGGCAAAATCGCATCTGAAATCCATTTTTTGAAGGTCTATAAATCAACGGAGCTTAGCAGAGTACAATTTTGTTGTTGTTGGTGTATGTGAAAATATTTAGATCTGGACTGGCAGTGTTTCCCAATCGTGCCAAGTAAAAGCAATCACCTCAATATTAAATTCTGAAAAAAAATCAAGGAATATAAATGTGGGGCGGGGGAGGGGGGAAGGAACCTGAAGTACTATTTTCCTGTAAGAGTGTGAATATTAAAAAGAAATGATGGGCAGAATCTCTAGAACATCTTCAACTAGTCCTATTTAAAGATATAAATATTAAGACAGTAAAACACTCTTTTTAATCAAACATCTACCAAGAACCATTTTCCTTAAGAATTATTAATAATCTGGTTGAATTAGAAAATACTTAAGAGTTTTCCTTTTACCACCTACTTTTCTAGACAGTAAACTATCTAGGCTTATTTTGATTGGGAATAAGGGTTGGTCTTTTGTTTGTTTCTTAGATAAGAACTATCTCTAGATATGAGCCTGTTTACCTCTGATGCTCTCGCCCAGTGTCCTTTCGAAGATTAAAACGAGAATAAGCACACGTCTTGGGTGGGGGACTATAAGTTAACTTTCACAACTGTTTTATCAAAAATGCAAAAGCAAAGCTTTCATTTTCCTGTTCCCTGTTGTATGGAAAGCAGTTTCTGTCCTATCAGAAGAGAACCACATTAATTTGTGACACATTCCAGTAAAATGTCTTGGTAAAAGAATTCATGAAATGTACTTTCTCCAAGGCAGCACGGCTTAAAGGTAAGAAGCAAGAACCCCAGCCTGGGGGCACCTGGGCGGCTCAAGTGGTAAAGTGTCTGTCTTCAGTTCAGGTCATAATGCCAGGGTCCTGGGATAGAGCCCGGTGTGGGGCTTCCTGTTCAGTGGGGAGTCTGCTTCTCCCTCTCCCTCTGCCTCTCTTCCCTGCTTGTGCTCACTTCCTCTCGCTCTTTCTGTCAAATAAATAAATAAATAAAATCTTAAAAAAAAAAAAAAAGAATCTAAGCCTTCCGAGTTCCCACCCCAGCTTTGTCCCTTAGAATCTGTGTGATGCAGGAAAGTTATTTAATCTCCCTGGGCCTCAGTTTCCATATCTGAAAAAGGAGAATAATAAAAAAAGAAAGTTGCCTATTTGATAAGGTTCTAAAGATTTAAGAGCCCTTGGAACAGGGCCTGGCACCCCTTAGGTGCTAGAAAAAATAGAATTATTGCCATTTTTAACTGTGCATTCCATGGCTTTTAAGGTTGGCTTTTTTAGTCCCTTTGCAGTTTTGAAATTGACAGCAACAATGTAACCAGACTTTGCTGTTTGAGTGGAATAGAATATAAAAGAGCTTGAGGAAAATGACAGAAGATAAGGAGCCAAATCTCTCATTTAATGACACTGACCGATGGCCCTCCTGCCCCTTTTGATACAATTTTAGGCTCACCCAAACCAGCAAGTAATTATGCCCTTGACTAACTCAATAAAAGCCCTAAATGTGACTTTATGGGTAACATAAAAATGGAAAATTTTAAAATTTTTTTCTTTTCTTAAAATAATACTAAAGAAAAACAAAGTAACCAAGTCATGCTTGATTCTCTTATTTAACCAAAAGATTAGCACAGTGGGTTGCTGGTTTTCTTCTACTTTTTTTTTTTTTTTTTAATTTTCCATTAAGCAAGTCCTTTTAAAACAAATTTGAACTTTTCCCATCCCTGTGATTCCCACGGACAGTTGGCAAAGGATCTTGGATAAGTTGCAAAGCTGGGATTTTTTCCAGGCATGAGTAACTTGTTAAAAAGCCACTATTTCCTTAATACTAACAGTAAATAGAGTTCACATCCACATAAATCCTCGGTGGCCCACTGGGGAAAGTTTTATGTGTGTGTGTGTGTGTGTGTGTGTGTGTGTGTGTGTGTGTGTATGGAATCTTTTTTTATTCATAAAACACTTGGCTCTCAGCATGTCTGTTTATATTCCACTTCTTAAAAATAAATATACACATTTATGCCAGTTGAGGTTAAAAGGTATCCTTTTTCCAGTTGCCTGCTGTGTGCCAATGATTTTATGATGGATGGGTTTAGAATACCTGGCTTGAATTCTCGAAGAGTGTTTGTCTTCTCTTTATTCTAACTAAAAAAAAAAAAAAGGAAGAAGAAAAGAAAATCACCCTATGACTAAAATGAATACATTTTCATGAAATTTAATTTTATTGGAAATGCCCAAATAAATATTTTGAAGACTTACAGGAAAAATGAAATGCTTGATTTTAAAATAAAAGAGAGAAGTTGGTTTTCTTTTACGCATAGGGATGGAGTAAGTTAATACGGCAATCTTTTGCAGTCACTACTCTGAGTACATATCTTCTATAGATCTTTGGATAATAATTATGGCAGTTTTCCCACATAGAAAGCATTTTAAAGGATATGTGCTTTCAAGTTATCATTATTAAAATTCGTTTTGTAGATGTGTTTAAATGAGGCTGGCAGAGGTTAAATGAGACTTTGCAAGGTCACACAGTGATATACCAATAGGCCAGAGTTGGAACGAATGAGGGGCATTTCTGTCCGCTAGCATTTCACGGCCATGCGTCTGTACCAACTCCTCTATGGTTCTCTTTATCTGGGTGATACACAAATCCTCTTGTCTTTGCAGGGCGGGTAATATTTTGGTAATAGGCAGTCCCATGAGATAGCTTGCATTTCCGGCTTCCGGTCAGATGTTCCACAAGAATAACTCCTCTACATATGTTTTTGCATTTTTGATCACAGTCCCAGCTGGAATCAGGAAGTTTGGAGGCAGCATGGAGATGGAAAATCATTGAATGTCATAGCCGTACTTTTTTTGACCTTCAAAAATATTTAGTTTTCTGGTGGTCCTGAAGGGGAAAAAAAAGTATCCGTATTATCTACTTAAAAGTATACTATCACTTCAGTTCCTTGGTCAGGACGTATAAATGTATATATATATTTAATATAATAATTAATATTTATATATAATATATTTACATTTATTTATTTTTCATTTATTTATTTTTATATTTTATTATTTTATATTTATTATATAATATTATATATATATATATTTTTTTTTTATTGAAAAGAACAAGGCCACAGTTATATAGGAATAGATTTCCCAAGGTCAGACAACCTGTCACAGGGAAATACAGTTAGGACTTTTAAAAATTCTTCATTGAGGACTTACCTGAAATGATACAAGGAATTGCCACTAGCCTCAGTTTCTTCTTATGCCAAGAAAAAGGGTATCACATAACTTCTCTAATGAATTATTTAAATAGAAGAGAAAATCAATAACCCAGTCTCCTCTGAAGGCTTAAAGATGAATTTGAGACACTGTTTTGTCAAGCCATTTTTTAAAAAATTATTTATTTATTTATTTGACAGAGAGAGATCACAAGTAGGCAGAGAGGCAGGCAGAGAGAGAGGCGGAAGCAAGCTCCCCGCCGAGCAGAGAGCCCGATGTGGGGCTCGATCCCAGGACCCTGAGATCATGACCTGAGCCGAAGGCAAAGGCTTTAACCCACTGAGCCACCCAGGTGCCCCTAAGCCATTTTTTTTTTTTAAGATTTTATTTATTTATTTGACAGAGAGAGACACAGCAAGAGAGGGAACACAAGCAGGGGGAGGGGGGAAGGAGAAGCAGGCTCCCTACTGAACAGGGAGCCCACTGCAGGGCTCGATCCCAGGACCCTGGGATCACAACCTGAGCTGAAGGCAGAAGCTTAACCACTGAGCCACCCAGGCGCCCCTGTCAGGCCATTTTTAAAAGCATACTCGGTTTTCTGTGCTTCTTTTTGCTTATCTGCTAAATGGTATACTAATTTTGCGCACCGGATGCTTAGTTAGGATTAATTTCAAATGTATATGAAGCGTGGAGATGGTGTCTGGCCTCTCAGATGTGCTAGGAACTGTGACCCTCTTAGCTGACCCTCTTCCCTTTTTGTCCTCTCCCCTCAGAATATGAACCTAACACTTCCTGACAAGCTGGGATTTTCAGAGTCACAACTGCTTCCGCCAGTAAAGCCCCTCAACCCAGTCTGCAAGCAATTCTGCTGGCCTGTGAGGCTCAGACTGAAACAGAAATAGGCAAAATCCAGATTTCCCCCTACTATTTGCATTATTAATGTTTTCTTAAATTTAAACAAACTGCTTAAGTAAAGTAAGCAATAATCCATATATTTACTCCTAAAATCCTGACCCTTTCATTCTGCAACTGAGATCAGGCATGATTATGGTGACTGTAATTCAGAGAAGCTGAGGAAAGCCCATGGAGCAGTCCTCTCTCTTTCTGAATCTTTGTTATGGTCCATTTAGAATCTAAGGAATAGTTCAATTTCATAGCTGTCACTTGATTTTTATTTTATTTTATTTTTGCTTTTTTAATTTTTATTTTTTTTTAGATACCTCTACTATGAAAATTCCAAGGTGAATATTTGTGTTTTTGTGTTTGTTTTTTGGCAGGAACCACATAGAAGGAAAAGCAATATTTACTGAGGATCAATTATGGTTCAGTCTTTTCATACCTTATCTCATTTAACCTCATAATAGCCCAATGACTTAGATATTCCTATCCACTTTTATAGCATGGAAAGGGGGATTATTTGTGGTTAAGTGGGGTCAAGTTCATGGGTAGTAAATGGCAGAGCTTAGATTCAAATCCAAGCTGTGTGCCATGAAAAGACTGTCTTTTTCTCTGAACTCCATGCCCTTCTGTTTCCATTAAGGAGTGGGATTCTGAGCACCTATCATCAAAGTTTATAGAACAGAATCCTCCAAGAGTGAAACCCCCAGGTCAAGCACATTTAGGAACGTGGTTTAAAAATGTAGTTCAAATGAAGTTCTCACCAATTTTAACTTTCTTTGGTGGGATAACCACTTCTGCAATGATGTAGATTGTCCGCATGCTGGGAGATACCCAATGCGATGTGTAGATGCTCAGATCTTGATTTCCATGGCTTACTTTCAAATGGCTCAGCCAAATGTTAGCAATCGGTGAATCCAGCTGCAGGGGTACATGGGTATTCGTTGCATTATTCACCATTTCCATAGGCATGAATGTTTTTCAAAGTAAAAATTGGGAGAGTGTGACTTTTGTGTGTTTTGGATACCAGTGAAATTCTAATCTGCCAACGTGACCTAGGGAATTAGCTTCCTACCTCCTGATTTTCCTAGCTCTTTATTTATAATCAGTGTGCCCTTAATAGTTTCAAAATTCTAATTTATAGAAGACAGACTAAGCAAGCAGATGCTCCCTTGCTGGTACTTACGAATTGCAGTGTGATTGTGTATTACAAACCAAAATGTTGTGCCAAGTTTGGGGGCCCCTTGAGCAGCAGCGAGGTAGTAAATGAGGTCCATAGGTGCTATTGAAAGTGCAGTGCTCCCTGAGTTTCCCCAAACGTGATTCATTACCCTGTTGTTAGCTAGGTCCGTGTCTGATCTTACTACATGCTGAACGTTAATTTACCGGGGGACTTTACCACCCCACTGGGACTTTTTCTGGATAAATCATGCGTACTTATAATGAAAGAGCAAAAAGAAAAAAGGGAAATACCTTAACATAAAGAGGAGATGTTGAAAAAGGTGGAAATGTGAACTGCAGCTAGTTGAGCACGAACTACACATCGGCCACTGTGGGAGACTTTCCTAACCCAACAATGTCAAAGAAATGGCGATGGAGAGGCAATGGCACTAGACGAGGAGTCATCACATCCATAAACAATACCCTACCTCTATATCTTACAGTCTACGTTCAACCGGTTCCACAGACAGAGTTAAAGAGAGTAGTAAGCAGATCCTTATGCCAGGGATATTCAGTCAACAGAGCATGCCCAATTAATTTGTATAGAGAATACACTTGGTGCAGGGCCGATGCCCATGGTAAGACCTACGCAGGTCAAAGAGCTCTTATCTCAGAAACAAGCGTAGTGAGCTATGGAGCCAAAGGCAAGACTGGGCTGGGAAGCAGCAGATAATCTGGTTTGGGGAAGGTTTGACGTATAGGGTGTGTCCACGAATAGGCTTCTGATCCCATCTCTCTGGATCATGTGGATAAAATGGACATCAAATAAGAGAGAGTTCTGGAATCATGGCCACTTTCCTGGAAACTCCAGCTAGCTCCAGGATGGAGACCCATCCTCCCTGACACTGAAACCAGAATGGAAAGCCGCTATAAGGAGGAACTGAACAGGACCCGGGATCTGAACAGATTTTAATTTTTGCAGTGAGACCCTGAGAATTTCTTGCTAGATCGCTTGGCAAATTTGGCCCAGGTCTCCTCAATGTCCTCCCCATAACATATCCCCATATTTTACAGTTTCTACATTTCTTGGCCCATATTTAGACTGTGGCAGGGCTCCGCCTTAATTTTCTTAAGAGTATATAGCTGGCGTCTATTCTCTTTTTTGTGAAAAAGGAGATTACAGCATTTAAAAAAAAAAAACCATTTCAGACAGAGTGGTACCACATGAACATTTTCTCCTTTAAATAATTAAGGATTGAAAGAAAACAGGGTTGAATATTATGTGGCTAAGTAAAAGCATAAGAAAACTATTATTGATGCAACACTATTTAAAACATATATTGTTGGGGCATCTGAGTGGCTCAGATGGTTAAGAGTCTGCCTTCGGCTCAGGTCATGATCGCAGGGTCCTGGGATCGAGCCCCGTATCAGGCTCCTGCTCAGCTGGGAGCCTACTTTCCCCTCTGCCTCTGCCTCTCTCCCCTGCTCATGTTCTCTCTCACTCTCTCTCTTTCTGTATCTCTCTGTCTCAAATGAATAAATAAAATCTTAAAAAAACAAACATATATTGCTAAAAATAAAACAATGCGCATAGTATGTTTGCATGTCTGTGTGTGCATAATGTGTATATATGTATAATCTGAGTGAAATATATACAAGAAATTCACAGGATGAAAAATGAATGACTGGAATGCAGGGGTAAAAGGGAGATTTTTTTCACAATATAAATTTCTGAATTCTGAATCAAATAAATATGATACTTATTCAAAGACGAGATCAAATATAAATTTTTGAGGTGAAATCATGAAAAAGGGAGTGACTTTATAACAATATGTTTTAAGATATCTATTGTTCTGTCTTTGTGCCACTTGAAATGATCTTATGCTAAACTTTGGAAAGCACTTGAAATAATACATATAAAATATTTTACATAGTTTCTGCAACTTTAAAAATAACTCATTAAATGAATGGTACCTATTATTAGATAGGTTTACTTTTTTTTTTAATAGATCTTTCTTTTGAAATATAATCACAGTGTCGTTGACTAATGTATTTATTTTCCCAAATACTGGGAGAGGTTTAATAAAGGGGGAGATTGAATATAAACTTAAAAGGATACTTTAGTGAAACACAGATGAATCTACTAGGTTTCAAGGACTGGAACTCAACTGTAATTAATTAAAAAACTATTTTTGTCAAATTAGTGCAGCCACTGTGCATTTTTAGCCTCTTGTGCTATCTTGATATTCTATATGCCATCTCAAACCTATTTTTAAATCAGGTATTATTAAAAAAAAAAAGAAATCAACTTGGGTATTCATTAGGTTAAGATGGATGAGAATAAAGCTTTATCCTCAACAGATGCCCCACTTAGGCATAACAATCTAATTCTATTTAATTTAGTCTCTGGCATCCTCGCCTTCTCCTGTCAAAGTGAATCAACCTGAGTGCTAATTTTTGAAGCAAAACCTCTGTGATCATTTCACTCGTGATTTAATCCAGATCTAACCTCAGGCCTTTAGAGGTTCAAGGTCAATGACCCAATTTATTCTGCCCTCCGCCTTTGTATCAGTAACTATTGTTATTCCTCCCAAGGCTTTTACTACATACATTATTCCCTGGGTGTGTAGTCCTACCAAATTATGCAGGCAGTTAAAGGTAATTTCAGATTGCAACTTGGAGACATTTGGCCAGAGGTTTTGGAGTCTGGCCCTTGGCAAGCGGAGGGAAGTGAGTGTTGAGTATCAACCCGGTCTCCATAAGCAGAAACCAACAACTAAGAAATTTATTTTCTCCAATGAGAAGAAGCTTAAGTCACTGGTATCCTTACTAATTGCAAAGTGATTATTTTACAAAGGAATCCTGGAGCTTCTACACTCGATTAAGATTTATAAAGAGAATAAAGGTATAGGTAATATGCTAGATGTTCTTAGGGATGAATGAACACACATGAGTTCAAGGTCAGGGTCCTTGTTTCATCTTTTTTCCTTTTTAAAACAACTAGTGTCTTTTTAGCCTTCTTCATCCACAGCAGCTAATACATTTTGTGAATTTGCCTTTATGTTTTAAATAATATTCCCTTCCCTGGTGTCCCACCAGCACTGTCTGCAGGGAGCAGCACACACGTTGGAGAAGCTCTCCTTAAGTAAAGGAGAAATCCCAGGGATGAGTAGCCCTACACTGGGAGTTGCCTGCTCCAGGGTTTCACCTGTCCCAGGAGGAGTTAAACTGGGTTTCTGTGTCAAAGATGCTGAATGAAATTGGGGGTGGAATTGTTAAAATTGGAAATGACCTATTTAACTATATGCACATTTCCCCACGATTGGTATAAATACGTCCAACTTTCTAATTTTCTCATCAGAATGAACTTATCACATACTTGGGTGGCAGAAAGCCTTTTCAGCCGTGTGTTAAAGAGGGAAAAAAAGAATCTGTGTGATTGATCTCTATAATTGTTTATAATGTTTATGATTTCTTAATCTCACTGTCAATAATAATACAAAGATGGCTTAAATCCCACCGAAGCTTGGGGGAAGAAAAAATGATGGGATGGGGATTGCCAAGAGAGATAACAGAAAAGAACTGATAAACTAAAACTATGTTGGCTCCATGACAAATCAGAAACAGAATGCATAGTTATCTGATAATTATAATATAATGTTGGACTGTACTTTATGTCCCAAATTTTCACTGCCGTGTGTGCATAATTTGATTATTCATAAAATCGCGCACTTAGAAAATCACCCAGTAATTCCTATTTCGCCCTTTCTGGATCATTCATCCATCAACTAAAAAATGTAAGGAAAATCCCCAAAGTTATTGCTAAAGAAGGTTAGCCAGTTTTCTCCACATATAATAAGGATACTTTCATTAACGAGACATAGGTATATCTTGGTATCCACTTATTTGTCGCTGCAAGGAGCATATTTGCCAATGGCCTACGAACAGAAAGGTACCAAGTAGGCAGAATTTAGCTGAGAAACATCAGCCCGGAAGCCACTGTAATATATCCTAAACAGAGACCAGTTATCACTAGGTGTAGATATCAGAGAGCCCCTAACATCTATTCGAACGGATTCTGCATTTAGAACTTAAAAGATCTAGAACTTCAAGTTTGCATTGGACTCCGGACAAATAAATGCGAAATCTTTTTGCTAAGATTCCGTCAGACTTGGCCTGAATTTCACATAGTTTTGTTTTTCTTTCTTTCTTTTTAACAAAAGAATATTTTGTTTTTAGAAAATTGCATTACTTCCCTTTTTTCTTTCTTTTTTTGGGGCATGTGACCTTTAAGAAGAGATTGTGCTGTACATTTCAGTCACCAAGCATTGAGAAAATTGCATTAACAGTAAAATAATATTCTTACTGCCAAATGTACAAATACTCACTAACAGCAATCTTATTCTCCAAGGCCCGGAGAGATGCTCCATCATGCTAGCCGGGCCGCAGTGACAGAAGGCTTCTCTGAAATCCATCCGCCTCTGTCATTCGCAGCTTTCTGATTCAAACCAGCTTGGCGCCCATGCCGGCTGGCTGACCCATTGCCCCAAACCCTGCCGAACTCAGTGGGCCAGGGGCTTCTCCGGGGACCGTCGCTGCTGGGCTGATGGCGGTTCTGACCGCTTGCCATGATTTTTATGGACAGAAAGTGAGGGCCTCCCAGAAAAGCAATCCCGTATGCGGGTGTACAAAACACTAACACATGCAAATCCCTATAAGTGTACATTTACATCTTTTTACCAAGAGTTTGTAGCTTATAAGTACAGTGAGAAACGTATTTCTTTAAAAGGTGTCTGGCTTAGGAAAAATGTCACAATGGTAGTTTTGATATTTACTTATTTATTTATTTATTTATTTATTTTTAATTTATTTTACTGCATTCCAGAGGAACCTGTAAATGCGGATGATCCCCGTATACCTAAATTTCTACTTCTTTTTTTTTTGCAGGACTACTGTTCAATAGGTTTAAACGAGGATATGCATTAGCAGATTATTTCTGAGTCTTTTTTTTTAAAGATTTTATTTATTTATTTGACAGAGAGAGAGAGATCACAAGTAGGCAGAGAGGCAGGCAGAGGGAGAGGGGGGAGGCAGGCTCCCTGCTGAGGAGAGAGCCCAATGTGGGGCTTGATCCCAGGACGCTGAGATCATGACCTGAGCCGAAGGCAGAGGCTTTAACCCACTGAGCCACCCAGGCGACCCTTATTTCTGAGTCTTAACTGGAATTGGTCTATCGAAAGCAAAAGAGTGATGAACGATGATGCTATTTTATATGATTTTCATTGGTAAGTGTTGAATTCAAGGAAAACCCTTTGAAGTGGCACTTTGGATTGTTTTCACAAAATTCAGACAGCTGTAATACTCTGGGTGTGTGTGTGTGTGTGTGTGTGTGTGTGTGTGTGTTTGTGTGTGTGTGTATGTGTCTACGCATGTGTGTTCTTATTCCCTTTCCCCGTGCTGCCCCATCTATGACTGGGAGGGTCAAATCCATGGCAAGTTCATTTCTGGGCCAACTCTGCCAAATTATATGATGTGAATTGATGTCCACTAGGGCTTAGAACAGCAGACCCTGATTTAAGTTCTTAGATTGAGCTTGTCTACAACTGTTAGGGTGAAAGGCCAGTTCATACCCATTAATTAGTCTAATTCATCTCAATCTACTTCATTTTATCCCTTTTAGGGAATGTAGCAATGGGAGGTATGTTTGGATAAAGTAATGCTGTGAAAATCCAGAAATACAACCCTTCCATGGAAAGCAATTACTACCTAGCTACGTTCAAATTTTTTGTTTTAGCGATTCAGGATTTTAGACAGTTTTGTATATGAATTCTTATGGTAATAGAATAACTTCATGCGAAACAGCAGTGGGCAGATTACTCCGTGGGCACTGAACCGAAACATTAAAATCAGTTGGAAGAGTCACATGATTTTGTTAAAAAACTATGGCAGGCTGGGATTCTGGAAAATTTTTTGTCTTACACAAAGACTTTCTGTCCAATATAGAAGTTTCATACAAGTATTAAATCTCAAAACAAATTAATTCATGCCTATTGCTTGAAATTTTTACAATTAAGACATTTAAATATCCGAGTTCCATTTAATGGTATGAACAGGTTGTAGAGATTTGTTAATTTGAAATTCCATTTGGTAACAGATGCAATAACTTGTCTGGCATTAAAACTGAGTTTAAGGTAATCACTGCACTTGCTCTTTTGTTCTAAGTGCTTTACAATCCTTAATTCACATAAAACATCTGTGAAATTTAGTTAGGAGTGTGGTGAGTAAAATTTAATCCCTGTTTTTATACCAGCATGTTCTGAAACATGCTTACATATATTTCAGTCTTCCTCGTGTGAAAAATCACGTGGGAATCAATGGGAGAGCATTTTTGTGATATTCTAAACCTTTTGGGTAACGGAAGATTAATGTGCTAACGGACTTAAAACTATGCCAGGGCTAAAGACTATTTCTTCTGTGGATTTTGACTCCGATTGCAGGAATAATTGGGGAGACAAATGAAGATCCAGAGATCATTTTGGTGGCCAAATATCTCTTTGTTCAAGTGAAAGCAATTGTTTTTTTTTTCATGTCATTGATTCAATAATGGCCAAGTGGAGTAAGTTATTTTGCTGAGGATGTCACTGTTGGGTAGGATTCGCATTTGTGTGGTCACGTGCCACCAGTTGCACATCCTAAAGCCACTGCAGGCAGTACTAACCAGCCCAACGCTTTCCCTTCACCGTGGGATGAGTCTTAGAACCCCTCTCAGCATCATGCTCCTGGCAGGCACTCACAGATGAGCACAATGACATACCAGAGGGCATCCGCTTGAACTTCTTTTGGTAATTGATAACAAAGTATATGTTTTGGAAAGGTTTTCCATCGCAGATGTAATAGAAAGCATATCACTAATAAAGCTACCAGATAATTTAACCTGGAAGATCTTTCAAGTAAATCTGAACTCCTCAACTCCTCAGTTAAGGATCTGGAAATATTTATCTAGCACAGCCAATGTGTAAGGCCTCATGCTGGATCGACACTGAGACATTGTGTTCACACACACTGTATCTTTTTTTTTTTTTAAAGATTTTATTTGTTTATTTGACAGAGAGAGATCACAAGTAGGCAGAGAGGCAGGCAGAGAGAGAGGGGGAAACAGGCTCCCTGCTGAGCAGAGACCCTGATGTGGGGCTCGATCCCAGGACCTTGAGATCATGACCTGAGCTGAGTCAAGATTTTGATATTCAACTGACTAAACCATCCAGGTGCCCCATTCTCCTTTTTGATGGCCAAATAACTTTCCATTGTTTAGATAGATCACAATTTGTTCATCCATTCATCAATTGATGAGCTTCTGGGTTGTTTCTACCTTTGGCTATTATGAATAATCCTGCTATAAACATGGATGCAGACGTATTTGTGTGGACATGTGTCTTCATTTCTTTTGGATATATATCTAGCTATAGGATGCCAAGTCAAGGGTAACTCTACGTTTGATTTTTAAAGAATTGCCAGATTGTTTTCCAAATTGGGAGGGGGGCACCATCAGCAGCATGTGCGGGTTTCATTTTGCCCACATCCTTGACAACACTTGTTACTGACTTTTTGATTATACTCATCCTCGTAGGTATGAAATAATATCTCATCATGGTTCTGATTTGCATTTACTTAATGCCTAATGATGTTAAGTGTCTTTTCATGTGATTCTTGGCCATTTGTATCAATGACTGAGGTATAAATTGGTGAGTTTGGCTGCTGGCATTTTTTTGACAGTATCAATTTCCATATTCCTTCAAATTAAAATTTAGCTCTATTTTAAAAGTGAAAATCAGACTTACTGTTTCTATGTCATAATATTTACTGAAAAGGGGTGGGTAAATATTCCAGGAAATAATCTAATAAAAAATGACTACATCATAGTTTGAACTTGAGGCTAACATAAAGAAAACTAATAGGCTTTTCACCTAAGCCCTGCCCAATATTTTGGCTTTAAGCGAAACTTGACACCAAGTAAAGATTCAGTGTTTGATTAGCTTTTCTTTACCTTCTCAAGCCAAAATAATTAGTTTTAGGGGAAAAAATAGAAAAAAGTCAAGTACTGCCTGACCCAAACTTCCATTTCATTTTTCTCTGCTTCTCATCTTCTGCCAATCCAGGAATAGAGCACTGTTTTTTGTGGAATCTTGAGCAGGAAGAGACGAAGGGGATGATAAGAGGACAAATGAGTATTAGACTCTGTTTCATGCCTCAAAAATGTCTTCTTTTATTTACACATGGTAGGAAGAAGTGAAAAGACCTCAGGCAGGATATCTGATTCTCTGAAGAACTTTTTAATTCCTGGATCATTCTTGACTCTAGATTATAAAACTCAGAGCACAGGCTAAAACAATACACAAGATCAATAGGAGACTTTCACTTGAACAATAGCTTTACTATCCCATTTTCCCACGGTCCATGATGCCTTGTATTTCAGCCTGTTCACACTTTCCAACTTGCCTTCCTGCTCTAGAGGCCAGGACTACTCACTGGAAGAAGACAATTTCAAACAGAGATAGAGAGAAAAAATGGGCTTCGGAATTTCCGGTGGTGATCAGGAAGTCCACAAAACCAAGTTTCCGAGATCATGAGAAGTAACACTGGTGAAGTTTTAAGCACCTCATTAAAGACTAGTCTTATTCTCATTGTTTCCCCAATTCACTAACTCAATGTCAGCTCCTTAACTACGGATGTACAGATAACAAAGTGACAGCATGATGGTTAAATCTTGGACCCTGTGATATCATAGAGTAGAGACAATTAGGCATTCATTAACCAAGTACATAAGCACATGATCTAAATTTCATTCCTGTTTCCTCATCATTCAAAAGGGATGAAAATACACTTGCTATCTCCATCTCAGAGAGTTTATGAAAACCAAATGAGATGATGAATTCAAACACTTTAAAAACTGTAAAGTCATAATATTAATATTAATACTATTATTACTCTGCTCAGTCACTTTTCAGATCTTCTAACTGCTCATTGAGAATCATTCTGAAGAAGGAAAGCTAAGGCAACTGCCAAATTAAGAGTCAGGATTAAGCTGTGAGTTCCTCTCTTCTACCAGATATCCCCGGTGATTCAAAGTTGATGTACGATTCCATTTGTAAAAACGGGAAGATCATTTCTGACATTGACTTACTGAGTTTTCAGTAAAATAAACGTACCTTTGACAGGTTTAAGATAATGAGAGTGAGGACAGGGTTGGGCAAGGAAATCCACTCTTCAACTTAGATGACTAAAGTTTATCTATAGGCAAAATGATGATGCTGTAACAGCTACAAACATATAATGGACCAAAATAGTTCTTTCCCCAAATATCCTGTTTCCTCCTCCTTTGTCGTGACGCATATACTCCCGAGCCTGTCCCCAAATCCCATTGGTAAAAGAGATGGCTGCTTAAAACATGGGCACTCCCCCTGTATTTTCTCCAGGTATCAAGGTCTCAGCTAAAAGACTAAAATAGAAACTGCAAAAGAGGGGCACCTGGGTGGCTCAGTGGGTTAATCCTCCGCCTTCGGCTCAGGTCATGATCTCAGGGTCCTGGGATTGAGCCCTGCATCGGGCTCTCTGCTCAGCAGGGAGCCTGCTTCCCTCTCTCTCTCTGCCTGCCTCTCTGCCTACTTGTGATCTCTCCCTCTCTGTCAAATAAGTAAACAAAATCTTTAAAAAAAAAAAAAAGAAACTCCAAAAGAGGCCAAAGAAGTGTCACTGCTGGTAAACATTTCTAATGCATGCATAGATTTAGAATCTTATTGATGCCAAGATTTATTTAGTAAGCGCTCTTGGAGTCTACACACTGGAACAAACTGTTTTTTTCCCTGGTTTAGTAACTCCAAAGACCTTGCTACTTCTAAAAGGTAAAGAGTTGCTTCATTCACTTACAATTCAGAATCACGTTTCCCAGGGTTGAATAAAGTGGTAATAACAAAACACCTACACAAACACAGGCGGATCACCGGGTAAGTGCCTTTCAACTCTGCCTTCAGCCATGTGAGGTTGAAAAACTATCCCCAGCGAAGCCTGGCCAAAACAAAATATCTCTTCCAGTGGCCCATTAGTTGCTGTCTTTCTTAAAATAACATGCCCTTAACATATGTACCTTCAAGGAATTTACCCACTTGGCCAAACATGAAGGTAGTTCACACGGATATTATACCTGCCAACAGATATTATTTCTTTTCCAAGGATGCTCTCAGCTGGACTCTTTTTTATCAAATCTAGGCATGAAAATTTTCTACATAGTAAATCATTGAACAGCCCAAATCATTCTTTACATTGCCAAAGATGGAGGAAAAAACAACCCAAAATAAAAATAAAACAAAACAAAAAAACCCACCTCCTTTCTTTAGATGGCATTCATGTTCAAGTGAACTATGTTGGTCTTACATAGGGAAAGTGGACAAAGAAGTCCAAACATCAGGAATATAATTCTTACCCCTTCCTTCCTCTTCAGCGTCTTCTCTCGTTAGCAGCGTTATGCCCGAGCTGGGGGATTAAGGCAGTGATTTTCATGCTGCGCCCATTGACCTATTAGAGATGCCATGATCTTTAATGAAGGAAGAGCCAAGAAAGTGAGGTCAAGTCTCTGCTCTCAATCACAGCTTTTCTGTTTTTATATATTGTATGTGATGGACCTTCACTTTAAGCTTCTGTTGAGAAACAGAAATGTCTTTTGCTGGAAAGTAGTAAAGATTGAAATTTGTTTTTAGTCCCCAAACACTGCTTTGTTGATTTCGCTATGCCCAGCACCTAGATCAAGGCTAAGCATTGGCTGAGCACATGGAAGATGTTTCACAAGTTTGTTCAGAAATGCTTGATGTCTCCAAAGTCATTAAGCGGAGTGCACGGGAGTCCAAGTTCTATGCTGTGTTCATGGTTTGCTCTGGTCATGTCATTGCATGGGTTGGTCATCTGGGCTTGGAACACACACTTTCAGGTGGAAGGCAGTAGGTTGCCAGATTTAGCAAATATTTGACACATATTTATACTAAAAAGATACCCATTGTTTATCTGAAATTCAAACGTAGCAGGATGTCCTGTATTTTATCTGGCAAACTATATGGTGAGGAAGTGGCCAGGGATGAAATTTGATTGAAAATAGCGAATTTGTTTGAACATTTGGTGAAGAAATTGGGTCATTTGTATAGGTCACATTTTGAAGAACATGTCGGGTAAAAAAATGACTTCTGTAACTATTCCAATAAAAAAAAAGTAGATACAAATTTCCAGTTATAAAATAGACAAGTCATGGGGATGAAAAGCACAGCATAAAGAACGTAGTGAATCATATTGTAATAACTTTGCACAGTAAGAGATGGTAACTACACTTATCGTGGTGAACATTGTGTATAGAATTGTTGACTCACTGTGTCGAACACCTGAAACTAATATAACATTGTATGTCGACTATTTTTCAATCAAAAAAATAAGAAGGAAGGAAGGAAGGAAAGAAAGAAAGAATGAATTTTCTGCAAAGAAAACATGTACACATAAGTTAAATTAAATTTCCAGTGGCAATAGGATTCTAAATGTTACATTTTCTTTTTCATGATTAAGTCATCATTACATTATTATTAGTTCACCATTGATCAAAACAGCATAAATAAGTGACAAATTTTGGGGAAAAAAAAAAAGAACCTGACAGGGAAAGTGACTAAGATAGTAGTTGAAAGTCATAACACATTTTCAGGAAATGGTCAGGAAAAATTGTTTTGGTGTTTTGTTTGTGAAGACTAGAAACAATAACATGTTTGTAACCATAATTGGCCAAAGCATATGCTTAGAGCCCCAGCAAGACAGGGAAAAGAGAAAGATCCGCTTTATAAAAGTTATCTAGAACTTTGCATTTGGAAAATCTATTAGAGCAGGAGCTACTTGAGTTTTAGGAGATTTTATACACACATACACATAAAATATTTTGAATTTCATCTGAAAATCTGGGGAAATATAATTTGGATGCACATTTTTGGTTTCATTTTTGTTTCTTTGCCTGGAAAGACAACAATTACAGATTCCAACGTGTACATGCATGCACCAGTGGGCCAGATCTGAGCCCTTCTTTTGCGATCTTTGTGTTTTGAAACTATTCCAAGCCATTCACTCAGACTCTTCGCAGTGTACACTGGGCGGGAATCCACACTTCTGAAATGTCACGGCCATCTTATCCGACTCTATACAAAGCTCCGTTCTTTCCAGATGCCCTATCTCTCATCTAAACTGTGGTGAAACGCATCTTTGATTAAACTTATTCACGTTAAAGTATAAAAGTTTGACCTGCCAACTCTTTTCTGGACACACGTGCATTTTTAAACTGGAGCTTGGAGTAATCATGTCAAGAATCCTAGATACACTCCTTTGAATATTTGTGGATGGGGACTTTCTTCCTCTTAATTTATACAGGAAAAGGCTATTATACATGAAAGTGTAGGTAAAAGTAGTTTAAGAGTAACTGTTTGCTGCAGAATCAAATATTTAGGGTAAAATTGGCCCTTTTGTTATTATCTACTTGGGGCAAGAGTTGAAGAAATTGGGTAATTTTGGTGACGAACTCTACTATAAAATTTGAAAACAATCCATTTGCCAGTTCTGCCTCTTATTAATAAGGCAAAAGAAAAATCTTAAAGCTATATAATCTTCGACTTAAGTTTTTTTTGGCACTGTGCTCTGATTCTAAGGAGAAAAAAATGGAATGAGGTCAAGTCGAACGTTTGAGCATCAACCATCAAATCACTGATCTCACTGTTCTTTTCAGAAAGAGACGCATAATGAGTGTGTATTCTACACACACACAAGCCATTTCACCCATTTGTCGCATTTTAAAATTGCATCCTTTATGCAGAGCCTCCGGGTAAAAGTGTAATTAAATCATTCATTACAATATATTCTTAAAATATAACAGCAGCCATATTAACAAATAAAACCTAACCCCCTAAACCAATGTATTTTATATGATTATTTCATCTGGCAGGCTTTACCTTCTACAACTTCCTTACAACTCAGGGTTTACCTTGTGACCTAAGAAGATACAAGAGTGGGACCCTTTCTGAACCTGTTAGAAGAATAAAACAGGGAACAGAGACAGAGGGGGTCATTTTCAAGAAAAATGCATCTGGTCCTTTTTTTTTTTTTTTAAGATTTTATTTGTTTGATTGAGAGAGAGATAGCAAGAGAGGGAACACAAGCAGGGGGAGAGGAAGAGGGAGAAGCAGGCTCCCTGTGGAGCAGGGAGCCCGATGTGGGCTCCATCCCAGGACCCCAGGATCATGACCTGAGCCGAAGGCAGATGCTTAATGACTGAGCCACCCAGGCGCCTTCATCTGGTCCTTTTTTTTTTTTTTTTTAAGATTTTATTTCTTTGAGAGAGAGAATGAGAGAAGAGAAAGCATGAGGGGGAAAGGGTCAGAGGGAGAAGCAGACTCCCCCCTGAGCAGGGAGCCCGATGCGGGACTAGATCCTGAAACTCCAGGATCATGACCTGAGCCAAAGGCAGTCGCTTAACGAACTGAGCCACCCAGGCACCCAAAACTGATCTGCTTTTTAAGTTACTTTAATGTCAAACAAACAGGCGTTTCAACCTTCAACGTTTTTACTAATATTTTATATATTCCTTAAACTTTGACACAGCTTTACATTTTTTATTTAGTGCTACTAATTTTCACAGATTTTTTTTTTTTTTTTTAAGATTTTATTTATGGGGTGCCTGGGTGGCTCAGTCAGTTAAGTAGCTACCTTCGGCTCAGGTCATGATCCCAGTGGCCTGGGATGGAGCCCCATATCAGGCTCCCTGTCGGAGCCTGCTTCTCCCTCTCCATCTCCTCTGTGTTTATGTTCCCTCTCTCCTCTCTCTCTGTCATGAATGAATGAAATCTGAAAATAAATAAATAAATAAAGATTTTATTTATTCGAGAGTAAGAGAGTGCACAACATTTGGGGGAGAGGGGCACAGGAAGGAGAAGCGACTCCCTGCCGAGCGGGCAGCCTGCCCACCTTCCCTTGTGGGCTGGACCCCTGGACCTGGGTTCATGACCTGAGCTGAAGTCAGGCTCTTAACTGACTGAGACACCCAGGGGTCCCTAATATTTACAGATCTTAAGATTTCTTTTTTCCCTCACCTTAACTTCCTCTATTTGTTCATTTTACCATATTCCTGTGTTTTCAGCACCACTGTTGACTGATATTAGTTTAACTTTTCTGATGAGTGCTCTCTTATAATCTGGAAGTCTCTATGTCTCTATATAAATTATGGATAAATTCTAAAACTGCTAAGTTGAATTCAAGGTGGAAAAAATACACAAAATACATATTATATTATTAAAATATATTTTATGTATATTTTATGTTTGTGAACATCCATTTTATATTTCCATACCAAATAATCTTAACACTAACTGGAATGACACATCAGTTATCTATTATTGTGTAACAGATTACCACAAACTTAGTGATTTAAAACAACCTTGAGGCACCTGGGTGGCTCAGTGGGTTAAGCCTCTGCCTTCGACTCAGGTCATGATCTCAGGGTCCTGGGATCGAGCCCCGCATCGGGCTTTCTGCTCAGCAGGGAGCCTGCTTCCCCCTCTCTCTCTGCCTGCCCCTCTGCCTACTTGTGATCTCTCTCTCTCTGTCAAATAAATAAATAAACTTAAAAAAAAAATGAAAAAAATAAAAAAATAAAACAACCTTGAGGGGTGCCTGGATGACTCAGTAGGTTAAATGTCTGACTCTTGGTTTTGGCTCAGGTCCTGATCTCGTGGGTTGTGGGATCCAGCCCCATGTGTGGCTCTGTCAGCGGGGAGTCTGCTTGAGATTCTCTCCCTCTGCGCCTCCCCTCTACTCGAGCACACACTCTCTCTCTAAAATAAATACATAGATCTTTAAAAAAAAAACAACCTTGATTGTGATGATGATTTCATATCAAATCGCATACATTAAATATGCGCAGTTATATGTACAACAACAATGAAAGGGAGTCACATAAAAATAAGTAAGTCACACAGATTTCTTACCCCACAGTTTCTGTGGGTCAGGTGCTTAGACACGGCTTAACTGGGGGTCCTTTCTTTCAGGGTATCTCACTAGGCTGCAATCAAACTGTCAGCTGGGGCTGGCATCTTGTCTGAGAGCCCACCTGGGGGGAAAGAATGACCCCTTTCTTAGCTCATTCAGGTTATCGGCAGAATTCAGTATCTGGAGAGCTGTCTGACTCAGGTCTTTGGTTCCTTAACCAAGTCTCCAGTCCCTACAACATGGCTGGTTATGTTCCTAAAGCATTCAAATCCAGAAGACAATAGACTCTGATATTTTATAATCTAATCGCAGATGAGAAATCCCATGCCATTTGCCATATTCAACTGAAGCAGTCACTAGCCCAGGCACACTTGAGGGGAGAGGGTTACACAAAGAGGTAAATATCAGGAGGTGGGGACAATTGGGGACCATCTTAGTGGCAGCCCACCAGAAAAGGATAGGCAAGAAAATGATAGAGCAAAGTTATGTCTCCTCTCTAATCATGTCCATAAATCTTATTTAACTTAATCATGTACCAAAAGTTCATCAAAATATTACTCAGACATATTACCTTGAGATTTGCTTAGCCATAGATTTTACTTTAGAAATAACATTAGGGGGTCACCTGGGTGGCCCAGTCGGTTAAGCATCTGACTCCTGATCCCATCTCAGATCTTGATCTCAGGGTCCTGAGTTCAAGCCCCACCTTGGGCTCCCTGCTGGGGTGGGGGAGTGTACTTTAAAAAAGAAAAAAAGAGGGGGCGCCTGGGTGGCTCAGTGGGTTAAAGCCTCTGCCTTTGGCTCAGGTCATGATCTCAGGGTCCTGGGATCGAGCCCCACATCGGGCTCTCTGCTCAGCAGGGAGCCTGCTTCCCCCTCTCTCTGCCTGCCTCTCTGCCTACTTGTGATCTCTTTCTCTGTGTCAAATAAATAAATAAAATCTTTAAAAAAAAATAACATTAGACCTTATGTCAAAGATTACATCCCCAATCCTATTTCCTCATCTAGGACAAAATGATAATATTTTTCAGTTTCTCTCATAGTCACATGACTGATTCCAGCCAATGGACTGTGGGCAGAGTGACGTCTGACCCTTCTGGTCTGACCGTGCAGCTCTTTCCCTTCCATGACAGATGACACAACGTGGAAGTAACTGGGTTCCCTGGGTTATTGCTCTCCTTTGAGCAAGAGGCCTGTCCAGTGCGCATCAGCATATGACTTGAGCTAGCAATTAATTTTTATTGTTTTAAGCCACTGATATTTACCCTGATTCAAATAGATCCCAGAAGCATCAGTAGTAATTATCATCCACAAATACCAGACTGAATAAGGCACCTCAATCTCTCTAATAATGATATCGATACCCAAAATTTATTGAGTGCTTATATATGATAGCTTCTGTCCGGAGCATTTACATACCACTGTAGTTCAGTGACAGTATCTCAAGTTAAAGTAAAGAGAAAACTTTACATGAGAATTACTATTGCAGGAGCAACCCATAAGTTTGGAAAATCTACTTCTACATGCTGTTTGAAGTTAAGGGTAAAATCCCAAGAAAATTGCGGTTGCTAGTTCCTCTGTATAAAAAAGAGGACAGAGAATTTGAAACACAAAGGGAAAAGCTCAGAACAGAATAAACAAGAAAGCAGAGAGACGTGAGAGGACAGTCGGTCAAAAGAGAAAGGAGTTTGCAAGAAGCAATGTGAGATAGGGTCAGTCTATCCTTCACCTTCCCTAAGATATCTTTAATAATTTCTTCATTGCTCACCAACGTCATGTGTATATGCATGTTTGTGTTTAAGCAGATTTTATTAGAAGAGCTTTAAGAACATGAAAAAGGTAAGTGCTAAAGTCAAGCTCCTACTGTATACATTATTAAGCTGAAGCACAGAAATCCTAATTGATTGATTAGTCTATAAGCACATAGACATACTGCAAAGCCAGATTTCCAATTGCAACCCTTCATCTATTGGGCTCCAGTACCTTCTTAACCAATACACTGTTCTACATCTTTTTCTTTCTTTCCAGGAAATCTGTCCTATATGACCAGAAGAAAAATTTTAAGAGAGAGAAGCACAAATAAAGTAGAGAGGGAGCCAGGAAATATGATTTGTTTCTAGAACCAGTCTGGACTTTGGGCTAATCAGACTAATCTATGGGAAGGAGGTCACTGTTAAGAGTTGAAGAGCCAAACTCATAGTCAGGATAAGAGTATAGATTTTGGAAAGAGAGTAAAGATGCCATGAAAGTTCTGATGGTCATTTGGATCTTGGTGTCGAGGAAGAAGGAGAAATCAAAGACGACTTTGAGGTTTTTAATTTTAGTGATTAGAAAGATAAAATGCAAATTAATCAAGGTGAAAAAAATAGAAATTAAATTTTCATTCAATTAAAGTCAAACATTTATTGAGCTCTAATACAAATAAATGTGTTTGACATCGTGGAGGATGTGATGATGAATAGGACATAGCCCCTAGAAGAAGAGAGTGAGGTTGTGTTTCTGTACTTGAGTTTAAGATAGTTTGAGAAACTTAAGAAGAAAAAAAATACTCAGAAGTACCAGTGTTGGTGTCCTCTACATAGAAGTGCAGATTAAAGTAACGGAAAGATAGCATTACCCAAGGATGGATATACCACCTTTTGTCATTTCCTTACATGTTCTATATGAAGAGTTTTGCACCAGGAATCAAGTAACTGAATTATTATTATTTTTTTATTCACTGTCCCTAGACAGTTTATGTGACCTCGAAAAATTGGATTAACATCTATAAAAGGAGGATAAACCAAGTAAATTTTAAAGCCACCTTTGGTAGTTAAGATTAGGGTGTTTCTGGATGAGCATTTGAATCGATAGACTAAGTAAAGCAGATCATTCTCACCAATGTGAATGATAGCATCCAATCCAGTAAGACCCTGAATAGAACGAAAAGGTGGAGGAAGGGACTGCCATCTTCTCCTGCCTTTGACCATTGACATTCCTGGTGCCTGGGTCTTCTGTCTCATATAGGGATTTATACCTCTGGACTTGGGCTCAATTATACCACTGGTTTTCCTGGTTCTCCAGTTTGTAAATGGCAGATCATGGGAGTTCTCAGCCTTCATAATGGCATGAGCCAATTCATATCATAAGTCTTCTCTGATTGGTTCTGTATCTCTGGAGGATTCTGACTAATACAGATATCAACCTCAACATTTCAGTTGACCCAACACAACAAAATTTTTTTTCCTTAGATATGTAACATTATTCCAATAAAATCTGCATTTGGGCACATCTTTGGGGCAATGGATTTTCAAACAATAACTCAGTGATTCAGACACTGATCTATACATTTAATGCACTGTCTCTCCCAGTTGCCATGATAGAAAAGAGGGAGTTGGTGGTTTAAATAGTATCAATTAAATGCTGAAGTTTGCAAGTGACATACATTTCTACTCACTCCTATTCACATTTTATTGGACAGAAGTAGCCACATGGCCACTCACCATCAAGAGGGCTGAGAAACATTTACTTTCCTATACCTGGCCTAGGGAAGAGCTGAATAAGTTTGTGAATATATATTACACAGGCTGTCACACTTACTTGATAGTTTAAAAAGTAGAGTAAATCCTTTCTTTCTTGTTTGAAAGTTTTTCTGGCTTTTAATGAAGTTTTACTGATATCTCTGAAACAATCCACTTCCCTGTCCCCCAAATCTCACCCCTTCCCCATCTGCTCCATTAGAACATATCTTGCAAAGCAAAGCCTCCATCAGAATATGGTATTACATGACATTGTAACCTTTTTCCCCTCTAGAAAACCACCCTTTATGAATAAAACATGGGTGACCTTTAAAAACTTAGCAGTTGTACTAGGTGATTGCATATTAACAAGCTTTTTGAAGAGATAGGACAGGCGCTGTATGTTTCAGTTAAGGATAGATAATAGAACTATTCAAAGAATTTATTATTTTATTCAATACCAGGAAACGCAACAACTATTTCAGTAAGTCTGCTTACACTTCCCTGAGCGTAATTGTATGTGACTTTCCACTTACCTTAATTGTGCGTTTACTATTAAGTTGAGGATTCCCATGGAAATACCAGTTCTTATCCACTTGAATTTTTCTATTTTTGGTTAAATATCTCTGACAATTCCGGGGTTTGTTAAGTAGGAAGCAGATAGAGAGGAGTTGAGCACAGCGGAATCGAATCTCCTGACTTCTCCAGGCACGCAGATGTCACAGTACCTGGCCTAGGAAAGATACTCAGTAAATACTCATTGAATGGGAAGAGTTTTTTTGAAGGTTGAACTACAAAGGTAATGAAAGCGTGCTAGGGAATTCTGTCAATGTTATGAGGGAATATTTAATCAAATCACAAGAAAAAGAGTTTTACGTTGGGCTCAAGGGGAGAAAGGATGCAAGGGGAGTGACTGAGTTGAGGAGGAATGAATGCACTCCCCAGTCACTAGGGACAGGCCTCTGCTCAACGTTGTGCTTCTATTCTATTGTTCAGGAGAATTATTTTCAATCTAGGCTCTCCAGAGTTCTTGGTGGTTTTTTTTTTTTATATATATTTTTTAAATTTTTTTGAGAGAGAGAGAGCATGAACTGGAGTAGGGAGGGAGGCAGAGAGAACGAGAAGCAGACTCTCCTCAGAGCAGGGAGCTGGACTCGGGGCTCGATCCCAAGACCCCGAGATCATGACCTGAGCCGAAGGCAGAGGCTTTAACCCACTGAGCCACCCAGGCGTCCCTACAATGGGTCTCTTAGGCAAAACAGGACACACTGGTCTCAGTCAGCAAAAATGAGATGTGTCTTTTCCCTCAGTCTTGGTCCCACCTTCCCTCAAGAATCTTCAAATGAGTATTTTGATAGTGGCAGTGACATCCCGGGAGCCAAAGGCTCGGAGCCTTATTCTGGTTCTAGGAAGACTCCAAGGGGCATGGAGGGTCCATGTGACACCCAACTCGACCATAGGGAGCAAAGCGTAGAACTTTAGAAATGTCCCAAGACCATCAGAGTTACTGGAAAATAGTTCTGTGTGAGCAGTTTTCCATAGGTCAGTTTTATTTGTTCTGTCACGGTAGGAAAATGTGTCAGGTTGAAAGTTCTTTTGGAGACACTGGTTCCCCCACAGCCAAAATGTCCCACCTCCTCATCCCTTATATTGTAATCTAGCTGTACCTGGCCAGGCTCGTAAATTGATCAGTCAGTTTGGGCCTATTCTTAGAGTCCTTGGCATTTTCAGTATCTTTATAGAGAGAATGTACCAGTCCCTTTACCTTGAGATCATATCTGAGGAATGATTCGAAAAGCAAAATATATAGTATTCACCATGGCCTTGGTGCTTTTGTTATGCTAATCACGTCTTTTTAGCATGTAAACTCAGACAAAACTAATCCTTTAACATTTTGGGAGACTTCTTTGGTATGTTTAAGTAGGATTTTTAAACCTGCAGATCCCCTGTATTAGAAAGCCTTAACAGTGTAGCTTTAAGAAATTACAAACTCCAGCAGCAATTCCTTTAATTAATGAGAATACAGGTAGGGAAGGTTTCAAAGCTGCTTGCCTTAATAAGAGACTGCCTCTACTTTGCAAGCAATCAGTGTTTCCGTCAACATAGGCTTTAAGATTTTCTTTAGGAAATATATATATTTCCAGTTATCTTGCGAGTGTGAGCACCTTTAGGCTAAATATCACGCTCTGTTTGCAGTTGCAAGACTAAGGCACACCTGCAGTCCAGCTGTGCTAGAAGAAGGTGTCCTCAGGACACTGACCTTCATTTCATCTAGTCTCACACTCAGGAACATTCTGAGGAGTGTGTCTCATGGAGGGTGAGCAGGAAGGGACAGAGCTAGGACTCAGACGATTTGGAGAAGGGGTCAGGAGAGGAAAGGGCTTTTCAGAGAATGAGAGCATTGAGTGTCTCCAGGAAAATGATAGGATCCTGGTGGACTGGAGTTCCTCTCTGGGTAGCAGAGCACTTTGATAGGGGCTTAAGGGCTGTTGGAATCATTTACGTAGTAAGCTCTATGCTTCATCTATATCTGTACAAAAAGGCACTTGTATCCTTGCTTGTGTTTATTGGCTACTGAAGGGTCCCATGTTGACTATAGTCCTTCGAATCACCATTACTCTTGTGACAATTGTTCAATGTCTAAGAACAGCAAAAGGGAATTATAAGCGTATGAGGTTTAGATTCTATGGAACACTAAGAATTAGTTAATACAGATTCATAGTAATTAAGCATATAGAATTATGAAGACCATTAAGCTTATAGAAAGTAATGTATAAACAATTTATAGAATATTTGACCGATCTTTCTAGGGCTCAGTACTTAGTTACACATTTACACAAACATTGAAACCTGGGTCTTCTTTCAAGCTATAAGCTATAAGATCCTCGAGTGGTAAAACATCATTTAAAAATTTTCTCTTGGGCACCTGGGTGGCTCAGTCGGTTAAGCATCTGCCTTCCACTCAGGTCATGATCCCAGGGTCCTGGGATTGAGGCCCATGTCCGGCCCACTGCTCAGCGAGGAGTCTTTCCCTGCCCTCCTTCTCTCTACTCTTTCTCAAAAAAAAAAAAAAAGTAATTAATTAAACAAATAAATAAATAAATAAAAATTTTCTCTTGGGGCCCCTGGTGGCTCAGTCGGTTAAGTGTCCAACTCTTGATTTGGGCTCAGGTCATGATTTCAAGGCTGTGAGACTGAGCCCCCTGTCTGGTTCCATGCCCTGTGGGGACTCTGCTTGCCATTCTCTCTCCCGCTCCCTCTGCCGCTCCCCCATCACGCTCTTTAAATAAATAAATAAATAAATAAGTAAAATAAAAAAAAAAATTCTCTTATACTTATCAAATTTGTTACAGTAACTGAGAATTTAATATTAATGAAAATCCTGAACTCTGTACATATATAGATTTCTGGATATCTTTGACATTTCTCAGATCGTCACCTATTGTCACATTTGCAAAGGACTGGGATTGATTACATCTCACCAAGTTAACAATCTCACCAGGGATTTTACCAGAAGAATTTTTTTAATTGCTTAAAACTGAGGGCCTGACGGAGATGAGGCCGTCTCGTGCAGTACTCCTTTAATTCAAGTATATTGGGAATTTGTTGCTTTTAATCTCTGCAAGCAAACTAGGCAGTTTCATGGAGCCTCTGATTATGGCAATAAGCCATAATTTTGCTTTGCTTTGCCGGGCAGGCTTGGATCAGAGTGCCTCTAGGTGGCTCGATGCTGCTTCGTCTTTTTGCTATATGTGCCTCCTCTCCAGAGAGCTGGGGATAGATATATCCCAGCATTGAAAAGACAAAATCACTTACATTTGTCATTTTAGCATTTAGGCTCCTAGGATTGTCTACAGGATTCGTGATATAAAATGAAGACATCTCTGGGCAGGAGGGAGGAGAGGGATGTTTGCGCTTCCCCTAATGTATGTGGCACACACAGCAGTTCCTCTCGAACCCAATGGGGGGAGGAGGTGAGAGAACGCTGCACGGGGCCCACTTGAGAAGTTTTCTCCAATGTGTCATTAAGGTGTTTCCGAGCATCTGTGTGGCTGCCATCTGAACTGGATGGGAACACAAAGTAATCAATTTCAGTTGAGAGCACTAATTTATCACCTTGCCATCTTTTATTGCAGGGTAGAGAATCTCAATCTCTCATTCTCTTGCTTTCTCGCTTTCTCTGTTGTGCGCACATGTACACACGCGCCTTGCACACACACACCTATTTCCCATACACAGTCACAAACTTTACACTTACTTCACCACCCCTCCTTTTTTTTTTTTTTTAAATGTCAAACTGGAGAAATGTATTATCTTTGTTGGCCTTCAGTTGGCTTGGATTTGGGGTTGGGAATATAGTTGCTCACTCAACACCTCCCTTTCAAATATTGAGCATGTTTTACATTATCTTCCTTTGACTCCTGAAGTAAGTTTGAATATGATTACAATATTAATATGCAACTGCTTCCCAAATGTGCTGTCAGTAAGCAAAGTATTTAGCTTTGGAGAGCTGAAAATCCCAAACGGAGGGAACAATTTAATCAGGTGGCTGGAATCTTAATTCCTTCAGTCAATACGGCTACAAAAGTCAAACTTTCGAAATGGAAACTCACACCTTGCAAGCAGCAAAGGAAGCCCAGCCTGAGAGGCTGTAGGACCCTCGCTCGTTGGTCTCTTCACTGCAGCTGGAGCACCTCGCTGAGTGAGCCACACCTGCAAATCCTGAGGGGTGCCTGGCAGGACAAGTTCAAGGCAGGATCCCTATCAGACACAGAACAGGGGAAAAAAAGGAACAGCACTGGGACAAGCATGACGAGATGGCCGTCATCCTCCAAAAATAAATTTGGCATGTCTTATGAGGCCCCAAGGCTCAAAGCAAATGTGAGTAATTTTTCTCAGTTCTTATAGTTTTTCTTATAGTTTTCTTATAGTTTTCTCACTTCTTATAGTTCGGATTTCTAGTTGGGATTTCAAAAAGCCTAGAAAAGCAGGTGTTTTATGGAGGGTGTCAATAAAAAGGGTGTTTTATCGAGCCCCTACTTTGAACCTTCTTCTTCTTCTTTGTTGTTTTTTTTTAAGATTTAGATTTTCTAGATTCAGCTTTCCATCTTGACCCACTGAACTTACTCATTACACCATAATGGAGGAGCTCTCGTTATTTGCCCTAAATATCTTCAGACTGTGTTTTTCTGGAAGTCTGGCATTTGTGTGTGTTATTTATATTATGATATGGAGCACATCCCCCCACCAAAAAAAAATAAATAAATAAAATAAATCTCCTTTGGCCGGTGGGGCCAAAGTTCACCTGTCCACTCCAGATGTGTTTTCCTTCAGAATCCCTACAAGATCTCAGTGGTTTTTTTTCATAAAATCTAAAATCCCACCACAAACATTTTTTTTTCCTTTTAACTCCTAATATATATTTTTTTTTCTGCAAGGCCTGATATTCTCTGTTACTCCCAATATTTCTCCCTAGACCCCAATTTCCTAACCAAAGCACATTACTGATCTGATGCTTTCAACAGCCTGGTACCACATCAATAAACTAAAGATTATTGTGCTTTGTCAGGTTTTATTTTGTAACATTATGGGAAATTCTCCGCTGTCTTGGATGAGTGCATAAACTCTGATTGCTTGACAATTAACAGAGCTAGTAATAGAAAAGGCAATGTAATTTACCTTCGTGCAAGGGATCTCAGTTAACAAAAATTAAACTATTGAACTCTCCTCTCCAAGAAAAGGGATGTCGCCTCATTATATTAAAAAGGAAAACAGATTCCAGTTTGCAAGTGGGTCCTCGGTCTGGCTGGGTGAATTTATTGTTCAGATTATGTGTTTTTCTGACATGCATACAAAATTATGGCTTTTAAACTGGACCAAACTCTCTCTTCATTAAATGAGCATTTCCCCCCTTTGGTGCTATAACTCAAAGAGAGCATTCTCGATAAATAACGTCGAGGGGGAGTATCTCAGTGCGCTTGTTGAGGTTTGGATGTTGAGGGTGTCCCTTATCTACAGGGCTGGAGGGCAGCCCCGTCTCTATCTCTTCCACTCTCCGTCTCTGTCTTTCCGTATCGCAGCACTAAAGAAGAAAATATACAGTGTAATTAAATACAGAGCCATCACGCTAAAAGTGAAGAACTCCCACAGAGCAGAGCGCTGGGTTTTACGGACTCCCACGGAGACCATATGAAGCTTGCCTTCAAAATGGCAGCTGCAGCTTTGAGCCTGCCTTCTGCCCTTTCTGGGATTCTGCTTAGTTCAAAGAAATACTGTGTGCGCACATAGACATCCACATAACTTAACAAAGTTGCAAGGGAAGTCAAGGCGTTGCTTCCCTCTTCCTTGGGAATTTCGACCTCTAAAATCTCTGTGTCTCTGTCTCTCTATCTGTCCGTCTCTTTTAAAGTTCCTACATGTTCTCAATTTGGACAGCTAAAATTGTTACGTGAATTACGAGCCACTGAAGCTTTAAACTATGTGAATGATGAACAACTGTTGGGCGCTAAAAGAAGATTGTTACAGTTCTGGTTACCATGGGAGACACACAGAATAATAAGACCGGTTTCTGCCTTCAAGAAGTTTATAATCTTGGGGTCAGTGAACTATGGCCCCGGGGTCAAATCCAGCCTGCCTTCTGTCTTCGTGTGGTCTGTTAACTAACAATGGTCTTTACATTTTTAGATGGTTGAAAAATCAAAAGAATAATGTTTCATGTCATGTGAAAATGACATAAAATTCAAATTTCAGTGCTAATGAATAAAGTTTTATTGAAACACACCCATTCTCATTCATGTGCATGTGGTCTATGGCTGTTTTCACCCCATCGTGGAGGCCTTCAGTAGCTGTGACAGAGACTGGATGATCTGCAACATCTAAAATATTTGCTATCTGGGGCACCCAGGTGGCTCAGTTGGTTAAGTGTCTGCCTTTGGCTCAGGTCATGATACCAGGGTCCCGGGATCGAGTCCCGCATTGGGCTTCCTGCTCAGTGGGAAACCTGCTTCTCCCTCTCCCTCTGCTCCTTCTCCTGCTCATGCTCTCTCTCTCTCTGCCAAATAAATAAATAAAGTATTAAAAAAATAAATAAAATGCAACATTTACTTCCTGGCCCTTTATAGAAAGGGTTTGAAACCTCTGTTAGGAGCTTACTGGACAGCCATTTCTAATAGTCAAAAAATAATGAGTGAGCAAATAAATACAATATATTACCAATTGGTAAATGGGAACCTTGTGGAAAATTGCCGTATTACCCCAGGAAGATAGATATCACTGCTAAATGCTTTGTGTGAAGAAGCCCTCAAGACGCAAAAAAGAACAAGAGCAGACTTTTAAGTTTTGAATGGAGACAGAGTAGCAGGAAGGATATTTCAGTTTGGATATTCAAAGAGCAAAGGTAGAATCTGACTTGGCAAGAGTGAGGCTCCAAGAAGAGATGTTTGTGATCTTCAAGGGGAGAAAAAGCCTGGGTTACGTAAAATATCTAGGGGAAATGAATTGTCATCTATTCCGATTTTGATATTTAGGAATAGGGAAAGAACCACTGAGAAGAGAAAATGTGTAATTTGAAAGTGAAATCAAGATTCCGGTAAGACAGACTGGGGAATGAAAGATCCGTGCTCAATGTCATCAAAACAGTTAAACTTGCTTCAAAAGGTGAAAAATGGCTGCCAAAAAAGAAGCATCATGAGCAACAAAGGTCTTGTTATTGACCAAACACAGTAAGAAGATGGTGGTGTCCTAAGGTAACAACCACAGACGCATATCCAGAATTTTCCATATTTCGTTTGGATCCTTTTTTTTGGTAACTATTCTGTAATGGGACGTGGTGACTACTGTAATTTTAATTACACGGTTAGTTCCAAACAATTATCTAATGAAATCATGGTGTATGAGAAAAAATGCCATGCTTAGTTTTACATATGGTCATTTCAACTTTAGACTAAAATACAGGATGCAGAGGGTAAAGAGCACGATGATCTGTTTGCGGGGGACAGCCTTCATATTATGGGACGTTGATGGAGGATCATTTAAAATGTGATAGGCTTTGGGATTTAATTAGAAAATGGTGTAAAATAAAATGCATAATTATGAAATTGCAATACAGTTGCATTAAATTTGACCTGTCATGTTATTCAGACCTATTTGTCTTGTTTCCCTTCTGTATTGGGGTTTGGACCACTTCAGGGACCATCTTGCTTTTTATTTACTCTCTGTTCGCAGGATGCTGTTTGACCTTATTTATGATATTATAGCATTATTTCGAAATAGTTTCCTCTTTCTTTTATGGCTCTGGTAGGAAGGGTGCAAAAAAGCATATAAAGCTTTTATTGCCAGGTGTTTAAGATGCCTTGAATAATTCAGGAGAAATAACAGAGAAGTTGTGAAAGCAGGGCTGGGCGGTGCTCAACCGTGACAGAGTTGAAGGACAGAAAAGTTGTGCCTGAAAGACAACACTGTTAGATAAGTGGACTTGAGTTGCAATGGACACTGGATGCTATTGTCTATGTGGGTGTGTGTAGTGGGGTGAGGTCGCATCTTTTTACATCAAATAGGTGTGACTTGGGTGTTTGCTGATTCACTTGTTAAACATTTACTGAGCACATACTCTGTTCTCAGCACTATGTCAAGCTCTAGGGACATAGAGGCAAATGAGGCAGAAGTAGACCATAGCCTAGCAAGGAAGACAGGCCAGGAAACACATGATCAAATGTAAAGTGATAAGTGAACTGTTTGAAATATGCAGAGGACTTTCAGAAAAAAACGCCCCCACCAAGACCCGGAGGCAGGAGTAGAGGTCAGTGCAAAGGCTTGGAGATGGGGTCAAGGGAACGTTGTCCCACTCTCTTCCCCATTTCCCATCCTCTTGGAATGTAGCAAGTAGTTTAGTGCGGCCTCAGTTCACAGTGTGAACTTTGGGGTGGGAGGCAGGGGTCCGCCATCCTCTGTCTTCACTTTTCTTATTTTTTTTAAGATCTATTTCTTTATTTGACAGAAAGAGAGAGCACGGGAGTGGGGTGGGGTAGGGGGCAGAGGGAAAGAATCTCAAGTAGTCTCCCCACTGGACATGGAGCCCAACAGCGTGAGACATGATCTCATGACCCCCCAGACTTGAGCCAAGATCAAGAGTCGGATGCTCAATCAAGTTACCCAGGCGCCCCTCCTTCTGTCTGGCTCTGTCTCTCTCTCTGCTAAAATATAATTGTGAAAAACAGTGATGTCATTGAGGTAGGGGGAACTTTTAGTACCATTCATGGAGATTTATAAAAGTACTTGAGACTGGAATCTACTCCTATAGACAAACAGTAATATGTTTAAAGAATGAACAGTCATCTGTGAAAAAAAAAATAAATGAAGATAATTATAGACATTATTTTTGAAGACTAGAGAGTAAGTGTCCCATTTCAATATGTAAGAATACTCTTTTGTTTTGCTGTTGCAAATATTTAGCTGTGACAATTTCTGCTAGAAGAAAAAAATCTTCAATTGGTTCTTAACTCACCAGTGCAATCCAGTGTGACCTGGTCAAGCTAATGCAGCAGCCATATTTGAATAGTGAGCTTTGAAGCTGTATAATGATTCTCAAAGATAGATAATGATGAATGTTATGGATTTGTGCATTGGAGTTTAAGATTGCCCTGGGCTGCCCTGAGCCTCCTTACACATACAAATAGTACAAAGAGTTTAAGATGGTGGGGTGGGGGGAGGGGCACCGGGCCGACTGGTGAAAAGCTTTCCTCTTCTCTAGAAGAACAAACCTCTATCAGACGTGTTGAAATCTCCTACTTGACCCTTGTTTAACCTTCAGCCCAGAACGCACAAAGAAAGATAGAGCTAATCCCAGAAAGCAGGTTTAAACAAACAGGCCAATAGTCTACCACGTCTTTGAGAAGTCTGATTTTCCCACTTTCCTCACACATGGGCTGTTTGGGAAAGAAGAAGCCCCTAACTCTGAGGTAGGTAATGAACTGCTTGTGAGGAGGTCGTAAAACTCACCACAGCTCTTTGACCACTGGCATCCAGAATCCTTGGTTTCCTGCTTCCAGGCTTCTCCTGAGCAAGGCAGCATGGTTCTGCCATCTCTTCATGGAGGTTTATAGTATTTTTGAGTTTTAAAATTCCTGGTGACGGTATCCTACACAATTACCTTAAAGTATCCTCATTTATTTACTGGGGAACTTCTTGTCATCATTTGATATTTTTAAAAAAACTACCCTGGCCGTTCTGTAGAGCTAACAGATAGCCCTTCTTGTTTTAAGCTCCTTTTGTGTGAAAGCTGGAGATTTCTGGTCAGTAAAGAAAAGGTTGTGAGCCATTTCCTACTTGGGATGAGCTCCTTATTAAGACTAAAGTTTAGCTGTTGTTTATGCTATAACAAAATATGTAGAAAATGGAATATTCTGATTATATTTGAAAGATATTAAAAGAGAATTATAAAAATTAATTGCAAAATTATCCATCAGTTGTACAAATAGAGATACTTTGGATTTTATACATGTTTGGATATAACCAGTATATTGACTTGACTGGCAAATGAAATCTATAGATGCGTTCACCAAAAAAATTCCATAGACCAACATGCCTCTTCACACACTTATGCCAAGTTTTGCACACATCAAATCCTTTTGACTTTATGATGACTTTTAACTACATGTATTTATCCGTGTATGTGTGTGTATTTATCTTCAGGCCTTTTCATAATGGGAAACTGAAACCGCAGACTCTGAATTCTGCATTTGCTATGTAAGTCCAATCCATGAAAGAAATCTTGGTTGTGAAAGACTAAATGCTTTTTTTTTTTCCATCAATGATGATAGAACAGGGATGCAAACACTTTGGAATTGATTTAAAGACCAGTAGTTGCTCTGGGATATCAAAGGTTCATTTATTCCCCTACAGCCCAGACATGGAAAAGGCACAGAGAAGAGCCTAGAGTTCTTTGAGGATGTGAATGGAAGACAGAACACTAGCAAAATGCCATTGGGAGGATCCAGGAGACTGAGGGTGTGAACTTAGTGAGATACACATCATGGGAATAATCCAGGAAACCACCACATTTTGGTATCCTTGATCCCTAACCTCTCATTTTTTATTCTGTAGAAAACAAACACAGAAACAGTACTAGGAAGTACGGATCTCAAATCGGGGCTGAATTGAAAGTAGATCACAGCATTTCTAATTACCAATATCATCCTTCTAGAGCATTAAGCTGTAATTCCATTTTTTTTAAAAAACCTGCTACCTGATGACTTTAGCCCACCATAACCATCAGGGATGTGTCTGAGGTCTGCTGTGGATCCATTGTCATGCTTTTACCAGTAATCTCCCTTTCTCTTCATCCTTGAGATTTTTTTGAAGTCAGTCCAAAATATCTGGATGTGGACTTAATTAAATGTAGCCTAATCAGTAATAAGTAGAATTTTTAAGTATTTCAGTTTTTTCCTTTCTAAAAATTTTTCATCTTTTCTTTCTTTGAACACTGACTTTCCATTCTTCTCTCTGATTTCCATTTCTGCAACTCCTCTCAAATGCAGAGTAGACTTCCCCTTTCTAGCCCCAAAGTCTCTCAGTCCTTCATCCACAATTTTTAGCACTTTATGGCCCTGTGATATTTTTCTTTCTATTTTCCAATTCTTTAACTTTCTTTTCTATAGTATCTAACCTACTGTTCTAACCATCTTTTGAGGTTTCTTCTCTTACAAGAGCTTCGTGAGACTATCGACTCTTGTTAAGAATGTGTACGTGTGTGTGTGTGTGTGTGTGTGTGTGTGTGTGTGTGTATTTAACGATGTGCTAAGCATTTGGAACAGTTTTTGTGGTGTACTAGACTTCTTCAGTTTGTATCCTCTTAACCTTTGCACATTCATGTCGACTATTTCTTCTCTGTATTATTCATATAACACTTCATTTTTACTTATGTAAATTGACTCCAATTAAGGTAACCTGTAAGTTTTTTATAATTTTTTTTAAGATTTTATTTTTGTCTACTCCCTACACCCACTACGAGGCTCAAACTCACAACCCTGAGATCAAGGGTTACCTACTTTACAGACTGAGCTAGCCAGGTGCCCCGGAAACCAGTACATTTTTTGAAGTATTCGAATGAATTGTAAAATTTTGAATCTGAAAGGAACGGATGTCTTCATCCCATCTGATATTTTCAGGCAAAAATCTATATATTGGTGAGGCAGGTTTATACTCTTCTATGGTTATTCTCTCATCTGACTACTCCTCTTGGAAATTTACAGTTCAGACATTCTAATTCTGTGTTTCTTTCCCTTCTTACTCCAGACTTGGGATTTTGGTAGTCCATCTAGCTTATAGGGACACAGTATAGTTGGCATTCTCACTGCATATGAAGATACCACATGTCGAAATATTTCGTTGACTTCACTAACTTTTAATGCTGGTGGTGGTTTGACGTGTGAACTAAAACCCGGTTATCTGTCCTCCAGTCCCTTCTCTTGCTAATAAACTGCTATCATATGTGTGATATCCACGTGTTATGCTGAATAGCACTTCAAGCCTTTTGGGGAAATGTCAGAGGAAGTTCAGCGTTAACGACGATTTTTTCTGTGTAAATTTCCAATTGATAAAATGGTATCTGTAGCTCTATAGTACTCCCGTATGAAATTTAGTTCAAGCAATTATAAAGATTCTGAACTAGCAGAAAATACTTAAGAGGGTATGTCTTTAACGTTGAGATTCTAAAAGTTCTTATTAACTCAACTAATAACTATTTATTAAACAACACCATAAACTGGTTACTGTCTGTCTTCCTCTGAGTTCCCTAGGAGGCAAAGTCTTAGACAATAATTTATGTGCTACTTTTTTTTAATTAGGAAGGACAATCCTAGAAATAAATGGATAAGGAGGGAAAAGGAGAAGAGCCCATAGGAGGGTCTCTTACTTAGCCAGCTACTGTGTTCTAACAGATCTTGCATAACTGTTTTCCAAGAGATCCATTAAACGACCTCCCTCATGACAGTCCATTCTAGAGGAGGAATCAATAAGACTTTATCCCCTTGGTCTGGTTCCCTCTTGGTCAAAGGTTTGCCATACACAGCACTGATTTCTCTGCGTCTCTGGATTGCACATGCCTCAGCCTCAAGAGTGAAGCCTTGGAAAAGGATGGAAAGAAGTGACATGTGCCTGGGGTTGTGCCCCTGAGACACTGGGTGGAGTCCTTGCAGAGCTGGCTTTTCCAGTGGTAGCTGAAATCAGAAACAAGAGCCAAAGGTCCTGGACACAGGTGAGGCTGATAGGATCTGACACATAGGCTAAGAAAATCACAATAGGGGTTTTCTCCTTCCAAGGATGGTAACGATTCAATATGAGTATCATGCCAGCAACAAAAAAATCACAATTCATATATACGTTTCACCACAGTGATGCCATGAGATTAAATATGAGGGCAAATGAATGCAGTATATTGAAAGGCGAGAAAATGATAGCTAAGGGAAATTATGTCATCGAAGAGAGATTAGATAGAGGATAGATGGAAAAGTATTTTAGGGCAAGGGAATAGAATGTACAAAATTACAGATAAAAGCAATCATAATGAGGGAGAGATGTAGACGACAACAACTCCATCCAAAGGGTCTGGACTGTATTTGTGGCAATAAGAGAACATTTATACTTGTAAGCAAAATTTTTTATTGCAAAAGAGGTATACCAAAAGCATTTTATAGATATAACCTGTATGTATGTTATCTATGGGAGAAGAAAAGAGCTGTATTTGAATGAAAGAGAGGGGATAGCTCACTGTCTAACCATCCAGCCTCCATCAAATATTCTTATTGTAATATAATAACAATAATTAATAAGAATGATAGACAACCGTTTGTATTTGCAGCAAAAGAGTAATTGTTGCTCATTTTCTTCTGGTAGTGCCACTATTGAATTAATCACACCCTTGATGAATTACGGAAGCAGTGTTAGGCTATTGTAGGTATCCCTGGTTTGTGCAGCTGTTTGAGATTGTTTTTATTATGAAGTTTTATAGCCTTGTAGCGACCAAATTAAAGAAATGATAGATGATGGGAAAAAGCTAACTTTTCTGACTGTTTCTTTAAAAATGCGTGTGCACGTATGAGTTTAAAATATGTATCCATGTATTATTGTTATTCTTGATCGAGGACCAATTGCTTTTGAAAGAAATCCCTAAGCAAGACAGGCAGAGAAAAAAGAATAGAATTTCTTCTCCCCGATTTTGGTGGATTGAAGCCAGGGACATAATGACAATTTAATGTGCTTTATCGTGTCATGTAGAAATATAAGACCCATTAATGTGAAAAGAGAAGGAATCTCCTGTGTAAGTTTAGGGAATTAGAAAGTGTGTATTCCTTAGTCACTGAAATCTTACTGGTTGGTTTGGTAGTTTGCTGTTGAGCGTAGAAATCCAATGTGACAACTTCAAATAGTTTAGAAATTTGGTGTAAGTATTCTAGAAGTGATTCTGTTCTAGAAGTGATTTGTTCAGTCCATTTATTCCTACAATGAGGCTAAACTAATTCTACAAAACAAACTCTCTTCAGTGATTTCCAATTCTCTAAATGACCCCCAAATTCCTTATTATGATGATTACAACATGACTTTGTAAAATGGACATCGCCTTTCTACATGGGCGACATGCCATGTGTTTGAAAAAATATTAAGAACTAATGTCATGCTTTGCCGATCAACTTTGGTGACAGTCTCAAAATAGTGGTAACTTTGTCATCGTTGATTATAAATTTGGCAAAGTAACTTGATCTTTTGTTCAGCCACTGGGCATTAATGCATAGCAAACAGCATAATTCTATTAGGGAAAATTCCATAAGCCCCAGCATGTCTTTCCACAGTGGCAAACACACTGTGGCTATTATGGGCCAAACTGTGAGATTCCTTAGCTGACGCTAGCATAATGTCTGATGACATCAGGGGGTTTTTAGCAGTGCTGTTGTTACAAATTGACAGCATTTTGATGGCATGCAAGAAAAAGAGAGCTCTGCCCAGTAGTATTTTCCTATATTCAGAAGAACCGTTTGTTAGCACAGCTCATCATTACGTGGATTTAGATGGAAAATGAATCCTATCTTGTCCCTTGAAATATAATTAACATGACCACACTGTAACATGTCTACCATATGAGGGCAGCTGTTAGTCCCTCCCTAACCAGCATTATAAAGCTGTTCTACTCTACTGGCAGAACATATAACGGAGGTCGCTCCTAGAACTATTTTTGGGACTTGTTGGGGGGGGTAAGGGTTTGCTCCTAGAACTATCTTTGGGACTTGTTGGGGGGCTAATTCTGAGCTGGCTGAGAAAGATAGATCTGTGTACATGGACAGATCCAAGAACGATGTTTATTCCAGTTGGGTGGGAGAGTACTGATCTAGGTCTGGTGTCCAAGTGGTTTTTCTCATAGCGCGCTCTTGAATTCAACTTACCACTCTGGGACAGGTTGCACTGGAAACCAGGGAGCTGGGTCAGGGACAAGACCTTCTCTGCTAAGACAAGTGCAGGATCAAGAGAGACTACCCCCCCCTGCAGGTAGGCAGAGGAGCAGCTGAGCCAGAAGGGTTCAATCCCTTCTTCCAAACTCAGCAGACTTATAAATCTGATTCATCCCTCAGGAAGAGGGAGCAAGGGAGAGGACTGATGGTTTTTCACTGGGCCTCTCTCCAGGAGGGGACAAAACCCTTTTCCCCTGCTGACGACACCCAGGGGGTCAGAGAAGGCTCCCTTAAAGGCTTTCTGTACCTCTTATAAACCACTCCATGCTACACAAACACGACTGAGGGCAAGATGCATGAGTTATGGGCCATTTAGGCAGGGCGGTTTTTAACACCCTGCTTTGCAATTCCAGGAATGCTTGAAAAGCGTTTCCCTTTTCACTCCGTCCAGTCAACAGCTTCCCGTTGCCCTCTGGACAAAATCAAAATCTGTGGGCATTAAATCAAGTGCCCTCTGGCCGCTGGCCTGCTTAACCTCATCTACTTGTCCCTTCTGTTCCCACCTGTATCCTAACCCCCAGTCCTACTGGATGATAGCCAGGTCCGGGGACGGCCGCGCTGGGTTTCTGGGAAAGCTTTGAGCAGACCACTTCCTCCGCCTTTGTTTGACTGAAATAAAATTACTGCCGTTAATATGCCCATTTTGTAGATAAGGAATCTGATGTTTGATTACAAGAATTGCTCAAGGTCACACAGTAGGTGCTAGAGTTGAGAATGAAACCCATTTGGACCACTCCAGAGACCAAGCTCTTTATCTCTGGGCTACCGCCTCTGAATTTAAAGCAGTTTTAACCTATTCTGGAATAGCAGGCACTTGATAAATATTTGTCTCCCCCATCGTTAAAATATAAATTTTAGTGATTTATAAATAGGTGATTAATCTATTCCCATTGTCCGTATTTCAAATTTTATATAAAAATAAATTGAATAGGAGTTCACTTTAAGTTTCTACTATTGGAATTTTGGTAACTTTAGTCATCTTCCAGATTGTCTGAAATTTGTGAACAATGATAGAAACATCCCACAGTTTCTGTGAATCTGATGCCAGCTTGGAGAAATTGATAGTAGTTTGAATAAGCACAAAGTTTTAAATAATTTGGTCTACTTTCTCCTAACTTATTTTTTTTTATTAGCAAATATGTTTTTAGTGAATCAAAAGTACCTGCATTGTCTCTAAGAATTCCACTCCATACATGGTATCATTTAAATAATATAACCATCAGGAAATATAAACCGATAAAGCTAATTCAGTAGAGCTAATCAATGTTATTGTATTTTTTAAATAGAGCTTATTCAATTAATTTTATTATAAAATTATGTTTTATTGTAAAATTTTGGAAAAAACTTAAAAATATCAAAGAAAAAAAATATCCGGAATCATATTACCTACAGATGACTTTGACCCATATGTTGGTAACAATCTTTTAAATTTTATTTATTTATTTAGCCTTCGTTTTATCATGAATACCAGACTGTATTTAGAACCTTGAATTCTGCTTTATCACTTGTCAGTTTATCCATTTCCCTGTGACTACAAGCAATTCATAAGCAGAGATTGAATTCATTGTTCCACTCTGAGGATACTTCCTAATTTGCTAACCATTCCCCTGTTGGATATTTTCTTATACCCTGATTTTTGTCACTACCCATAACATGATATTGATCACTATGGAGCATCAGGCATAAAACTGTATTTCTTTGTCTCAGATAACTTCCTTGGTCTGTGTTCTAAAAACTGAAATCGTTGGATCAATGGGCATCTATTTAAAGCCTCCTGACACAGATTGTCAATTTGCTTTATTAAAAAAAAAAAAAAAATCATGTGTCAGTTTATACCCATACTAGTTATTTGCCTCCTTTAGTCTCTAAGTTATGTCTCCTAAGTCTAGAATTAACACAACAACGACAACAAAACCACGTATTAGGGAAGTTGCAGTGTACCATCTTGTAGAGAAGCTGCAATTAAACCAGTTTCTACACATGGTCCTCAGTCTATGTATCCTGTTCTTTCATCTTCATGTCAAGCATGGAAGGAAGGAAAGAGAGTTAAGTGGGCACTTCTTGTCAATCATTTTATTCTTCCATTTTTCCCTCTCTCTCAGGGTTTCCTGCTCCACACACTCCCCATTAGTGACAATCATTGCCATACTCCTCCAGGAGCAGAGAAAAAAATAAAAACAGAGATCAAAAAGCTAAGGGTGCGTGTGTGGAGGAGTGGAAAGATTGATATAATAGATGTGGCACAGAAATTATTTAAACTGAGGCTAAGTGCGTGATCACTTGGAAACTAGTTAAAATATAGAATTAGACTGTGAGTCTAATGAAACGATGCTAGTTAGTACAATTGCCTTTCCATAAAATCTTTTCCCCAAATAGGTTCTATTTTTGAGATGGGTCACTTACCCAAGTTTGAATAATTACCTGTGTGGTAGAAACAGGACTGTTTAAAGATCTGGGCAGATGAGTTACAAAAGTACGGCCGACAGTATGTACACATTCATTGGTAAAGACAAATGATGAACCTGCAGGTTCGGAGATTTTGGCTTGTTGACCCTGAGCTATGAAATAAACTTAAGTTCCCCTTACATTGAGCATCTAAACTTACTATCTACAGTCTGTCACTGTTGACTTTTTGTTGTATAATATTAAAATAATTGTACTTCTAGTTCTCTATACATTTTATTTTTCCTAATCTCCCTTAGAATAGTAATACTTCACCTAGTTAGCTGTATTCATAACACATCTAAAAAACTTCATGTCACGGATATATTGCTGTGACTTTTAGGCGTGGGTGAAATCTGATATTTTGAAATCTGGATGCTCATGCCTGGAGCTGTTTTTCTTAGGAGTCCCCATCCTTATATTGTATTGTTTTCTTCTGTCTTCAGGTTTGCTTAAGTACTGTCTAAATGCTACATTTTATTTTTATTCCCTTAAAGAAATGATCATTTAAATGGGAGTTTACCTGTAGTTTCAAAGGAAAATGACAGTCCAGTTATATAAAATAAAAAAAAACATATATATATATATTTATATGTATGATAAATCACACACACATACACAGCAATTTATATGGCAATGTTTTTCTTTTTTTTCTTTCCTCTTTTGAGAGAGAGAGGCAGGGGGAGGGGCAGGGGAAGAGGGAGAGATAGAATCTTAAGCAGGGTCCACACCCAGTGCTGAGCCCGATGTGGAGTTCGATCTCATGACTCTGAGATCATCACCTGAGCCAAAATCAAGAGTCAGGTGTTTAACCAACTGAGCCACCCAGGCTCCCCATGGTAATGTGTTTCTTAACTGGAACAAGAACTTTAGACATAAGCTAGACATAAGCTAGACAACCTTAAACCCACCACACTTTGGAGGGCATGGGTTATATATCTAGGAACA
>CM052896.1:11367509-11487376 GCA_028534135.1 Potos flavus | reverse complement strand
TCACGATCTCAGGGTCCTGGGATCGAGCCCCGCATCGGGCTCTCTGCTCAGCGGGGAGCCTGCTTCCCCCTCTCTCTCTGCCTGCCTCTCTGCCTACTTGTGATCTCTCTCTGTCAAATAAATAAATAAAATCTTTAAAAAAAATAAAAATAAAAAAATAAAAGTTAATTAGGCTAATCCTCCTGAGGCCAGGAGTAATAAGGGTAATTGACCACATGTTGCCTGAAAAATACTCTTCTTTGTCTCAGACAGGGCACCGGGGATAAAGCCATCATCACAAAGTCCCATGTGTGGCACAGGAGGCCTTCCTAAGCAAATTCTCTTCTAACTCTGAATAGCACCTTCTATCACTCCCTCCTCTGTGTCCTCAGGCCCTGGGAACTGTGCTTTCCCCAGGCTGACTCATGGTTATTCTGTTTTGTATCCCTTGCCTTGCCTAATGCTTCTCTGACGGCCATATCAACCCTCCCCTAAATTCCTGCTCTTCCTCCAGGACCTAACTCAGAAGTCGGCTGGATCTTCTCTCCAGGCAATCCGCGGCTCTGTCCTTTGAGATACCAGCAGCACTATCTACTGTATTGCAAATATTTGTTTACATGTCTGTGGAACTCAAAGGTCCTCCAGTAGGAGCTCCTAATAAAAACAATCATGTTTACTTCTTCCTTCCCCTAATACCTAACGCTAGGTCTAGAAGGGAATAACTAATAAATAAATGTTGGCTGAATGAATGGCCTTGGGTCAACCATAGTATCCCTAAAAGATATTACGATGGTACCAACAAAGAGAGAACTAATGCTATTTCACCAGTTTTAGAAAGCCTGGGAGCTTGGGGTCCTACTTGTGTTTTAATTCACACAGGATTAGGGGTTATGTGTTACATCCCGGTGAAGACGAGGCTTTTTTTTCCAAAACTACGTTTTTTTTTTTCTATAAAGGGTAAATCAATTTTGCAGGTGACGGCTATAATGATGCTGAAGAAATGAGGGGAAGCCTGAATAGTTGGATTATTCAAATGATAGAAAATCATACAAGAAAAGTCAGAGTACGTGCGTTGGTCAAGAGAAGGAGTCCCCCAAGTTCGAGTCGAAGTGATAAAATAATTGAGGAAAAAAAAAGTTAAGTAGAAATTCAATGGAAAGATGGACATAAGCCTTCATGTTACAATTTCCAACATCTTTCATCACTCTTCATTTCGATCTCAAAAACCCTGTTGGTAGTATTTAGTCCCAAATTTCCAAGCCTTGGTTTCCTCCTTCAGTGTGATGTTAGCAGCTAGAAGGGAAAGTCGCCACGAAACTGTTATGTTAAGCACTTTTCCACAGGAACTTATTGCTTTAATAAGTTGGGAAAATGCTCTTAAGGAAAAAAAAAAACGCAGTCATTGAAGATTCATTAGAGGGAAATCAAAATAAAACAAAACACAATACTTGATCTTCCATAAAATTTACACATCCTTTACCATGGAATAAATGCACAGAGCCTGAGATCTTAGCGAAGGTAGAAGTTAAATACTTACTCCTCACTCAGGGGGGGCCGGAGGCAGGGGGCATTCTTTGTTCTCAGGCCCAGCACGGTAAGCTAAGATTACCTATGACCACGATGGTACAGCCCGCAGTTCCTCTAGTGCCCCAGCGGACTGGGGATTCCAAGATAAACAATGCCTCACACAGGTAAGCACTCAATAAATATTTTTTGAAAGGATGGATGAATGTCAGAAAACATGTTAATGCTCTTTGATGACTATATTCCCCCAGCGTAGATCAAATTCTCACCTTCCACGAGCGTGCGGCAAATAAATAACAATCACTTCCTATCCAAGAGGATTTGCATGTCAGTGTAATCTGTGGCCCTGAACCTCTTTAGAAGTTAATGTTTATTCTAATAGTCTTACAGTCATTAACCAATTCTGAAAGCAATATGAAACAATACAGTAAACGTGCTTTATGGCCTCAGTGGAAAGATACAGATCTTTTCTCTGACACGATTTTTCTTTTTTTTCTAGTTAACCTCGCTGATGAAAACTTAGGCTTTTTGAGAATCCTTGTGACTTAGATCAGCTTAGGGTTTAAAAAAATAACACCGTGAGTATTATAAAACAATAATACCCTGAGTCATGTGGGTACCCAATGCAAGGGAGAGGAGATGGTCCACTTTCCCAGCAGCGAGCCTCCCTCTGGGTTTCCTGCTTTCCCGGCACCTCCCTCGTCTGTCCCATAAAACCCCACCCTGAGAGAGAGCCCGGGAGATTTTTTTCCTGGGGCAGCTACGAAGTTTGGTTACTTTTGCCTGAGGTGGTTTTAAAGTTTCGGCCCAGGGTGGTAAGCAAGGTCAGGAGCAGGAGAGCGGATGGACTTCCTCCATTTGCATTGTGTCTGTGACTAAAACCCGAGAACATTCTGAGGTTCAAAGCAATCACCCCCTCACCCGCCGGTCTCTCTGGATGATTGAAAATGGCTTAAGCAAGTACATAGGGGTTTAAAGAGCCACTCAAAATGACTGGAAAGGAGGCCTGTCCACAGAGAAGCCATGTCACTCGGTTGACAAATAAGCATGGGCAGAGCCGGTGATGGGCTTCCCGGGGGCTCACAGGCAGGGCGACAGGAAGCCTCCGTGAGTGTGAGAATAATAAGAGCGCAGAGCATCCTCCCCATTCCTACTATTATATAAATGTTATATTTGTTAGGCTAGCTCCCTCCCCGACCACCCCCCAAGCAGTTCATAGACAATAAAACACCAGGAATCCCCGAAGAGTGGTAAAATGCTGACATGATTTAAGAAGGAAGACTCTGATAAGAAGATAAAAATCTAATAAACAGAGTCTGGAGAACCTTGGTGCGTCTCAGGCGCTTGCCAGTGTAAGCAAAACCCTCCCAAGGAAAACAAAAGGAGCCTTAATCGTAAGGACATTCCACTCACAGACCATCTGAAGGAGAAAGTTAAGGCCGTGACCTTTGCAGGCTGCAGTTATGAGCGCTCTGACAAGAAAATATTTGATTTGGTTCAAGAAGCAAAATCAGTCACTGGATTTTTTAATATCTTTTTTTTTTCTCCGATAAAACAAAATATAATGTATTTCGTTCGCGCTCGAGAGCGAGTTGTGTGGACGCGGTTAAGCATTTCTCCCACCTAGGTAGTTTTTCTCTTTAACGTGGTCCTCATTTCTTCTTGGATTTTAATCAACCCCAGGAAAAGGTGGCTTCACAGGCCCATTGATTTCCCTTTTTTTAATTAACACAAGGCTCCTGAAGGCTAATCTCGAATTTCGCACATGAATCCGCAAATACGTAAAGACGTACATTCTCTACAAGAACCAGAGTGGGAGAGAGTCAACGAAGCTGTGATTTTATTGCCGAGGATTTAGGAAGTACTCAGGAGTTTATCTGTGTCTCTGAAATCTAGAACAGAGAATTTCATGACAAACTGCTTACCTGCTGCCCAGACCCCCCCACCGCCCCACCGCTAACTGGAAACAAAACCTACAAAACGGTTGCAGCTCGGAGCAATTTTGCTCCAACAGCGATAAAACACATCATAAGAAATATTTCCGTAGTTATCTATGAGGAGAAAACTCGTGGAGATTTTCAAGGGCTCTCTGAGTACATTTATAGGAGCCTCGATGCCTGCTGACACTATATTATGATTAGTTTAATTTTAAGATTCAAGGCTTTCTTTTTTTTTGCTCTTACGGGCGAGGACAGAGCTTATGCTCATCAGGCATAATTAGTTGATTTTTTTAATATTTACTCCCCGCCCCAGGAAGCAAAGCAAGGGCACAGAAGTGTAAGCAGGCATGATCTGGAGGAAACAGAGAAGAAATGAGACTACCAGTGCAGAAGGGAGAGCAGAATGATCTGGAATGAAAGAAAGACTGTGAGCCGTGGAGGAAAGGCAAAAGAAGAGGCTCAGTTCCTGGTCCCTTGATCCGCTGCGCAGGTGGCAGGAAGCAAGGGCGGGGGGCCTAGCCAAGCCTGGAGAATCATCCTAAGCATGTTGGACTCTGAGGCTCTTTCAGGCCATTTGATGATCAAAGGTCCGCAGGGAGACAGGTGAGGGGACAGGTGAGAGGAAGCACTGAGAAGGCAGGGGGGGAGCAGGTCAGAGCACAGCTTGGGGCTAGGCAGCAACTATCCCCGTTGTATTCACTTAGAACCCTGTAGGGCAGAGTCAGTTTCCTTCTGGACATATTTACATTTAGAATTCCCAAGCTGTCTGGGAGCATGCTAGGAGAAAACTGGAGATAGGGAGGTGCGGGCAGTTACTTTCCTATAGAACGAGAACTTTGTTCTTTGCGGAAGACTGTTTCCTAAGAACAAACATATTTATTTTTTTAATTTAAAAATTTTTTTTTCCTTTTTTATTTTTCCTTTTATTTTTATTTTTTTATTGTGCTATGTTAATCACCATACAGTACATTAGTTTTTGATGTAGTGTTCCATGATTCATTGTTTATGTACCATACCCAGTGCTCCATGCAATCCGTGCCCTCCTTAATACCCATCACCAGGCTCGCCCATCCTCCCACCCTCCTCCCCTCTAAAACGCTGTTTGTTTCCCAGATTCCACAGTCTCTCATGGTTCATCTCTCCCTCCGATTTCCCCCCTTCACTTTTCCTTTCCTTCTCCTAATGTCCTCCATGTTATTACTTATGGTTCCACAAGTAAGTGAAATATATTTAAAGTATTTTTTTTGTTTTTTGTTTTTTTTATGACCATACACATTTCAAATTGAAGTGCAGATTCACCAACTCTGTAATCAATCTTTAGTTACAAAACCGTTTCCTTTGGGCTTTGGAATAGTCTGTCCACATTGATCTCTTCACCAGAAGACCACTTGATTTGGTAACGTATAGACATGGCTGCAAATTTCCGATCTTTGGTATCATGCCGTCTTTGAGCATGAACCCAGGAGGTCAAAATTACCTGTGATAAATGTGTCAGCAAACACTACAATTAGAATAAAGAAAATTAAATTCTCTAAAAGTAAACAACTCTGAACCTTGACGTCTGAAAGATGTTAATGGCTTGTCGTTATTCAGATGTAGGCAGCCTATAGTTGGGTTTCTTTGAGCTAATGTTATCTTCCTGTGTAATAACAGTTAGTTTTTAAAACCATGTAATCATAAATATGCCGTTTGGGCAACGTGTTTTATTTAGAAAGCATATTAAAAGCGTGAACCTTGGAGTCAGGCAACCTGGGTTCAAATCTGGACACTATGATGTACCTGTGGTATGAACTTGAGCAAATTTACTTAACCTCTTGAGAATCAAGTCCCTCATTTAAAAAATGGGATAAAAATAATACTTATCTCAAGAGAATTAAATGAGTTAGTTTATGTAAAGTACTTAAAACATAGTAACAAATGCCTATTATTGTTTTTTGAATTATAAAAGGAATATGTGCCTGTCAAAATTCTAGGATGCAGTAATGTTTTTAAAAAGGGAAAAAAATGATATTTTCATCCTAACAGCTGGGGATGATCACTGCCTGTCCTATTTCTTATTCTTTGTGGGTGTTTGTTTTTTACAAAATTGGACTTACAGCGTATGGATGGCTTTATTTATTTCTTTTACCATTTTCTCACTAAAGATCATAAATAGATAATTTAATATTCTCTCACATGGATGTAGCAAAGTTTAATCAAACCCACTGGATGTTTGGATGCTTAATAAACGTATGCTATGATAAACAATGCTGAACTGGACATCTTTCTATATGATCTTATTTCTGTTTTTCCTATATACTTTGGATGATTAAAAAAGAAACATTGTATTACTCTGTGGGGAACGCCAAAATACAAGAAAATAGTCATTAAATAGTTTCAAATTTGGAAGCAGGGACACAGCAAAAGTTGAATTCCCTGAGGTCCCTATTAAAATTCAAGAGTACCAACATACCTATCCCTTCTTCTTCATCTCTCTCTGTGTAATCAATCCTCTGGCTTTCTTGAAATCTACCACTTAAATGTTTGAAAACCTAGGTTAGAAAGATTTGTACACATTAACATATATAAGTTTAATTAAAGCTAATGGGAACGGCTTGATTTGATAACATAGAAATGAAGGAAGTTGATGTCTCAATCGAATAAGCAGTATTTAGGTTCATTTGGAGACTCTATTCATACCACCTGAAAGTGTGAACCAAAATGGATAGAATCTGCCCCTCAAACAATCTACCTTGATATGCGATACATAATGACATTTTCTGCTGTGTCATATAATGACTTCTGGGCTGAGATGTTTCCACACTGTTCAATGTCATGAAACATCATGGGTCATAAAAAATTCTACTACTTATACTTGAGATTAGGGATATTTGTGATATATAATATCAGTTTGCAGATTTCAACCACTTAATTGAAGACTTCTTCCTAATTCCCAGGACGCAACTTGATTTCTCATGGGGGGGGGTGGGTAACTCTCATTATGGTTTCAAGGAGGCTGAACACTAGCATTTCAGGCCATATGAATGAGTTCTAATTTCAAAAAAATAATCTACAAATATTCATGAATGCATCCCTAGCAGTCATTTTGAGTACAAGAGTCACTTAATGTTAAGTGTATTGAGTATTCTAAGTGCAGTTTGAGTTTTTCCAAATTCAGGCAGTATGGATTTTGTCTTCAAAATAATAAATTTGAAAAAGAACATTTTGCAAAGAGAAAGGTTAAGAATAAAAGTCTGAATATTTGGAAAGCAAAGTAAGAAGAAAATGCAATAATAGATATAAAAACAGCACAATATAATGTTTGATGGATTATCAAATTCCTTAAGTTTAGATCAAGTATATTTTGTAACCCAAATGTGCTCTTATTATCATTTTAAAGAAACGTTCATTATTACTTGATAATCTTCAAATGTCAGGAAATGCCCTGAAAGGAAAAAAATTACCAAAATGGCATCTAAAAAAGTGAGTACTTTTCAAACAATATTTAAAAGGTCTTTTTTTATTTATATACTTTTCTAGAACAATGAGAAGCATGATGTACATACTTTTTTAATTTCAAAAGTAATGATTGCTTTTGTGACATGTCAGAAATTACCAAAAATATCTCTAATATTTTTCTTATTTCAACTTCTAATAGCTCATCTCATTGAAGGGGACCAAAGTTAAACACTTGTTCATTCACTTCATAGTGTGACCAACATAAACATAAAGTAGAATTATGTCATATATATTATTTTACAATTTGTTTTTAAGAATTATCAATATATTAAAAAAAAGTCTGTTCCTTTTCCATACCTATAATCTTATTTTTTTGTCAGGATTTTTATTTGTAAGTGAAGTTTTTATATCTTGCTGTGATAACTGGTTGAAAAGTAAAAATGTCAATGAAATAATTTGCAGGGTCCCTTAGAGGAAATTGGGTATGAGAAGGATACTAAAGAATTGTCTGCATTGGATTAATGATATCATCGTCATGTTCTACATAGGTAAGCCACAGTTGCCGAGACATTTGCAATCCAAGATGATCTGTAGGTTTTTCCTGATTCCACAACTATTTTGCTTTGGCAAAACCCAATAGAAAAGATTGTAGTGCCATGAACAGTGTCTAGGAGGACCTACTTGGGATTGTGCAAGACAAATTCCTGAGAAGTCTATTTGTGCAGAATTTGGACAGACTCTGGGAGAAGGATGAGTTGCCTCACGTACGCCACTCCTACCCTGAGCAGCCTGAACACATTCTCAGGCTGCTGGCCAAATGATGTGTGGCCCAAAGTGTGGAAGAAATGTCTCAAAGGTAATGATCCTTATTCAAGTGGAAACTGAACGCTGGATATCCTTATTTCCTCCTCTCATCAGATCCCAGGGAAGCAGCCTTCTCTAATCACATCCTGAATCCCATGATCTACCATCGCTTGCAGAGTAAGCCCCCTGAGACAAAACATACCATCGTAACTTGTTGCTACTTTTTTTCCCTTCCAAAGGGTTAATGCCTCTGTGTTCTTGTTAAGTAATTAATCAAAACTCCCCATCCTCTCCTCTTCTTCCCAAAGAGGTTCAAAGTCCTACTCTGAGAAAAATTGAGACATGTTTGCTTTTTTTCTCAGCATCTGTGAGAAGATGTAGATCTTGACATGGAGATATGGAAGAAAGCAAAACTCTTGCCCCTAGGGGAAAAGAAATGGATGGGCGGAAGGAGAAAAGGACACTATGTAAGAATACATCTAAAGACCTAATAGGTTTGATTCCAGCTAAATCATCAGGCTGATTTCTACAACATCTGATGCCGAAGACGTTCCATCCAAATTTCTCATGTTCTGTATGCAGTCCTTACATAAGAACCCAACCTAGAATAAATTCGCTTGCATGCCCTCCCTTCCCTCCACGTGGCACACTTAGAATTCTCTAAGCTGCTCCATTCCTTTGCTTGCTTTTCCTCTCCCCCCACCCTCTAAGTGTGTATTCTTAGGCCCAGGAAGAAGTAAGGGCCAGTTGTGCACAAATCATCTCCTGGCTGAAGTTTTTGGTGGCAGCCAAGAGAGGAGAAGGGAAAAAAAAAATTAGAAAAATTTCAATTTCAGGACCATTATTATTTTCATTAATCATAAGAGGCGCTGTCACCCCTGTCCTTATTCTTTAGAAGGAGATCTATTATACGGTCCATTTAGTCCAAGCCATATTACCTCATATGTTTTCCTGGCTGACCAAATAAGACTTAAGAGATAAAACAATTTACTGTTCATTATGATCCGTGTCACTGGAATCAATCTATTAACCTACATTAACTGGATATGTGACGATATCTCACATACACGCTTCCTCAGTTTAAAGAAAAGGCGAGAATATGGGGAGGGGGCAGAAAGAGTGAAGGGAAAGGAGAGGGAAGGGAATCAGGACCCATAAAGTGCAGCAGACGTATAATTTGCCAAGCGAATACAACTTCATTTTCCAGTGCCCACTGCTGCGCCCTCCACATCTTCGCGCAGCCCCTGACCTGTAAAGAAGTCTAACAAATTGGCTTCTATTGTGGAGCCAAAAGGTGCCATCAAAGAAGGGACGGTTCGCTGGTCCTAAAGTATGATGGGAAATCTCTGGCTGGAATAAAGAGCTGCCGTTTTTACGAAGTTAACCCATTAAGGTTAAAAGTAAGCAGGAAGCTCCGCGCCGGTGGGGCAAGCAGCACCAGGAGGAGAGAAGCCCTCCAACCTTCTTGTTCAAACACAGGGAAGGAAACACTAGGTGAAGGAAGAGCCACCCAAAATTCAAATAAAAATCAGCATCATCTCGCTCTTAGAAGTCATGAAATTCCCCCCCATGGGGTCTCTGGACAGCCCCTACGTTAAACCGTCTCTCCTTCTCACCCCATGGAGGATGGATCAAAAGCATCTCAAGAAATCAATGGGCTGTCTTGATGTAGAGTAGACATTAGGGAGGGCAAGGTGCCACACTCGTGAGAACGTGAATCTGGCATCTCATTTATCCTGCCTTTGCAACTGCTTGTTTAGAGCTCATCCGGGGGTTGGCTTGCATGATGTAAATTTCCCTCTGAGACTCTGGAGCCTCAGCCCCGGCTGTCCAGCCCACAGGCAGATACCCGCCTCCCCGGTGCATTAATCCAGACCACCCCAAGCTGCCAATGAGCTGAGCATTGTTAACTCATAGCCAGAGCAGGTGGTGCCCAGTGCGGGTACAATGGGTACACCGCCTGTTTCCGTTGTGGGATGGAAGGAAAAAATTCCGACTGTATTCATTTCGGCTTCCTGGGTTTTTTGTTTCATAATTATCATAGGAATCTGGGATAGAAGGAAAGAAATACACAACTCTGTTCTTCATTCTACCTTCTCAGTCCTAGGAAGAAGGAAAAACACCTGTTGGATCATTGGCTACTCCCTAGCTCAGGGTATAGTTGGTGTGGGGAAACTTCCAGGCATTGTGGGGCTTTGGGGGAGGGGTGAGGAGTGAGGATGTATTTCTTGGGGGCTGTACCTGAGTAATTGCTTACTGATCTGTCCTGCTCTGGTGAAGAGGAAGTGGAAGGCTGCTGGCGTTATTGGGAACCCATGTTTTTCCTAATTAGCAAAAGGCTAGGATCACACAGACATTACTCACAAACAGAAAAATGCTCAAAAAGTATAGAGTTACTTTGTGTGCTGGAGACATCACTTTACCTCCTCATGGGTGTTCATGGTTGCATCCCCGGACAATGAAGTCATATTTCTTTTGGCCCGTATCAAGAGAACCATTTTTTTTTAAAAGGCCATGAGGTGTCTCTTCCATTTGAAAATACACAGGCAGTCCCTTCCCCCTTTCTCCAGAAGTACTGAGAGGGGAAAAAAGAGAAAGCTAACAGCAGAAACCTCTTTATATCCTTCATTTCTCCACAAAGTTGTTGAAATGAGGAAAAAATAGCTTGAACAGCACAAACTTCTAAATCACTTTAAACATGCTGTATCAAAGTTGAGAGTGTCTTTCTTCAACCTCTTCATTTTCTCTCTCTCTTTATTCTCCCTTCACTGAAAAGTAGGAAAGTTATCCTTTAGTCTCTGTACTCACAATGCTCGAGAGAGTGAGGAGATAGGGAGAACAGGCATTTCACAAGTGTTGGGGAACAAAAGGGAATTGTCAACCCCTTCCAGAAATGAGTCCAGGGAGAGGTTAGTATTCTGCAGTTCCCCTGACAAGAACTCTTCATCAGGGTTTGCCTGGATTCTGATAACCATCTCCATTTGGGCTTTGTCTGAGCTTTTCAGATTGAATTTGCCTGACTCATTTTCCTTCTAGTACTTTTCCCTTGCAGTCATGAAGTATTACATTTAGGAGGTACACTTCAATGGAAAGGTGAAGACATTTGGCATTTGGGACCATTCCAGATGTTGTATCCATAAGAGTCTATAGTCATGGAAGTATTTTAAATATTTTCAGTGGTTTTTTTTTTTTTTTTTTAATGGGCTTGTTGTACTTAGTAAAAGCAAACTTAGGAAAATAAAGTCAATTCAATGAATTAATCCATTCAACACATATTTATTGACTGTCTACCTTATGATATGTTCTAGGCATGAGAGCTACTGTAGTGAATAAGAGAAAGTCCCTGCCTTCCCAGAACCTTCATTCCAGCGGGGTAGGGAGACAAGAACAAACAGATGAGGCTACGGTAAGCCTCATGGTGGTGACTAGAGAGCTCCAGAAGAAAACGAAACAGGGGAAGGAGGCTATGGAGAATCACTATGTATGTAAGGGCAAAGGAGGGATGCGACGTATATTGATATCTATTCTAGGTACTTATGGCTGCACAGTGAAGGACCATAAAATCTACCGGCTGAAAAAAAATATTTGATTTCTCATGATTCTGTAGTTTGACTGGACTCAGCTGGACCGTCCTCAGTGGGGGTCCTGACGCATTTGCATCAGTCATCTGGCAGCCAGAGCTGGAGTCATGTGAAGAACGGAGTGGGCTGGATGTTCGAGACGGCATCTTTACGCACCTCGCGGTCAGCTGGAGTCTGGCCGGACACACTCTGCCTCTGTGTAACATCTCCATGTGGCTCGCCCAAGCTTCCGCACAGCATGGTGGGCCCAGATAGTCAGGTTTCCTGTATGTGATCCACTTTCCCCTAGAGCAAGTAGTACAGGAAATCAGGGTGAAAGCCACGAGGCTTCTTATGACCTCACCTTGAAAGTTATGAAGCATCATTTCTTCCACATTCTATGGGTCAAAAGCAAGTTGTAGGGCCCCTCAGACAAGGCATGAATGACAGAAGAGGTGGTTCACTGGGGGGCCATCTTTGCAAACTAGCTGCCATAATGGATAAAGGGTTGGCTTCACCAATAAAGTGATATGGGGGCAGACTCTAGGGAAGGGAAGAAGCCACCTGCGATAGCCATCGAAGAGATTTCCAAGCAGGTTGAACAGCATGCCTGGAGCAGGAGTACCCATGATATGTTTGAGGAAGGCAAGGAGGCCAGTTTGGGTGGTGACAAGGGTGGTGACAGCCAAGTAAACTTGGTGAAGGGAATTGGGAATTAAGTCAGAAAAGAGAGTGAGGGGCAGAAAATGGATTGCCTTAGAGGTCATCGTAAGGATTTGGGATTTCATTTTGAGTTATATGAGAAACCAACTGATTTTAAGCAGAAAAAGGATGAGATCAGTTCATTTTCTAGTTAAGGAACTATTCATTCGTGTGAGTTTCTAACTGAAAGACCTGAACAACCACTTTATTAAAAGCATCAAAAGGTAACCAAACGAAAATAGGACAGATAACAAACGTCCTCGTTTCAGACGCACCAAAAACTTATCTCCTGAAAATTATTGAATTTTTCTTGACTTTAGTTTCTTCATCTGTAAAATGAAAGGGTGGGCCAGATAAGGCCTTCAAGAAGAGCTCAATAGCCAGTCCCAAGAGGGAGGGGGCAGGATCCTATCCACCTTCCTTGTTTCAACCTGAGAAGCATTGTTTTATTCTGCTTCATATATTGGATTTCCATGTAAGGTTCTGTTTGAAGCTAGATCTTGTCATTAAAATAAATGTGAGAACCCAGCGGGCTAGACAAACCCTAAGTTCCTTTGAGCTTGAAACTTCTAGAGTCTTACATTGAACAGAAGATAAAATATAACCAAAAATGTGTGTGGGGGCCTGACTCATATTCAAGCAGAAGCAATACTTAAAAATTTCTTCTGGGAACCCCAGGTAGCCTCACCCTAGGACACGCCCTATGTGTATTCCTGTTTACCTTTCATTGAGAAATGGAGAAACAAAACAGATGGGAAAGATTGGCAAGTGGGGAGGGCAAAGATAAAACGTTTGTATAATTAAGACCAAACCTTAATTTTTGGAAGCGGGGAAAACTGTACCCCTGCGGGCTTTCAAGCAGTTTCTGTTTTCTAGGTGGAGACCGGAATGTGCCTTGTAGGCAGACCCTCTGTTTGTAATGGAAGGGTCCATTTTGGTGAGACCTTCTAATTAACCTTTCGTTCTTTGGGGGAAAACTTCAGTGCTTCAAAGCTGGTTAGTACTGAAAATCAAAGGGTTTGGTCAAGCCGGGTCCCAGCAGGAGCCCAAGGGGATCACTGTCTCCAGCAATAGTTGTGGTTTCTAGGCCGTGGTACTTCCCATCCCCCCAAGGTTTTAGTAGTGGGCTTAGCAAAGTCTGGTCAAGTCTCAAAAGAGGATGTGGGGAATTAGAGAAAGCAGCGTGCCTGTCTTCCTGGAGGCCAATGAAGAGACCACTTGTGCCCAGGGAACTCTGATCTCAAAAAGGTCATCGGTAGCGGAGAAGCTCCATGACGGAAAGGCTGCCATGGTCATCGCTGCACCATTAGCCCTCTCAGGTCTCAGACAGGGCCCATGGACAGCCTGCCTTCCAGAATCTGGAGGAGAAGTGGCAAGCAGAAGAGGGTAGAGTGGGCTTGTCACGGGGTGCCATGAGGCAGTCACACGGAAGCCCGCAGAAGGAGCTGGGACAGAAATTAGGCAGGAGGCTCTATGCAATAAAATATTAGTCACAAAATGGAGGGCAATCTCATTCCGCGGTCATAGGCTGGTGGGGACCAGTGATACATCTATTACAGAAGACTGCCTGAGGGAAGATTCACTCCCGGACCTAAAGCTATAAAAACATCTGGCCAACGGACTCCAAATGGACAACTGAATTGCTCTTAGATTCTGACGCGCCGTAGCGTAGTCTATGTTTTGGAGGGAATGCAAGGCTCTAGAAGCTTTATTCTACTGGTTTCTCTCCCTTGTGCCTTGACATTTTCTTTGTATTCCAGCAGTGGTTCTGTGGCATCAAAGTCAACCCAACTGCCCACATGAAGGATTATTCCATTGATGGAGAAAACAACTCTCCCTCTTGCTTCTCTCCACTCTGTTCTTCCTTATTCTCTCATCTCACTAAAGTCCTTCATAGACTCAAATGCTACCATTAAATGATAATTTGGTAATTTGTAATGGAAAAAAGATCCCTTGATATCTTAGCTCAATACCTGAAACATAATAATCACTTAATATATGGGGAATGTTACTTTGACATTATTATTATTATTGTTGTTAATATGTCTCCCCTTAGTCCAAAGACTAGACCAGCACTCTCCAATAACACTTTCTGCAGTGATGGAATTGTTTTGTATCTGTGCTGTCTCCTATGTGGTCATTAGTGGTCTATGGCTTTTGAGTCCTTAAAATGTAGCTAGTTCAAATGAGAAACTAAAATTTTAATTTAATTTGATTTAAATTAAATTGCATTGAAATAACCGGAGGACAGCATAGGCCTAGACTTGTTTTTTTAGGGGTTAGGGTTGAGACATCTCTATTTTTTAAACCTAGTTGTAGAATTCGCATCAGAATGACCTAGAGGAAATGTGAGAACACAGACCAATGGGCCCCCAACCCAGAGTTTCTGTTTTAGTGTGTCTAGGGGTGGCCCTTTGAGTTTGCATTTTAACAAGTTAATGCTGATGTTATTGCTCTAAGCATGAGACTTTGAGAACCCCTCACTACTTTAGAGCCAATCACGGTTCTCAATCGGAGATGTACGTGGGGGGACTGACGATTGCCCAGGCTGCATTCCGGAAAGATTAACCCAGCATTTTCGAAGCTTGAGGTCATTTCCTTGTACAGCCAAGAATTCAATAAAATTCTTAAATCAGGAGGCATGGGCATTTAGGTCAGTGCTTCTCAAACTGTAACGTGCTTATGAATCACCTGGTGATCTTGAGAAAGAGCAAATTCGAATGTTCTAGGTCTGGGACAAGACCCAGGCGTCAGCTCCATGACGAGCTCCCAGGCTGTGTTGATGTGGCTGGTCCGAGGCCCACACTTTGAGTAGCAAGAGATTCAAAAATCACCATGGTTGATTCTAATCTTTCCATCCGGGTGATTCTAGAACAGAGCAGGATACGTGAATCCTGGCACGCCCACCAGTCTGGCACTGCTGGAGAAGAATGAGAGAGCTGACAATAGCAGTGACAGGACCGGCTAGTCCTGGGAAGGAGGAAACAAAAGTGGCTCCCTCCAGACAGCTGGGCCTCGCCGTGAGGCTGCCGGGTGTGAATGACGCTGGCGAGCCCCTTCCTCCGAGCAGGAGAGCAGGAGCCGTGCACGCAGGATCGGACGATGGCTCTGAACAGCGTGCAAGGCCCCGTGTCGCTCAAAGTCTATAAAACAGCTCCACCGGTTGCAGCCACGGCAGAAAGGAGCTGGAGGCCAGACGGCCCCATGGTTATACGGGGCAGGCCCGTGCTCGGAGCTGTCAAGTTGTCCAGCGTTGAGATCCTTTAAATTAAGAAAGAAAACCAAACGCTGAGGGCTCCATTACATGATTGGATAATAACCAAGGGGCAGTACAGTACTTGTAACGTCAAATAAAAGGAACACTTATTGTTTCTTTTTCTCATTGCAGGTCAAAGGTGAGTTGCAGTTGAGGCTTCAGAGTTGAAGCAGTTGATCGGGGGGTAAAGAGAAAAAAGGATGTGCCCGTCCCCCCAAAGAGGGTCCCACAAAAGGCGTGGCAGCGTGGAAAGCCTCTGCATCAGCCTTTGGGCTGTTTTGTTTGTTTGTTTGTTTGTTTGTTTGTTTTTTGAGGAGCATCGAATTAATTGGAAGTTAATCATCCTGTTCCTTTGCAAAGCTGCATATCCCTTCCAATCATAGAGTCAAACAGAGAAAGTTTTATTTCCATACGATTATAGTGCATTACCATGAGTAGAAATGATATCCAATGATGATGATTGCCTGGTGGTCCATATAACTTTCTTTTCCTTCTACCGAGAGTGGAAGGAGGAGGAGGGGGAGAGGGAGTGGAGGAAGAGGAAGAAGAATTAAACCACTCAAAGCAAAGCACTTCTTTTGAATTTCAAGTAGACAACCAAGGAGGCCATACCAGGTTTGTTATAAATAGGTATTTAACAGTGACTCAGATAAGCCAAGATGAATTTCTTCAGCATGTTCGGTTAGAAAAGCTTTTAATTCTCTCTTCTTTCTCTCTTAAACACACACACACACACACACACACACACACACACACGCAGACACACACACACACAGAGTTACCTACAGAGTTGCTATTATAGTATCTCAGAACGCCACAGAGAGAGAAAATAGCGCAGGAGCAGAGAGTGTTTTAAAGAAAGAACTCAAGGAAGTTCCTCTGCAACCTTGTTTTCCACTGAATTTGGAATTTCATGTGAGCACATTTCTCTCTCGTCTCCAGTAAAAATGACTCTATTTGTTTTTTTTCAGGAACCCCCCCCCAGGGGTCTGTCCCACAACAAAATGAATAATGATGCTTTAGTTTTCATAGTACCTTTTCCCAAGAAGCTCACAAAGCTTTGGAAAACTGATCTCATAAATCTTTAAAGCACCCTTGAGAGGTAGGAAGCAACCATCTCAAGCCCATTATACAGGTCAGGAAACTGAGCGCCATATGAAGTTTTAATGACAGAGCCCCCCAAAAGTTGCTCTTACCTTTCCTAAATCAGTCTCCTGAGTACATGCATGCCTTCCTCATTAATGTGGCATGTGTGCTAATATCTACTGGCATAAAATACTTATTTCAAAAATTCCAGAAAATGTCTCCTCTTCTTTTGAAGTGCATTCTACTAACTACAACTAAATTGTCTAAATAGCTGTCCAGTGATGCCGATTGCCCTATACACATGCATACGAGTGTGTATGTACGCACACAGATATATAACGAATATAACAAATACCGTTTTGGGTTACGGAACTTTCCTGAACACCTTTTTAATATGTTTTGAAAGACAAGAGCCTACCCCAATCTGTTAGCCTCAAGAGTAAGCTGAAATACCTCTCACGGAGGTCTCCCTTTCGATACCTTCACACTAGTTGACATATTCAGAGAAATACAGGGGTGGAACCAAGGCCTCGGCGAAAATCAGGGGGTCTCCGTCCTTGTATTTGTCACCCTTTTCTTCAGGTCCAACCCCTGCAGCGTGCAAATGTACCCCAGAAGGTTGTCCGAGTCTAACTGAGAAGTGTGAGCTCTTAGCATGAACTTCATAGGCACATTCTCTGACGTCAGCTCCTCTTTTCCAATGGTGCCCGCCTCTTAAAAAGTAGCAACTTAATACTTGGAACTTGGACTTGAACTGATAACCTTAAAGCATGGCGACTGTATTGCACACGAACGAAAATGATTAACTCAGGACATTCTGTGTGAGTCAACTTGTTTAGGGTTTTGAAGCAACGTCATTGATGACACTCTTCCCACTTCAGGGGAAAGAAGTTTCTCCCGGTGTCTTCCTGGTCAGGGTAAAGGTAGCTCAGGATTTCTTCGGAGAGGGACATCACAGATGATTAGGAAGAATGTGACACTGGGTAAAAGAGATGAATTCAGCCGGTATAGATTTCTTGGACGGGGGCGCCTGGGTGGCTCAGTGGGTTAAGCCTCTGCCTTCGGCTCAGGTCATGATCTCGGGGTCCTGGGATCGAGCCCCGCATCAGGCTTCTCTGCTCAGCAGGGAGCCTGCTTCCCCCTCTCCCTCTGCCTGCCTCTCTGCCTACTCGTGATCTCTCTCTCTGTGTCAAATAAATAAATAAAATCTTAAAAAAAAAAAGATTTCTTGGACGACTGAGTATTTAAAGATTCCTTTCTCCCCCATCCAATACCAAAACGATGAGAAGACACCCACCCAATCAACCAGGAAAATATCATTTTTTCCTTCCTGCATCTTTTTTCCCTCTTTTGAGCAGTTGGATACTATTGAATCAGTATCAACTCTACTTTTACAGTCTGTTAGGGGTAAATCTGTCCTATATGAAGAAAGAAACTTGCCATTTGTTCCCTTTCAGTTTGGGGAGGTCCCTGACCTCAGGGTGAACACTTGTAGGTTTGGAGCTCCCCGATTCTTAAGAAAACCCACTCTAATTCCACTGATGGAAAACTCTTTCTTATTTAAAGCCCAAATCTCCTTGCCTATCATTTCTACTCATTTGTTCCAGTTTAGTCTCTGGATCAATGTAAGTCCCTTCTCTCTTTCAAGTATTTAAAAGCAGCTATGAGTTCCCCCCAAAACCCCCACCCTGCCCCAGCAATCTCTTTTCAAATGTTTCAACTGCCATCCTTTTATTACTTTTTCTTGAGTCAATTCTATGGTATGTTAAGCATTAATATAAGGAAAATAAAGGGCAGCACTTTTTAATTAAATATAGAGTTAACTCACCAACTTAGACTCACACACTATTTTCAGGAAGATCACAGAGGAATAACGTGGCGATTGGAAAAGGACATCTAAGCTCTTTATAGCTAAGGAAGATGAAAGGAATATTTCCAGCAGGGTGGGGGCTAGAGATGGCTCAGGCTTAAAAAGACATTGGGTAACAGACTGAATTTAAACAACGCTAGAGAATAAAACGATTGGAAAAAAAAGATAATTATGTCTTACAACAATTACCCTGGCTATGAAGCAAAATTAGCATAGTCCTTTCTAATTTAAATGTGTTGAAAGTGGCTGAGCATGACAGCAGAAAATTACAAGGTTTACGACACAGGCTTTGGTTAAAGTGATAGCAATCGGATTATTGTAGCTCTTTTCTGCTGATAGCAATGATTAGAAAGTTACCTATAAATATTAACTGTTTAATGCTAGGTGAGGTTTTACTTTGCTGGCAAGTACAGCATCATCCCACACTTCTGGTAGGTTTTGTGTTTTGTTTTTACTTAGTTTAATTTTGGTTATGTTTAAGTCATCACTAATAGGTTTAATTGCTTTTTTTTTAGTTCCATACAATTCTTTCTCCCCTCCCTCTCTTCCTTCCTTCTTTCCTTCCTTCCTTCTTTCCTTTCTTCCTTCTTTCCATTCTTGGATCCAAGAGGAAAATGAGGAAGTCTTACAGATCGAGTTACTACTAAGGACTTTTTTCAATTTTACCCACTTTCCTATAGTAGACATCTTATTCCAATGGCTAGATTTCCAATTCAAGTATGGCTTTATTTCCAAACAAAAGTTCACCAACTTGCATAACTATCTTTAGTTTACACTGCAGCATAATTTGCTTAGCTGCTGTGTGTATAACACTGAACCATTTAACTACTTGGCATTTTCTCCTTCATCTTCATACTGCTCTACTTTTATGTAGGAAAATTCACTGGGTCAATCCTTAGTATATTACCCACCCTCCCCTCCAATCACATCAAGTAAAATATACTTTTATTTAATAAATTTTTCTTCAAGATTTGAAGTGACATGACAATTTTCTGTGTAGGCAAAGTCAACAAACAGGCTCCCATTGAAAAGCAAACATTAATCAATAGTTAAAGGTTAGGTGGGCTGTGTAGGCAACTTAATTAAGAAAAGATTTAACCCAGAGTTTCTTAACCTTGGCAGTATTAACATTTTGGTCTAGATAATTTTTTCTTTTTTTCTTTCTTTCTTTTTCTTTTTTTTTTTTTTGGTAGGGCTCTGTCTTATGCACTGTGATATAATGAGCAGCGCGTGGCCTCTACCCACTAGATGCCAATAGTCACACCCCCACCTCCCAGTTGGGACGACCCAAAATATCTCCAGTGTTTCCCCGCATTTTCAGATACCTGAGGAGGGGAAGAGGAGAAACCCTCAGGGGGAATCACCGATTTGACTCAATCAAAATAAAGGACTTCAATTGTTCTCTTGATAGGATTAGTTTCTATGCTCTACCTGCTACATTTTAGCCATAGGAACTTGCAAGGATCTGAATCAATCAGGAACACTCTGTTGAGGGACGCCTGGGTAAGCGTTAAGTGACCGACTCTTGATTCGGGCTCAGGTCATGATCTCAAGAGTCCTGGGATGGAGCCCCACGTTGGGCTCCTCGCTCAGCAAGGAGTCTGCTTATTTCCTCTCCCTGGGCCTCTCCCCTGCTCACTCCTTCTGTCTCTCTCTCTCAAATAAATAAATAAATCTTAAAAAAAAAAAAAGAAAAGAAAGAAAAAATTCTGTGAGCTACTACTGGTAGCAGAACAGGAAATAGAAGTTTAAATAAGCCGGAAGCTTATTTTTCTATTATGCCAAAGAATTCTGGAAGTAGGTCCTTTATGGCTGGTCGGGGGCTCCACAGTACTGTTGGGGCTCTGGGCTCCATATGTTTTTGATGTTGTTTTTGTTGCTCTTGGTTTGTTTGTTTATTTCTGCTTTATCACTCTTAAATCTTGACTTTCATTTTCATAATACAGCTCCCAGAGATTGGTAGGTCCTCAAGCTGGCTGGATTGCTCTATTTCTAAACTGGAAGCAAGAACAAGAACTTTCCAAGAAACCCCACAACCACTTGGAAATGGGAAGGAAGGCTAGGGCGTATATTTTTCAGGGAAACTATTGTCAGTATTTTGATAGGGGAAAAAAAGGGAATGTATTTTGTGCTCACAACTAGTAGAGTTTCCCATTTATTTATTCTTTTCTATTCAGGCAAGTATTTCTTAAATGTTTACTAAGTGCTAGACACTCTGCTATGCACTGGAGACAACAAAATAAGGAATGAACTTTGCTCTCTGGGAGCATATAACCTAGAGAGATAGAAATGTACTACATGATTAATGAAGCAATTAATGCATGAATTGCGAGTGTTAAAATGCTACAAAAACACAGAGGATGCCCTGAGCCTCTTTGGGGCAAAATGGGTCTTTCTATTTCTTCAGTACCTATAAGTGGTGTGGCATATAGTAGGGGCTCAAAAAGCCTTTGGGGACAGTTGTACAGTCTGATCTGAGAATCACCAGGCTGATATCAAACATTTCAGTCAATTGTCCTTATATGAATTTCTGAAATCAAAATGATAGCATAGTTATAGAAGTCAATATTAGTCAACTCCCATAATATTTTAGTTTCGCAGATTGTTACACTAAACCCAGATTGCAAAATATACTATCTTAAGTAAAGTCCTGCAGAAATTCTGTCCCCATGTTAAGGAAATTTACCTCCAGTGATATTTGTGCCAGAAAGTTCAAATGCTGAGATATTTCATTTATTATTTTTGCAGTAAATTCATATGCATTTGCTGAATAACTTTGCAACTTAGGTGGCTCAAACAACAAAACTGAACTCAATTTTTTTCCTCCAGAATCCTGTTTTTATAATCCTGTTTTGCATTTATATCCTACTTCCTATATAAATAACTCTCTGCGGTGGGCGAGCAATTTAAAGTTGTTTTATCAGAATCTAGAAGTCAATGCATTTGGGGAGTAAACGAATTCATTTCAACCGTATTAACCTTACATATTACTCTGATTTGTGCAACACTAAAGCTTACCCACACTCAGACACCAACCGATCCAGAGACACATAAATAAGAAACTGTCAAAAATATCCCCATTATTATCCAGTATCATCCAGTCAGTTCAGAAAACAATAACAATTGAAATATGTCTGTACTAGGAGACACCTTCCTTTTATTGCCTTAAAAGATATTTCTCCATGGTTTTATTTTGCTACAAGAGAGCAATGGGCAAACTCAGGAATTTTCTATTTCTGTGTGAACCTAAACTACCAGTTCTCTTATGAGAATTATATAAGTGAACTCCTATTCTGAGATTTTGTTTTTCTATTGCTGCTTGAGCATCATTAAAAGAAAGGTCTTAAAGACTGTAAGTTTCTTAACATCAGAGTCATTATGTAGTTTAATCTCTAGATGTTAAATTGGCAACAAAGCTCATCTCTCTGAAAAAGACAAAAACAGCCAAATGCATTTTAGCTCCAAAATACAACATAAGTTAAAGAGCTAATAAAGCTGCTACTATTTAGACTTAGAAATAAGTGTGTTTTATGGACATTAAAATTTATTCCCATCTGACCACTCTTGAGAATCAACAATCTGAAGATATTTATAAAATTACACACACAGTTCACGAGACATACATACTTAGTAATTGAGCATATGTAGCAACTGGAAGCACAGTTATTTTTAATAAAATGAGAAATAATGGGTTGAAGTTTGGCATGAAAGTTATGAATACCCTTAAATGGATAAAGCATTGAAATAACTATTCACAACCACTGAATCTAATATGCTTCTACTTGCTTTACTTAGTTAATGGCGGAAAAATCGGGTGGGACATTTTCTGGGTGTATTCCATGCATGATCTGATTGGTGTCTTGGCATGGTGTGGTCTGTACTTAGTGCCAAGCTGGAAAAGGGCAATCAGCCAGTATTTAACAGATTATGTCTGTATTTATATTAACCCTTTCTGTATTTCCCAGGCTGGTCTTTTAGACTGAAGATCCATGTTGGCCAAATTTCAGGTCCAAATCCAGAGTGGAGGGGGTGAGAAAGAACCAACACACGAGAGCAGAGTTCAAGGGATTATAGCAGCTGGAATGGTCATTTCTGAAGAAATGTATTATTTGGAGTTTAAGTGAGTTTGTCTTAGAAGTTAAGTGTTAAGAGCTTGAGTTGACTTTTTTTTCATTTTTAACATATATTGACTTGATTTTTTTAAAGCATGGTCATAGTTCCTTCTTTGAATTCTCAAGATCGCTCTTCAACACTCTATTTTTTCTTTTAAGAAGCCTAGGAATTTGTTCCATTCCAATGCAATTTGAGTATTTAAGTGATTTGAAAATACTGAAGAATACAACCATTTGGGATGATTTGAGTTTATTTTTAAAGATATTAAATTTTGTTTAATACGCTTTTTATTTTGGAGCAGTTTCAGATTTTTAGAATTATTTTGGAGGTAGTACAGATTATCCCGTACCCAGTTTTTCTTATTATTAACATCTTACATCAATATGGTATATTTGCCACAGTAAATAAGCCAATACTGATACGTTACTATTAACCAAAAGACTACACTTGACTCAGATTTCTCCATTTTTCCGCCTAATGTCCTTGTTCTGTTCGAGGAACCCAATCAGGACACTACCTTACGTTTATCTGTTATGTCTCCATAAACTTCGTTGGGTGGTGACAGCTTCTCAGACTTTCCTTGCTTTGGATGACCTAGAAAGTTTTGAGGAGTCTTGGCCAGGTATCTTGTAGACTTCTCTATACTTGAGATTTGTGTGTGATTTTTGTTGCTATTGTTCTCATCGTTAGACTGAGGTTGAATGTTTTTGGCAGAAAGAACACTGAGGTAAGGCGTCATTCTCATCTCATCATATCCATATGCCTCACCACTGTTATTCACCTTGGTCACTCGGCTGAGGTAGGGTTTGTCAGGCTTCCCCACTGCAAAGTTACTCATTTTCCACTCTTTCCTTACTGGGCTAATGGAAGGAAGTCATGCCACACAGCCCACTCTGAAGGATGAAGTGTTATGTTCCCTTTGTTGCTGATGAAATATTTACATGAAGTATTTGGAATGCTTCTCCATAAAAGATTTGTCTATTGTCCTCCAGTTATTTATTTATTCAATAATTGACTTATATTGATGAATAAATATTCATCTTCTACTTGAGTTATAATCCAATAGTACTTTCTTTATTTGGTTGGTCAGATTGTTTCAGCTTGGACCACTGGGCACCCTTTCCACTGACTCTTGTGTTCTTTTGATATACCCCTATCGATGCAGGGTTATTTTTTGAGTTCTTCTTTTCTAGCTCTACAGCTTCATCTTGGATTTTTGCCGTAGTCCTCAAATGAGGCATTTCTCCAAGGAGCCCTGGCTCCTTCTATTGGAGAATGGTATTAAAAACCAAGATCTGGGGGCACCTGGGTGGCTCAGTTGGTTAAACATCTGCCTTTGACTCAGGTCATGATCCTGGGGTCCTGAGATTGAGCCCCACATCTGGCTCCCTACTCAGCGGGGAGTCTGCTTCTCCCTCTCTCTCTGCACCACCCACCCCCCAGCTCTTGTGCTCTCTCTCGCTTTGTCTCTCACAAATAAATGAATAAAATCTTAAAAATAAAAAAAAAACCCCACAAGATCTGGGTGTTCTAGGTCCTAGGGCTTTTGAAATATTGCTCTGTCTTGTTACTATAGAATAAGAACGTGGTGCAGCCTAACCATAGGAGATACTCTTACAAGGATTTAATCATTATTAATGATTACCTTGTGCCTCTTATCCTGATATTTGTTTAAAGCAACCATATCATGTAAAACTGTAGTAAATTTTCCAGATTAAAGACTCCGTTTTACTTATCTTTTTGTTGTATTGTTTAAAATATGTCCACTTTCCTAAAACCAGTTGCGGCAGGGCTAAATTAAAGGAACATAATGAAAACAGGTTCATATTAGCAACAAGGCAAAGGGTTTCCTTACAATGCTCTCATTCAGCCTTTCTAACAAATTCTTCAGAAGATGAGTGTTCAATGCCTCACATTGATTGCATCCTAAAATGGGAAAATAACTACATTTTTAGAGGCATATAGAAGTGCTAACACATATTTCTCTTAAGAATACACACATAGTCACATATGGATATATTAAATAATACAGTCAGCAAATATAGATCTGCACTAGAAATAAATGGACATTATTTGCAGAATGTGTGTTTGTATGCGTGTATTCACGCACGAAAATATGAACACACACACACAATTTGAAGAATCACAAATCCATGATCTTTGTTTTTCTTACTGTTCATTTTGTCACTGATTTTTATGCATGTGCTCGTTTCCGTTGCTTAGGGGGAGAAAAGGCTGTACATAAAAACAGATTATCTTTTAGAGCACTCCAGGGTTAGTTTCATTTTCCCCTCTTCTTTTTATGAAGAAAATGATAGGAAACATAAACCGGCGCCCTTAAAGAAGAAAATGCACGAAACGAAACAAGTAAGCTTTCAAAAATACGCAAAACAGGCCAGGCAGACCTCCAGCTTAGCGGGAGGGTGGGGGGTAAACTATCCACTGCGTACACGCTCCCGGTATATCTTCGGGACTTAAAAAAAGATAAAAGCGGTCTTGAAAGTGAATGAAGTTGACTCTCAAAAAGTGGGTTTTAGATGTTGAATATTTAATTCACTGATAAAAGGGACCTGATTTCCTGCACACGGCTGCCATAAATAAAAAAAAGCACCTCTTAAAAGAGAAGCAATGAGCAGAAACTGACCTTTCTGTGAGCAAGCAGATGAGAGAAGGTATTTGGCTAATCCCAGCTGTCTCTGATTGGCCAGACAGCACCGTGTTGAAAATGTCTCCATCTGGGTTAATCTGCTCTCAGTTGGATGAGCTGAGGCCTTCAGAGTTAACCTGACATTTAACAATAATTACCCTTTCGAATGACCCCGGCCCAATCGCCTGCTCTCTTAGAAATCTCTTTTTTTGTGCGTGCTCCTAAACCTCTTGACTTTTGTGTTAGAGATAGGGAAAGAGGGGGGGAAAGAAAGATGAGACGATATTGCTTGTGTGTGTAAACAAGCAAAAGGGGGTGGTTGTGTGTATTTTTCTACCTATACATTATATACAAATGCTTCTATAATATCACGCATGATAGCTGAGGATGTCCGACTGGTAATGCGGTCTGATTTCATGACGCCATTTTACTGTCCTTCACTCTGCCTTTTATCAGTTCTGCCAGTTTATCCATGCTTTGTGGTATTTAAAAAAAAAAAAAGGGAATGATATCACCAATTAAAGTGGGACAGAATTTGTTTACTGGCTATTTTATAAAAGTCAAAGTTCCAATTTGGCCTTGCTCAAGCATCGAGTGTCCCTTATCAGACACCAGGAGAAATGGTGCATGAAAAGAGGTGCGGATAGAAAAACCAAGTTCAAGGGTCACGGAGGCTAACTGTAGATGAAATGTGGCCATTTCTTTTTACCTGAGGCTAGCTTCATCTTTTCTTAGAAAGGTCATTGTGATAAAACAAAAACACATCTTGGAAAGAAAATCCATTCTGGGATTTTATTTGCTTAAAAAAAAAATAATAAAAAGCCTTTCCCAGTGAAGACGTGCATTTTTTCCAGAGCTCCCCTATCAAAGGCCATCATGAGACAAGGCAGTTTCTAACCCTCATATTTGGTAAGGGGCTTCCATAAGGCTGAAGGTTGGAATTGCGTAGGCACCCAGAAGTTCAAGTACTTGCTATACTTGAACTTTTTGTACTGTCCAAAATCACAGGGTTGGTTAGCTTAGTGAAAGTGATGTGGAAATTGTGCAAGCAAAATTTCCTTTAAGCTTTGTGTTATTTGCATTTTGTGTTCCTTTTAAATACCATAAAAAAATTGTTTTTTCAAATATTTCTCCCTACTTCCTCCATAACCAAGACAGACAAAGCTAACTTGGAAATACACGTAGGGCATAATATACCTACATGAGAAGCTCTGTCAGCGGTCCAGCTCCCAGAGTGGGTTTTCTTTTGAACGGGTTCTTCAGGCCCATGCAAGGAGGTTGGGGAGAACAAGGTCATAGCGTGGTCTATCGCACATTTGCCAATTCCACACAGCCTCCCTCCAAGGCTCTCAGGCCCACTTGTTTATAATCTGGGAAATGCTTTCCTTGAAATCATCCCCAGACCCTTCTACATCCACCTAGTTTCTAGGGTTGGAATTGACTTGACGGGTTGTTCTCGTCCAGAGCCTGAATCCTAACTAGGGTCACCACCGACTGAGCTGTTACCATGGCTTGAACTTCATTGGGGTCATCACAAACTGGACAAACAGAGGATTATGTCAGGATTCTGAAGAGTAGAAACTATGTCACCCCAAAATGTGCTGTTTTTGGTATATTGATTATTTTGAGCTGTAGGGCACCTGAAAATCAGCAAATGTAGGGAGAGGTTTTCTCTGAACTTCCCTTATGTGCCTAAAGATAAATCCTCCCAGAGGAACCTAATGGTAATATCCCTTCCCTGGGAGTTTCATCAATCAGAGAAGATTGATTCTTATCACAGGAGGAGCAACTGCAAGTCAACACCACACCCAGACAAACTTTGTCACAAATTATCACACCCTCATCTATTCTTCTAAGGCCCCTTCATCTTTCCTAAAAATCACCTTTCCCCAGAATCTTTACTCTCTCCTAAGAGGCCAACCTTCCCCTTCCCTTTCCCCTTCCCCTTCCCCTACAAGATGGCATTTAATCTTAAATTCTAGAATCACTTTTTTGAGTTACTCATTTTTCCCGGTTATCTCTATTATATAATTGAGATATACATGCTATTCAACTTCTGGTCATTTTTTTGGTTGTTGTTGTTAATCTGTTTTTTATTATAGGGGTCTCAGCTAAGAACTCAGAAGGGTGGGGGGAAAATTATTTACCTCCTACAATTCCATTCTTTTTTTTTGAGAGGGGAAGAGGTCAAAGGGAGAAGGAAGAGAGAGAATCTTAAGCAGACTCCACTCCCAGCATGGAACCTGATTCGGGGCTCAATCTCACAACCCTGAGATCAATGACTTGAGGCAAAATCAGGAGTCCAATGCTTAACTGACTGAGCCACCCAGGTGCCCCCACAATTCCATTCTTAATAATAATTAGACTCTGTAGCATTAGATTTGAGAAGACGGAAAGAGTTTTTCCTCCATGTATATATACACTTGTCTCTCCTCAAAAATAAATACTACTTCACCTTTCTGCCAGGGTCAGCCCCCAAAAACATTGCAAATCCTCAATAGAGTGGCATTATTATTATTATTATTATTGAACCATTAACCAATCACTATTCTTATAACAGAAATTCTTTTGCATAAGTGGTACCTAAATGTGTCTCTTTGGCATGCTCAGAGTCTTCATTATCTCAAAGTTTAGCTTGAAAATAAATCATTTTCGTTGAGTACAAGGTGCTGGCAAACTTTGCTGGCTATATTGTAATAGTTGGATGATTGTCAAAATGAAAAAGGTATTTGTGAACGTGGCCTTACCATACAACTCCTCAAATTCCCCATTCCTGAATAATAAGAAAAAATGTACCTGTGGTTGTTAATTTCACAACAAAGTCTTTCCTCTTTTAAAAACAATATTTTAAGGGGTGCCTAGGTTGCTCAGATGGTGAGGTGTCCAACTCTTGATTTCGGCTCAGGTCATGATCTCAGTCAGGGTCAGGAGCTGGAGCCCTACCTCAGGCTTCATGATGGGTGTGGAGTCTGCTTAAGATTCTCTCTCTCTCTCCCCCTCTGCCCCTCCCCACCTCTTAGGTGTTCACTTTCTCTAAAAATACATACATACATACATACATACAATATTTTAAATATCTGCTTTTTTATATGCTTATGGGAAAAAAAAATTGAAAAGTTGAAGGAAGGATACAAGTCATTTACTTTCTGTTTCTAAAAATAAAATGGTGGGATAGTGATAAATAAAGCATATGAAATTTCACCGGGAATTGACTTAAAGCCAGATCAAATTTTCTTCAGAGATTATTTCATTTAATACCTCCAAACAATCCAATTCGGTAGGTATTATTGTTTTGTTTTGTTTTAAGATTTTATTTATTTTATTTAAAAAGAGAGAAAGTGAGAGAGCAGGAGTGGGGTGAGGGGTAGAGGGAGAGAATCTCAAGCAGACTCAGCACTGAGGCCAGAGCCTGATGGGGGGCTCGATCGATCTCGTGACCCATGAGATCATGACCCGAGCTGAAATCAAGGGTGGATGCCCAACCGACTGAGCCAACCAGGCACTCCAGTATTATTGTTTTTAATTTTTAGATATTAGCAAATACATTTAGAGAAGTCATGGAATTTGTTTGAGGCCATTTCTCAACCTCAGCCCTATTGACATTTTAAGCTAAAAGTCTTGGTTATGGGGGCTGCCTTGTGCATAATAGGATGTTTAGCAGCATCTCTAGCCCACTAGATGCCAGGATCATTCTCTCCCTGACTGTGATGATAAAAGTATCCCTACATATGGGCCCTATAGAGCCAAATAATCCCTGTACAGCAAAGTTATCCCTGGTTGGGAACCACTGATTCAAGGTCATACTTATGGATATGGGCAAGAAAAAACAAAACAAGACAAAACAAAAACAATTATATTCCTCTGCACAGTTGTGATGTTATTCCAAATATATTTTGCATTTTTTTCCTCATTTAACATGGATGGTAATTGGCTTTATCATTTCCCTTTTATTCTGCTTTCCTTTATTTTTTTTCTTTTTGGATAATACAAATAATGCTTTAATGATTCTCTTTACACATAATCTTTGTTTTCTTCTATCGTTACGATTTTCCTTATGGTATGTTTCCCAAGCTGAAATTTCTGAGTCATAATGTGTGAAATTTGTAAGATTTTTGATATATGTTCCCCTATTAGTTGAGTCAACTTATATTCTAAACAATCTTGTATAAGAGTGTCTTCTCTCTAAAAAAAAAAAAAAAAAAAAAAGAGTGTCTTCTCTCTGCCCCTGCCCTACCATGTTTATTTGAGGTTTGTAAACTGTTGGGTTTAAAGCTGTGTGTCCCTTAAACATCCAAGATGGGTTAAAATGCCCCTTGAGAAATAAAAGTATATGTGTCACCATTAATGTCGTTAGTGCAATAACTTTTACATAAAATACAACAGTTAATTCCAACTACCAGCTAGCTTACTAATACTGAGGTTCCTTGCCCTTTGGAATCCCACTGGCCATCTGCAATATCCCAGGGGAAGCTCTAGCCCATGAAACAACTTCTACTAACACTTCTGAGATGAGTCATTATCTTCTGTATTGTGGCAGAATCCACTAGTATCCATTCCCTCCACTAGACCCCATTTCCTCCCCAAGAGCTAGACATCTATACTTCAAAGAAAGAAGAGTAAGGGAAGCATATCTTACATATTGGCTCGATTCAGGGTTACAGTGCTTTATATATCTCATTTAATCTGTGGAGAAATAGTATTATTTTGCATTTTGAGATTTAGCATTAGTCATTTATCCAAATTCATAAGCTAGAAAGCCGTAACACTTCATATTTTAAACCAAACCTTGGCTGTTTGGACTTCTACTAGATGAGTAGATGTCAAAGACATCTCCCCTGACAAAAGCCTTAAAGCTCTCAAATACCCCGAAGATATTTCCATAACCAGCAACACAGGTCACACATGAGAACTTGCGAGAAATGCAAATCTGGATCTCTGGGAGTGGGATCCAGCAATCCCTAAAACCCACCCTCCAAGTGTTTCTGAGGCATGCTCAAGTTCTCTGCCATTGCTCTCCCAAATGACCTTCCCCTCTACCTGGCTGCCCCACTGTGGCCAGTAATGTTTGCCACCTGAATACAATTCGTGTAAGGACAAGATGTCACCCACAAAAACATTGAATGTAAGAAGAGTTTTCTGCTTTTATCTTGGCTTTCAAAATAGCTATGCTTTTGAATTTCTCCAGTTTCCCTCTATGCTTATTGTCCACACTATTTGGAGCTTATCTTCTGATTTTTATACCTCTTTCTATATTTTCCCCTATTGTCAAGCCTGATTTCTACCAGACTCTTGCCTGGCGGAGGCTGAAGAGAATGATGTGATGCATTAGGGCCAATGATTCTAATTCTGCTATTTTCAGTAATGTATTCCATCCTTGCCTTGAAATTATGGTCATCGATTGTAGTGACCGGTTTTTTCCTTTACAAGTTTTCCTATGTTGTTTTAGAACCACCATATGGCCTGATCACACTATCGAGCTGTTTTTGCTTCAGTTGACTACCTTTCCCAAACTGTACTGAAGTTTCCAAAAAGTGATGTCTTCAGACCACTGCATTTTCCACTTTCACAGTCAATTAGTGACGGCTGCCAGAATTGGTCAGGACAGAAGAACTGGAGCACTGCCCTTGAGAAAATGCCATGATGAGATATTGCTATAGAAGCACACGTCATCAGAGATAATAACGGAGACATTCTCACGTAGGCAAAAGGTAGGAAAATTGCTGAGACATACATATCTTTACCATGAACTTTAGCAACTGGGCTAACAAAAATGAAATAAAAAACGAAACCTGGAAATATTTGAGATTAGGAAATTATTTCAGCATGGGCCGTGAAGTCAGCATTCGTATGCAAATTCTACTCTGGTCATACATTTCAAACAAGGTGTCCTAATCACTCATCACAAACCATCTATGGGGTTCATTGACAGGTCGTAAGTGTGGCCTTTCTCTCAGAGTATTTTAGGGTCTTACTTCCCTCTCGGGGGCTACTTAGAGAACCCCAATGGGCCGATAAGCGATTCTTTCTGTGCGATACCCAGCCACAATCTATATAGCAAAAACATGTGCATTAGTGACTCATCTCTACCATGCTATTTTCTTCGTGGCATAATAAAAGTAGTTAATTAGATCACACTGGAATGCCTATCAGTAAACTGCAGAAGTAGAAATGGCCCCTTTTAAAGCTATGGAGCAGAGACAAAGCTCCGCTCGAAATTCTTCTGAAATGAATGTGTGTCTATTTAGAAGAAACTTACCTGCATTCATTCCTGCTATCTACACACCCTTCCCCTGGCTTTATTTTTTAAGTCACCCAGACCTTGTCTTCCAGTAATGTCATAATCAGCAGGCTGAAAGCAAGGTTGCTGATAATTGTTCTTTATGTTGCTCTTTGTTTAGTATCTGATTCAATACATCTGTGTGGACAGCATTTCATCACCTTCTTAGTAACAGAGGTGAAAAAAATCAATGGCAATCAGATTACCTTGTTAACAGAAAGGCTAAAGGGCCAGTGTGTTAAGTTCACAGTGCATCACCTTTCATTTAAAACATTTCACTTTTTTTATTATTTATCTTTATTATTATTTATAGCACCCAGCCCAGAGCGTTGCCTAACATGGAGTACAGCCTCGCATCTGTCTTCTGCAGAACCAAGCATTTCCACCATATCACAGACCAGGTCTGGGACCCCTGGTACAGGCCCGGTTTAAAGCTTGCAGAGAGCCCACTGCTGCCATTTCTCACAAAGTGCTTTGGACCAGTCCCACAGGACTTGGGTTGCAGGGCTGATGCTGTGATCTGAGTTGCCATAGGATATTGTATCTATCGTCGTGTTTGTTATTTACTGTTGGTCCTTATTAAGATCACTGCTAATGTCCACAGCACCAATGTGCCCCAAACTACATAAGAAGTATTATAATATGCCCAAAGAACAAAAGCTCTCAACAGGGAGCTTCCAGATGAAAGATGTTATGGGACCGCATGGGCCAAAACAATAGGGATGGATGCGAGGTCACCATAGACGGAGGGTTAGGGGATTAATACAAGGGGAAATGCTTTGAAGGGCATAGAGAAGGTTTTTGAGAGTGGACAAGGATGTTACGTCGCTGTGGACATGTTATTGTTTGAGGTTAATGGATAGTTCAACAACCTTAAAAAAAAACTTAAAACTTAAAAAAAAAAACCAAAGGCAGCATTGAACCTAAAACTGTAAGATGAACTGAAAGGCCTAAAAGACATACAGGCCGGAGGACAGTTTCATTCCAATTGGTTAAAGATCAAATGTTATGGGGAGAGACCACCACTTACCCTTCATTGCAATACAACTGGTCAAATGTCAGGTGACTGTGCTCAATTAGGAGACTTGCAAGTGTCAGTGTGGGTGGATTCCGTGAGCCTGAGCTGGCGCCTCTGCATTCTTGGGGGATCAGGGGCTCTCAGGAACCTTTGGGGACATGAACTTGGCCTGGGTAACAGAGGCAAAGCCCTCAAGCAAACTGAGATAAGATGGTCCTGGAGGTTGATATGAGTGGGGGGCCGATTCCACTTGTCCAGGTTCTGTTTTGGTTTGTTTTGCTTTGGAAAACCAAGTCAAACTCAGATTATAGGCCGAGGTCATGCTAAATATTCAGATTTTGGATTAAATTCAGTAGGGCATGCCCATTGTAGCCCCAGATTGACTGCAAGGTCAACAGTCAGCCAGAAGTACTGATTGCTTTCAGAGATCCATGAAATTTAGAACCTTTGTTCCTCTGACATCATAATACTCTCAACAATGTTTCTGCTAGAACTCCCTTTTATGCACGGAAATTCGAAGCTCAGATCATGCCAACTATAAGTAGTGGAGTCTGAGTTTGAAACCCAAGCTCCTTTGACTTAGAGGCTAATTGTACCACCCCATTGTTGGTTCTTAGAGTGTGATCCCTGGGCTGCTAGCATAGCATCAACATCCCCCTGGGAACTTGCGAGAAATGCACATTCTTATATGGGAAACTTTGCACGAGTATATACAGATGATCAGCCTCATCTTTTCAGAGAACCATGCTCTCCTCAATGAACTCTAGATCACTGCAGACATCCTGATCGCTGGGCATAGAGTCCAACAGTCTCTGTTTTAATAAGAGCTCCAGTTGATTCTGATGAACACCCAAGTTTCTGAACCACACGCTCCATCACGCCAGCCCTGTTGGTCCGACCATCCTCAGAACCACTCTGGGATGCTGGTGGATAAACTAGGACAGCACACAGGAGAGGGCTTGGCAACGTGTCCCAGCATGTCTTCAGTGTCATTAGAACAAGTCCGGAGCAATTTGGGTTCTTTAGTTGAAGACACTTTGACGTCAAGCGATTAAGCACAACTCTTTATTAGAAGATGCAACGTTATAAAGCCATATGTAGATTAGATGAAAAAGGAGAGACCGTTGAACATAGGCAACTGATGGTGTTTACCTCAGAGCCATAGAAAGCTATTGTTTCCTTAAGAGAGCTATTGCATGGCCCTACATATCTAATTGGAAAGTGACTTTTATGCACTAAATTCTAAATTCTCAGAAGACTTTTTAATGAATTTAGTTTTTCTTTTAAATATAGGTCATGCAAGTACTGACCAGGGCTCCTTAAAAGTGTCAGAAATTAAAGGAGGTATGATAAAGAAATAGAATGAGTTATCCTCGATTGGATGCTGGTCCAAGGAAGGTCATGTAAACCCACTGAACTTTTCTTAATGCTCAAATTGTCCCATCTTTGGGTCCTGTTGATATAATCTCAACGGTCTTTGATAATTTCCTTGCTTCATGTTAAACCAACCTTGTTTGGTTTTATTGCATATATGATTTTTTTCTTCTCTATCTTTGCTACTTACTGTATTCCAGCTTTGATAATGATTTCCATTTCAATTTTTTTCTGGGTTTTACTGTAATGCATCTGTACTATAAATAAACAAAACATACATATAAATGCATACTGAACCAACAACTCTTTCCAGGTGTCATTTTGGCAATAGATATTAAAGATATTTGTAAAGTATTCAGACCCTTTGGAAGAGAACATATATTTCTGAGATCCTATCCTGAGGAAATACCCATGAGTTCGTATATAACCTGTGTGTACAACACAGCAGTGTCATTCTGTTGAAGCAAAAAACAAAAAACAAAAAACAAAAAACAAAAAAAAAACACAAAAAACTGAAGCCTGCAGTGCTAAACCCAATATGATAGAATGAGTAAGGTGAATATCATGTAGCCTTTATATATTAAATAGGAAAACAGTTTGGCATCTTGGAAAAGTACTTCCATAATTAAATGTGAAAAAGCGCCATGTGAAGTTGTATAGATACTGTGATTACAAATGATAAAAAAAAAAAACAACAGAAGCCTATGATAAAGATATCTCATATGATAAACACAAATGAATAATGATTGTGTTGAGGGGTTAATGGTGCAATCCAAATAAATTTTTCTTGGTTTCTCAAAGTTTCCATATTGCTGTCATATGACTTTTATAATTAAAAAAAAATTACTTAGACCATTCAAAACAACACTGGTATCAGAAGAGTTGAAATTGGGGCACCTGGGTGGCTCAGTCGTTAAGCCTCTGCCTTCAGCTCAGGTCATGATCCCAGAGTCCTGAGATCGAGCCCCACATCGGGCTCCTTGCTCCTTGGGAAGCCTGCTTGTCTCTCTCCCACTCCTCCTGCTTGTGTTCCCTCTCTTGCTGTGTCTCTCTTTGTCAAATAAATAAATAAAAATCTTAAAAAAAAAAAGAACAGATGAAATGTATTGATTAGCTCTTTATTACATTTGCTCATTAATTTGTATAATCTGTGAGTATCGTCTGATTTAAAGGAAAAAAAACAGAGCACTCTGATATCTTTTAGAAGCTCTTCGCTGTTTTGCCCTGCCAGTTTCTTCCTGGCTTCCTTCCTCTGAGTAGCTCATCCACTGCTTGTCCTTACGCTGCCCGCAACGCGCGCCTTTCTTTAACGCCATTCGTCCAGAACAAATGTTGCCGAAAAGCAAGTGCCACTATTGGCTTCAGATTCCCTTCTGTTGGCTTAATACAACTACACATTAGAGAATGAATAACATGGAACAAGGTTGTGTTTTTCACTGATGCTTGTTAAATATGCACAGTTAGAAATACATGGCTAGTCTTAAAATCCATTGAGACAACTAATCTTTATATTCAGATCGTCTTTCCAGGCAACAGAAACTGTGTCTCAAATCAAGATCACACTATATAAATTCGTGTGAAAGTGTTATATACATTTCAATGCTAAGTCTCACATAACTTTTATTTTGCATCTTAAATATGGGTGGAACTTAATGTGAATGAAAATGTGACCATGAAATCTTGGAACTCTATAGCTGACGCTATCCCATCAAGTCTCTCTCATTGTTGTGGATGTGACAGAAAAATACTAGGTTCTTTGCAGGAAGATTGGAGTGTGAAGTCTGTTTGGATATTCATGTCTAAAGTTGGGTGGCTTCATCCATGTCAAAATTTCTTGATTTCCTCATGTAAAAAAATGGGTCATGAAGACCTGCCCACTGGTGTACTCCTTCAAAATCATAGCGGAAAATGAAAAACCAAGATGTGTGAACGACATTTGTAAGGAATCCCTTTTCTAATTAAACTCATGAAGGTGGAATTTTGTTTTAATTTGTTGCACTGTTTCTTTTTTCCATTGCTTTTTGTCCATTTCTTTTCTTAGGTTAATTTTAGAACTATACCACTCTTTTAGAGTTTCTAAGGGTGGGAAGGGGGATCCATGGGAATGACATGACTTCTAGATTACCCTAGAGGTTACCCTCTAGATTCAACGAAACACTGACAATGAGAAGAGAAAACAAAGAAGTTGTGATTCATGTTTACAAGTTTGCTAGCTGTGACATCTCCAGGCTTCAAGTGTCACATCTGCCTTCAGATCTCAGAGTCTTCACCCATTTCCATGTACTTGTTATAACCGTTTTCACTGGTCAAGGAAAATGATGAAATCTTATCAGATTTTATTTGTGCTGCCACTGCAAAATCTTACTTCTATGTCGTTTTCTTGCTCGTACACGTCACCCAAAAACTTCATCACCCGGGGCAGAACATGATCCACTGTTTTACTTCCTGATCTTTTTCCTTTTAGTTCCTTAGAAGCAGCAAGGTACTACTTCTCTTTCCTATTCTTCTTCTTCCTTCCCTCCTTCTTCTTCTTCTTCTTCTTCTACTTCTTCTTTCTTTTTTTTTTTCCCAAGTATACAATCCCAGGACACAGCATGGTGTCCAGCTGATTTCAAACACTTGAGAAATATTTGTGCAAAGCCTTTTGAGAAAGCAGTTGACCACATTGATTGGAACAAGAAGTGTTGGGTATAAATTAAAGATTGGGGGAGATGAGAGATGGCCTTAAATAGATGGCTACATTCTTCAGATTTTATTCCAAAGCAATAAATATTTATTGAGGGTGATGTGAGGAGTGTTTGAGAAGGATTGATCAGGTGGAAAGCAGTATGAGTTCTAGACAAGAAGGGAGATGGAAGCTTTTAGAACCCTCAGCTGCAGGTGTGGATGTGAGAATAAAAAAATCAGAGGAAGAGAAAAGAGATATTTTCAAGGAAATGTCAAAATACCAGTGGTTCCATCTTTAAATAATGGTCACTTGTTTTCAGGTGCTGTCCTAAGATTTCAAAGGCTCAGACTATTTCGTTAATTGTTGGTGTACTCAACCTGGTCTCAGGTCTAGAGGTCTTGATGAGCTACACATAAACATGTGGTAAATGGGTTTATTCTTTAGTGGGAAAATCTGTTTAATCAAAACTTTGATGCCAGTGGTACGGTTGCCCTTTTCAATAGCCAGATTTATCAGACTGGTTTGGTGTTGAGCCACATTAAGAACACTTTGACGAAATGAATTAGACATATACTTTGGTATTTTTAACTAAAAAAATTGTAAAAATCATATCAACATTTGGTCCTTTCTACATGCCTACTAACCAAAAGTACTTTGAATGTTTATTTAGCAAGAAAAAAAAATTAAATGTATTAAATCCCAAAGGAAAAACAAGATACAGGAGAGGAAGAAAGAAAGAGGTGAATGATTGATTAAATTTAACAGGGCCTTCATTTTTCATTCATTGATGTATGTTTAAGTATCCTTCAGTTTTAACTGAATTTCAGGTTGGGTCATATATAACTACTAGGAACCTCTTCACCACAGAATCCCACGGCTGGAGTCATTTCAATTAATTAAGTGTTGCAGAGGTTAGTAACGATTTTAGGCTGCAGAACGAAATTATTTCATGAAGTGGCAAGTTTCTACTGTGTTTTCTCTTCCTTCATCTGGGTTATGGAAGGCAGAAATTGAATTCTGTCAATAGTTTAGAAAGAGACTTATCCCTGGAATGACTTCAAAGACCAATCCAAAGTCTTGTGTGAAAAAGGAAGAAAAATAAATAAATAAGCAATATAATCAAAATTACTTCACTCCCAATTGAGAGGTTCTTACAACTTTCTGAATTATGGTTAAGTTAAATGAGAGATATTATAAAATTCCCCATCACTCTAAAGCTTATAAAATATTCAAGAAAATCAGTTTCTTGTTCAATTCTTAATACATAATATATAAAAAAAAACAAGAAAACATATCTCAAATAATCAGTAAATATATATTGAATTCATTGTGATTCCCAATCACCCCAGCACTACACTAATTGAAGTAAGAATAGTAGAAAGACTATGATCTTGTACTCAGGTGCTTTCTAATCTTATTCTCTGTTCACGATGTATACATAGACAACGCTTAAAAATAAAAGCAACATGTAATAAAGCAACAACTTACACAGTGAAAGGGAGGAGGGTATGAAAGAGAAAAAAAAACAAAACACTGAAATCATTCAGTGCTTACACTGTCCCACACCTTGTGCTAACAATTTTAAATAAAAAAATTTCAGTGTTTTTGCTACCAAAAAGATAATAACAAAAAATTATGTATTACATTTGCTAAAATTGAGAAAATACATGTGAGAATAAAAGAAATGAAAATCTTCTGTAAATTGACTATCTATTAACCAACATTAAAATTTTGACATATGGCATTTCTTCCAGCATTTCCTATGATAATGGCTTATCAATATATATTGATCATATCATGTAAGCAATTTAACTGAATTTTTCACTTAACATCATGAGCACTATTCCATGTCATTAAATTTTTTTTTCTGTAACATTATTGTAAATCTCTAAAACATTCCACTTTATGGATATGCCATCATTTATTTAATTGATCTTTTAGTTACTCATAAGTTATCTCATTTAATTTCAGCAATCCCTGATTTTAAAAGAAATTTCCCCACCTCATGCATCTATACTATGATGCTATATTTATTTACTATACTAAATTACAATTTTATGTATATATAAAAGTACTACATTAGTGACTAAAAATTAACATTGTGCCAGAAATATGAAGAAACATGAAGTATTGTCATGTGACCCCAAATTCCTGGGAGATGCTATCTTTATGTTAGTCATTCTCTTGGCTAATGCAATGCCTATGGTAGAATCAATAAATATTTATGGTTGATCACAAAACTTTATACCAAGCACATGCATGTTCTTCTTTGTTTGTGCCTGCACATAGGGAACAAAGGAAGAGAGGGTTGCCTAAATCAGTATACTAACTTGCAAGCTGGGTAAGTAATGAGAAAAGTAGAGACGTAGAACTAGGGCAAGGGAGTATTTTACTCTAGAAGCTAAAGAGACAAACGACAAAAAAAGAAAGAAGTAAATTGGTTCAAACACATGGAAATTAAAGATAGGAAATTTTATTTGATGAAATTCCATAAAAAAGTGGTGATATAATTAAAGCCAGAGAAAAAGAGAAAGGTAACAGGGTAATAGTGTTTAAATAGAAACATTATTACAAGTTATGCTAGAGAAAAGGTAAGCAAGAATTTCTGTTGAGGCAGTAACAGAAAACAGATTTGCTCTCTTGTCTAAAACAATCAAAAAATCCAGACAAAACAATGGTTTCCATGATATTGGATGTCAGACAGAAAAAGAGTAATGCCTAAGAGATAGGAAACAAACATGATGAATCGTATCACTTCCTCAGCTCACTGTCTTGAGGGAGTTTCAGAGCTTTGAAAGAGAAGAGGGACGCGAGGCTGACCATGGCCACCTTCCCAAGCTGAGGAGACGGAGATGAAGGTCTGGAGAGGCCCATTTGGTGAGAAGCCACAAGATAGGAACCATGAAGTGGAGAGCTGAACAAAGTGAGAATTCCAGAGATCTGCAAAGGGCACCCCTCGAGCCTTTTGAGTATTCTACTGAATACTGAGCAGCACATGCGTGTGATGAATATACCCGAGCTAGGGAAAGAACCACTTGAAAGGATTAGCGGGAACATATCCAGCATCACATGGGTTGAAAATAGTGTTTGCTCCCTATTGCCAAGCTGGAAAACGTCACAATTCAGAAATCACTGGATACTGAGAAGAGTCTTACCCTAGCACTGGGGAATAATTGGACCTAGATAATGCTCTGACCTTGCCTGACAAATGTGAAAGACAAGACAGAAAAATATTGAACTCTTTTTGGGTAACTTTACCGCATCCTAGAACAGAATTCAAGATTATTTACCAGAATGCAAAATTACTTGGCACTCAACGAGATAAAATTTACAATGTCTGGTAGCTAATCAAAGATTACTAGGAATGCAAGTAAGCAGAAAACAGGAACCATCATCATGAGAAAAAGCAGTCAATTAAACCAATACTGAATTGATACAGACTTTAGAATTTTCATTAAACCTTAAAACATTAAACATAATAAACACTAAAGCAATTATATTGTATTTTACATGTCCCAATGATAAGTATTAACATGGAAATAAAAAAAAAAAAGACCCAGATCTGAATTTTAAAGAAAAATTCCACAATCTCTGAGACAAAATGCACAGTGGATGGGTGTCTTAGTTTGAGCTGTTGTAACAAATTACCATACACTGGATGGCATAAACAACCACATTTATTTCTCACTGTTTGGGAGGCTGGAAAGTGTGAGATGAAGGTGCTAGAAGATTCAGTGTTTGATGAGTACCCTCTTCCTGTTTTGCAGACATTGATCTTATGGTGGAGAGAGAGAGCTGCTTTCTGGTCTTTTTATGAAGGCACTAATATCATAATGAGAGACCACCCTCATCTAAACCTAATACCTTCTAAAGTTCCCATCTCCAAATATATCACTTTGGGGGTTAGGGTTTCAACATATGAATGTGTGACCAACACTCGCAGCAGTGGAATTAATAACAAATTAGACATTGCAGAGGAAATGATAAGTGAATTTTAAGACAAAGTAATAGAAACATCCCCCCCAAAAAAATAGAAACACCCCCAAATTAAACACATAAAGAAAAAAAGAATTTGATTTACTAAATAAATTTACTTATTTATTACAGATTTTAAAGATAAAAAAGAAATGCATCTATTTGACAGACATGGAGCAATTATTGTATTCTGGTAGTTTTCACTATGGATACAAGAGGAAAGTATCCTGGAGCTTTCTAAGTGTGGCATCCAAGATTGAATGGAGCAATATAGTAATTACAAAATATGGAAGTGGAGGAAATAATTTTTTGTAACTCACAGACATACTTGTAAATAGCAAAGAGCTTGGTTATACTAAAAAAAGGAATATAAAGTTTGAGTTTTTTTTTTAAATGGAAAAGGGTCAGTGAGCTGAATGATAACTTCAAGTGGCCCAAAATATATGTAATTGGAGTTCTTGAAGAAGGTGGGGGATAGAATAAAAAATATTTGAATAAATCATGACCAGAAAATTTTCAAACTTGATGAAAAACCATAAACTTCCAGATCCAAGATGGGCAATAAACTCCATAGGCCAGAAATGTTAAAAAAACAAATATTAATAATCAAATTTCTCAAAATAATAGTATAAAGAAAATCTTAAAAGCAACCAGAGCAAAAAAATTTTTAAATAAATAAGGAAAAATTTTAAAAAAGTAACATGCAAAGAAACAAAGACAAGGATGGCAGAGAATTCTTTTGTAACAGTGCAAATGAGAAGTCAGTAGAACAATCGTTTTAAATAACTAAAAGAAAAGAAAATAACTGTTAAACTTGAATAATATACCTATAGAAAATATATTGTCAAAACAAAGATGAAGTAACAATCCAATTAAAAGTAAAGACTCAATTAAAAAGATTCAAAAAAAAGGTAGAAAAATTAAGGGAAATCCTTTAGTCATTTGTACCAGGGATGAATTTATAAAGGTGCTGAGCGATGACCCAGAAAGGTCAATGCCATGGAAAGAGAGGTTTAATGTCATAGTTCCCCTAGAAATGAGAGGCAAGGCATACCATTCAAGGCCACAGGAGGAAGCATGGGTGTCAGCCAGGAAGCAAATTTGCTAATTTGAATAACTCCAGAAGGCCTTGGGTCCTAGGGACTGCTGCTATTTATCTGGTTCCTGGCTCTGGATCAGTTTTGGGTAGGAGACACATTGGATTGGTGTGTGGGTTAAATAAAGGAGGTGGTCAGAGATATGGACCAGAATTTGTTGGTTGTTTATGAAAGACAGTTTCCCCGATAAGTCGTTTATTGTCTCTAGAAATTAGCATGCCCTGGGAAGGGCAGTCTCATCCTTGCAAGGCCCCCTAAAGATGTAAAAACATCATAAAATATTAAAAAAAAAAAAAAAAGAAAAATATGATGAACACAACTGGCTCTGGAATATTTAACATGATATGTTAATATCATATTAAGCAAATTTTGGGGTGATGACAGTGGGAACTTTCAGAGTGTAAGGCTTATGTTGCTCTGAACAGCATAAAAAGCATTTTATTATGAGAGTAGAAAAGCAGGACACAAATAAAAATATAAAGAGTCCATGCAGGCCAGCCCTTAACTAAGTTTTCCACCTAGATGGCATTAGCTAGGAAAATAGACTTGGAATTTTTGTCCTTAATAATATTTTGGTGGAGTTGTGAAGTGTGTTAGAAATATGTTCAGGTCAAAGTGATTGGTTTACTGGATATATTGTCGGAGGATCTGAACTGATAAGATAGTAAAGTATATGTAACGATTGGTGATATTTGCATGTAGCCAAGGGGAAGGAGTGGTCATGGTTGGAGACTCAGGGCAGGAGATCACAGTGGAGGTGAGCAGCAGGAGAAGGCGCTGAGGAGGTGAGTTGTCCTCTCCCAAAAGGTTGAGGGGTTGGCTGATATGGCGTAGGAACTTTCTCCGGAAAGCAATAATCTGTATTAGTTTTTAGAATAGAACATATCGTAGCAACATCTACCAGATTTCCCTTTAGTCATGATAGTGTAAGGACATAGCAGTGAACAGAGAGTATGCCAGGATCATAAGCTAAGCAGACAGCAAGCTCAGAAACATAATAGAATCCTTTGGCTATTACAAAGGGAGAGAAACCAGACTATTCCGGGTCCAAGTTGTGTCTTAGGAGAAACAGCCCGTGGGTGTTGCTGGGACAGAGATTTTAGTGCCCAGGATAATTTCGTCTCTCACGCAGGAGAGGATCTTGAGTTGGGATGATGTCCTCTGAGTCAATGTCATTTCCAGAGATGAGCTTCCAGGCCAGGAAGATTCTATCTGGGATGGGGGACAGGGAGTATTCTTTTTCAGGTAGATAGCAAGTTGGGATGATATGGGTCTCAGTATTTGCCATATTTGGTTGAAACAACAGTTAATGGGGAGTGCTTGGGTCTTTACACTATAAATCAATGAAAGCACCCATGATGAGATGTAATATGACCAATGGTCACCTGACCCGTGTGCCGCTGCACTTGAAGGGGTTTTGTTTTTGTTCTTTGGTGCAAGTTTAGGTTCAACAGGGACCCATATCAGACGACCCAAAGGTAAATTTATGAGTAATGGGCTCCAGAAGAATATGTGCCCTCAATCTGACCACCAGCCTTTATGAGATGGAGACAGGATTGACAATTTGTAAAGATAGGGGCAAAATATAGGCTCATCTGTCAGACTAGAGTTTGAAAAGGAGTTTTTGAATAGACCACATGTTTCTCAGTTAAACTGGCAATTGGTTAAACCAGCAATTGTCCCCCTATTAAGGACATGAAAGTTTCACTGAATGCTTTTCCCAAGAGTCCAGCATTATGCATTTTTTAAAGTAAAATGTATGTCTTGGTTGCAACCAGTAATGTTGATAGCTCTGAAGGAAATGAAGAGTGTCCCGACAAGGCCTTGTATTGTAGCCTTAGAACACGTAGAGACATGTATGATTCTGATTTATATCTGGAGTGTCCATGAGACAAGAGGTGTCCAGGGTTTCCTTACCTTGAGCAGACAACTTTTAGGTAATGGCCCAACAGTTTATAATAAATATGAAGATAAGACCATTTGTTGGTCAGAGCATCCAGTGTTAAGATGACTGCTTGAACTTGACCAAGTGTGTTGACCTTTGGGTCGTGTCCTTCAAGTCTTGGCTAAGTAATGGAAAGCAGCAACATTCCATTGAGCTCTATCACATATAAGGTTAGTAGTGTTGTTCTCACAGTCTACAAACTCCCATGGCTGTTCACTCAGTTAATCCCAAGGGGTCAAGTTTCTGAGGTGCAGTTTCCAAAATCCAGATCATAATGGGCAGCTGAGTATGCAGGGTCACAGGCTCGGGGTCATTTCCAGGAAACCCTACTGTGAAGCTAATGATTATTATTTTAATTATAACGTCAGACTGAAAGGGGTAGGTTTTCGTATCAGAAGACAGTGAGCAATTAATGGCCATTATGGGTGGTTCAGAGACTCCCAGAAGCATGAGAAAAGAAGAGACAGAAAACTTTGTGACCCTGAGTTAGACAATGATTTCTCAGGAGTGACACCAGAAGCATGATCCATAAAGGGAAAAAAAAAATAATCAAAATTTAAAACTTATATTCCCCCAAATATGCTAAGAAATGAAAAGATCTAGACCAGACTAGAAAACAAACAAACAAACAAAAACTTAGAAAGCAAAGAACTTGTATCTAGAATACATAAAGACTGTTCAAGCTCTATCATAAGACGAACAACTCATTAAAAAATAAACAAGGGGCACCTGGGTGGCTCAGTGGGTTAAAGCCTCTGCCTTCGGCTCAGATCATGATCTCAGGGTCCTGAGATCGAGCCCTGCATCGGGCTCTCTGCTTCCCCCTCTCCCTCTGCCTGCCTCTCTGCCTACTTGTGATCTCTTTCTCTCTGTCAAATAAATAAATTAAATCTTAAAAAAAAATAAAAAAGGTGAGCCAACATTTCAAAGAAAGCATACAGATGGCAAATAAGCATAGAAAATATTTGACATAATTAGTCATGAGGGGAATAAAATTCAAACAACTCTGAAATACCACTACACACCAATTCAAATGTCTACAATCAAGAGAGAAAAAGGTTGGCCTTATGAAGTATTTGTGAGTCTGTGGAGGAACTGGAACTTGAATTCCCAACCACATTGGAAAACCATCTGACATTTCTTCAAAAGTTAAACATCACCTGCTGTATGATCTAGCCATTCCACTCTTAGGTGTTTACTCAAGAGAAATGAAAGACCTGCACACAAATGTTCATAGCAGCTTTATTTGTAATAGCCCAGACCCGGAACCAAACCAAATGCCTATCTAAACGGGGCCACATGCATACATTTTGGTATCTTCCTAAAATGGATTATTACACAGCAACAAGAAGGACTAGAGTATCGATACAAGCAAACACTTTGGTAAATCTGATGAGACTGGGCACGTTTAGGGTGATAGGGCCATAGACACACGTAGATAAATCAAAGAGTGATTGCGCGGAGTGACATAATCCAGAGAAAAGAGGATCTATATTGAATAATTTTATGAAAATGAAACTGAACATATAATGACAGACAAATTAGTGGTTGTTTGGAGATGGAGGATCTACAGGGAGGGGCAGAAGGCAGTTTAAAGGGGTACCAGGAAAACTTCGCCTTTGGAGGTGATAGATTTATTGACTACCTTGACTATAATGATGGTTTCACACTTCTCTATGTATGTCAAAGTGTATCAAAATGTGCACTCTAATTATGTACACTTTATACCTCCACTAAGTGGTTTAAAAAATGACAACTTAGGAAATATACACGGAGCAATAATCGTATTGTTGGTGAAACGGAATCCTGACAATCCCCAAAACAAAACCAAAAGAACAAAGGTGTGGCAAGACTATCAACTGAATATTTGAGAAGTCCCTAGCTTCACTGATGATAGATGATAGATAGATGATGGAGAGAGAGAGAGAGAGGGAAGGAGGAAAGGAGGGAGAGAGAGAGAGAAGACTGCATAGTTAAAACAAATGAGCTGTCTTCCTTCGCAGTAAATTCCATAATCTAGGAGGGTCCTCATTTTACAGAGGGGCCAATGTCAAGGCGGAGAGGGTCAATGGTCCTGCCTGAGGCTGTCAGGCTGCAGAGAGGTCAGTACCTGTGCCCTTTTGCATTATCCCTTGTGTCTGTGATACAATCGAAAAGGTCTGGAAAGGGCTGAGAGGGAATCCCTTGTCTCCCACCCCCTTCCACCCACAGCTTTGTCACTCTCAAAAGACACTTAACAGCAGACCCGTATTTCTCACTTAACCCCTGTACAGACTTAACCATGGCTATCCAGGACGGAAACATGAATTTGTTGAAAGTTCAGAATGTCCTCAGCATATGATGCAGCAACTCTGCAGGGAGGTTTTCATTCATTCTGTGGTACTTCTGCTTCTCTAACAAGATATACAATAGCACTGAACTACTCATCGGATGATTTCCAGGAACAAAGCACTTTGCAGATCTATTAGGAAGCCACAGGGTCAATGCCTAATGCTTCTGTACGTGGGGGTTTGGGCCTCGCAGTTTCCCATTCTGGCCAGGCTCTAAGGGAATGAATAAGGCTTTTAGTTTGGGAAAGAAGTAAGAAGAAGTAGTTATAAAATTGCATAGTGGGGAATAGGGTTCCTCTTATCTTATTAAACCTCTAAAAGTTTTATCACCGAACATCACTCTTGACTTTGAAAAGCAAGACTAAGATAATTACGTGGTGCTTCTTTTTTTTTCAAGTCAAAGATTAAAGGACCCCACAACCCCCACTCCCAAAAAAGTTGTAGAGCAGAGAAAAAAACCTTGGAAAGTTTAAGCTGTGCACTGGTAAAATCTTCCCGGCAAAAGAAAGGAGAGCAAAAATATGAATTAAGTGTGCTAATTATATTAGTTTGGTGTCTGAATAGAACAGTTAACTATAAGAAAGATAATTTGAAAGTTCAAGAAATGTTTGGAACTCTCCTTCTCTCTCTCTCTCTCCACTTGCCTCCCTCCCTTCCACCCATTCGTTTTTATATAGTTAAAAGAGTGACAATTAGAAGCAATCTAATAGAGAAAGGGGTACCCTAATCCAGAATTCTAGAGGAATTAGATGTATAATGATAAAACATTTGGATTTTATTTGATTTTTAACAAGCAAGATATCACTTATGTTATCAAGAAATTGAAAATATCACAAATTTTACCCAAACACTCCTAATATTATTCAATTGTCAAATTAAAAGTCGGACAGAGAAAAGCATTTCTGTGACATAAGAAGAGAGTTTTGGAGACAACATTCTAAGAACAGGAGTGGGAGCAAGGGGAGCCTGGGTGATTCAGTTGATTAAGCATCTGACTCTTGATTTTGGGCTCAGGTCATGATCTTGGGGTCATGGGATTGAGCTCGGCATGGAGTCTGCTTGTCCTTCTCTTTCTGCTCCTCTCCCCAGCTCTCTCTCTCTCTCTCTCTCTCTCAAATAAATAAGTAAATAAATAAAATCTTAAAAAAAAAAAGTGGGGGCAAGAGGGTTTTTTTCACATATAAACAAATTATATACTCATCCAATTCAAATGATAGGTATTTCTACAAATATCTAACACAGGTGCTTCTGGAAAGGATCAATGGTTCTTCAGCTGTGGCACGGTGAGGCATTTTCTCAGGGATTCTAGCAATTTCCATGATTAGATCCTTCAAACCTAGAAATACATCACATATATCCTTGACTGCATTCTAGTGAAACAGTGAGGACCTACCATTGTCAGTGATTTTACCTAAATTCACTTGAATATAGTCATTATCTTACATCATTAGTATATGAAATAATACGTACAGTCTCTGGGTTCAAAAACTATATGCGTTTATAAATGATTAAACTAAGGTGCTAAGCTCTTGAATTTAGGATCTCATTTGATTCTCATAATGACTCTGTGTGGTAAGTGTTCTCACCGACCTCTTTTTGCAGATAAACCTGACGCATTGACGGGATAAGTTAAATTTCCCGGGATTGCAAAACTAGTCGATACTAAAATTAAGTCATGAATTTAGATACTATTTTAATAGCCGGCATGCTGAATTAGTACCATGCATTTCAGAGATTATCTCTCAGTACTGGTGTTCTAGATTTGAGGAAAAGTTTTATATTGATCTTACATATCATCCCAATTTTATGGAAAGATCTTCGTGATAAATAATTAAAAATGATTCAAGAATTGGGTTTGCCACTAAATATATTAATTTTCAGGCATGACTCTGGTGTTAAAAATCCAGTTATGTTTTCTAATAAACATAATAAATCATCATCATCATCATTATAATCATCATCTTTACCATCATAACTTCGTTTAGAACTTTTGAATTTATTTTTGGTGAACTGCAGAAGGAACTTTATGCATCTTCGCTCTGAGTTGCACTTCAAATTTAAATAGAACTAAAACTAGAACAAATTTACATATAACGCTTGATGAAATTAACGGAAATGGATACAAAGACATAGTTGGGAGGTGTGGCTGGATGGAGTAATTTTGTTGATAAAGATGTTGCTATTATAGCAATAAAAAAGACTTCTCTTTGTCTCAGGACTTACCTTGTGTTTGTTACACAATGATATTCTATCACTGGTGGAATGCTGAAATTCAGCAATGCTATATGTGTGGTTTTAGCTCCTCAAACTATTTACTTAGAGTAACAATACTCTCCACTGTGCATTGTAAAAGAAGAACTGAAATGAACATAGTACCACTGAATTTAATTGGAAGATTTAGTGAGGCAGGCAAGAAAATCCCCTAACCAGAAATAGCGACATGTGGGCTAGTGTTCTAGCCACTAGTAATTGCTTAATGGTACAGAGAATCCCAGTGAAAAGCCCACGAGATAGTCTTACTATTAGTGTAAACCAAATTCAAAGCTTTGGTTTGCTTGCTTGGGTATTATGTGCACTTATGAGATTAGATTAATAATAGCCCAAACGGGTTCTGTTATGGCAAGTACAATCTTAATGTGTCATGGCTTTAACCATATTATTTCAGCAAGTCCCAGGTCTTAAATGAACCTCATTATTACAATTGAAGTGACTGTGAATGAATTCAATCCCATAATAAAAAACGTTTAAGTCTCTCCTTCCATTTCTCTCATTTTGTCTATGGTCTTATAACAGTATGCCCATCCTTGGAGCTTTGGGTTACCTGGTATTTTACTTTCCCCTGTAAAGGCCTGGACTAGCTGGGTTCTAGTACCTTCTACAGCATCGTCACATCAACTTTTTTTCTACCCATCTTCACAATTTAAGCCTAGCCATACTCCCAATGGAGACTAGAAGCCTGCTGCCCAACATTTATGACTGTAGACCAGGGCTGACTAGAGATTTCAATCACAGTGCCCATATTTCTTTACTCTGGGACTTAAAAAATCTTAGAGACTCAATTGCCTCTTCCATAAAATGGCAACATCAGCTTTTCTTTCTTTTTTTTTTAAAGATTTTATTTATTTATTTGACATAGAGAGAGATCACAAGTAGGCAGAGAGGCAGGCAGAGAGAGAGGGGGAAGCAGACTCTCCGCCGAGCAGAGAGCCCGATGTGGGGCTCAATCCCAGGACCCTGAGATCATGACCTGAGCCGAAGGCAGAGGCTTTAGCCCACTGAGTCACCCAGGCGCCCCCCACATCAGCTTTTCTTAATAAGCAGTTAACTTCATGCTTTCTTAACCCTTCTCCCCTTTTCCATTTATCTGTATCTGTCCAGGTCATGTTATAAAATCACGCAGACCTGAAATAAGGAGTCCCCTTTGAACGCTTCCTTCATGTCCCATCTTTTATGGCCTATGAAGCCAGTCTCTGCCCCCCACGTGGTGTTCCTTCACACCTATCCCTGCCTTCTTATGCCTCCTGTGTTCAGGCTTTCCCTGCTCCGTGGCTAGGTAACACTAATCACTTCTGGAATGGCTGCTCAGATACCCCTAAGAGCATGCTGTTGTCAGTCCAGATGTCCACAAACAAACACACAAACAAACAACACTAGGGTTGTGACATATTTAAGTTTCACAGCACTCTATCACATGATTTTTATAATGCGGGTTTTCCCACCTGTAATGTGCAAATAAGAGACTCAGAGCGCGCCGAATGGGACAGGCTTGTTGGGGAGGTCACAGCATATGGACCATAATTTGGGGCCTGCCAGTCCTGTCTTCAGTCCTACCATATGGCCACCTCCAGCTCCTGATTTCTCTTCCCAGAAGTGGTACACTGTGTAAGGAAGGTTTTCAGGAAGTCAAGATGTAGTATAAGCTGCAGCTAAAGAAAGTCTCGGTCTCATGCATGCGAAAAAATGAAGTTCAAAATGGTGGTCTACCAACCATGAGCTGTTCAAATAGGTTAGATTAACATTACTGAATCACGTGTTATTATGCTTTTGGAGACGATTTATCACCATGAGAACATGTTCATGATATAACGTTTTAAAAATGATTAGGGGACCTGGGTGGGTGGCTCAGTCGGTTAAGCGTCTGCCTTTGGCTCAGGTCATGATCCTGGGGTCCTGGGATCGAACCCCGTGTCAGCCTCCCTGCTTAGCAGGGAGTCTGTTTCTCCCTCTTCCTCTCCTCGTGCTCTCTCTCTCAAATAAATAAATAAAATCTTTAAAAAAATGATATTAATCGTAGTAGTTGTATTAGTACTGAGCCTCACTGGATGCTCAGCCCTTTACCTGAACTCCTTTTGTAATGCTCACTGCAGAAGCAAGACATAAAACTGTCCTAAATGGGACATTTTTAGACTCGTGTGAATTTTTCTGATTTTTGTATTCATCTGAAAACAATATTTTTTCTCAAAAAGTTAAATATTAATTCAAGTCCAGACATGATTAGGCATCTCCTTTATATCTTGTCATGACAGTCTTGCAAGTACCCTTCAAAGGTCATTAGTCATATCCTGTTATTATCACAAGTACAATTTTACTAGAATATATATGCCTTACTAAAATGTAGGTTTCTACAAGCAAAGCGGGGAGGAGAGAGAAAAGAGCAAACCAAGAAACAGACTCTTAACTACAGAGGACAAACTGATGGTGACCCAAGGGGAGGCAAATAGGAGGATGGGAGAAATCGGGGATGGGGATGAAGGACTATACTTGTAGTGACGAGAACTGGGTAATGTATGGAAGTGTAGAATCACTATATTTTACACCTGAAACTGTATGTTAACGAACTGAAATTTAAATAAAAACTTGAAAGAACTGTATGTTCCTTGAGGGAAGATCCACTTTGGTGTTTTAACACAGTGTTGGGCACAATAAGCATCCGGAACACAGCCATAGGGACAAAATATCTTCGGCTGTGACAGTAGGAAGAGCTGTGTTTTCTAAATTCCTACAATGAATGTATAACTACACAGGTAGCAAGAAAAAAAACTATTATAAAAAAAAGAAATTTGATTGTTTCTAGTGAGAAATACAAAGAAGATTGTCAAATAAGCCTAACATCCCTATGCACTTATTACTCTCATTAACAATGTCGATATTAATTTATAACATAAAAGAATATATATGCATGGTTTAAAAACTCGAAACGACCAAAGTAAAAAGTGCAACAAAATCTCTCTTTCCACAAACTCCACCAGATCCTTAAATACAACTAACGTACCTAATTTCTTATGGTATTTTCCAGAAGACTGGAAAACTCATCAATGTATCAGTTTATGCAGTACATGGGCATACATATATATGTTTTTATATTTATATGTCATGGAAAAAAAGTATATAAAACACATGTGCATACATAAATGTGCACATATACAATGGGTAAAAAATAAGTATTCCTAAGAATTCATATCACGTACAGCATGGTACATTTGATTTTTTTTCACTTAAAATATCTAGGGAATCTTGCTATCCAATAAAGTATATCATAATTTAACACTCTTATACTGACAGATATTTGTTGTCAAAATTATTTTTAAGAACAGTGTGCAAAAAAACTATATATTTATAATGCACGTATGTGAATTACATATGGGAGACGTGTGTGTGTGTAGAGTGTTTATTTTACGTTTGAAAATGCATCAGTACATTGCTTTTTCAGAAAGCTTGGAGGAGGTGGCAGCCTGCCTATACCCTCTCCAGCTCCGGGGAGAAACTGACCTTGGCATTGATTTTGTCAGTAAGATAAAACATGATAACCTCTTGTTCTTTCGATGTGCACGTTTTAAAATTATAAGTAAAACTGAGAAGCTGACTGTATTTATTGGTCATTTGTATTTCTCTGTAAAGTACCAGTTTCCTATTTTTCCTATTAATGTGTTAAAGTTTTTATCAATTAAAAAAGCAGACCCTTGTCAAATGATGAACACATTTTTCCCCCCTAGGCTGGGTTTGATTTTTAGACTTTACAGAATTGTGGTATTTGTTATTGTTGCTGTTATCCAGAGTACTTTTAATCAAGTATATCTATCATTTTCTTACAGTATCTGAATTTTCTTTTTTTTTTTTAAAGATTTTATTTATTTATTTGACAGAGAGAGAGAAAGATCACAAGTAGGCAGAGAGCCAGGCAGAAAGGGGAGGGGAAGCAGGCTCCCTGCCGAGCAGAGAGCCCGATGTGGGGCTCCATCCCAGGACCCTGAGATCATGACCTGAGCCGAAGGCAGAGGCTTTAATCCACTGAGCCACCCAGGCGCCCCTGAATTTTCTTTATTAGAAAGACCTACCCATTCTAAGACAATAAACAAATGTACCTATGTTTTCTCCTAAACGGTTTGATGCATCTGGATTTCCATTTTTTAAAAAAAGAAATTATTTATATATACTCTTCGGTATATAGAAAGGTAAGGTCAAGGATCCTGGTTTTGTTTGTTTATTTTTCTGTTTTTGTGTTTTCATACAATTAGCCCCTCCCCCTCCCTAGATCTGCACCCCTGCCCTCAAAACTCTGTGTGTGTCCTCTCTCCTAGGAAATAGTGATTGAGGGGCGCCTGGGTGGCTCAGTCATTAAGCGTCTGTCTTCGGCTCAGGTCATGATCCTAGGGTCTTGGGATCGAGCCCTGCATTGGGCTCCCTGCTCAGCAGGGAGCCTGCTTCTCCCTCTCCCACTCCCCCTGCTTGTGTTCCCTCTCTCACTGTCTCTCTCTCTATCAAATAAATAAATAAAATCTTAAAAAAAGAAGAAGAAATAGAGTTTGAGGGTTGAATTATTTGTAGTCTGAGGATTCAAGATAAGGTCTCCTATATAACCCTGGTAGCTAGACCTTTCCTCATGTTAAATGTTCAATGTCAAGGTTGGCCCCTCAGCTGTGTCCTTTACTCTAGCGGGAGACACACGACGTGGGGCCTGAAGATTTATTCGCATCAGATATAGCACGGGCTGTTCTCTTTCTTCTTTGTTTTTCCCTCCTCACAGACCCAAGAGACAAAAGACTTTGAGTTTCTTCCTTCACAGTGAAGACGGCTAGAAGAAACAGCACTTGGGGGTCCCCAAATGCCTTTTTCCACCTCCGTCCACACCAGAGCACAACACTTCAGCGAGGTCTCTGAGCTCCGGCTTGGGAGGAAGCTTTGGAGCTTTCTACAATGTCTCCTTACCTCTACTTAATGATGTGGGTTGTTGGAAGCTTCTGGCCACCAGCCCTTTCCCCAATTTGAGGGCTGCTAACGGAATTTTGTCATTGCTTGTTTGTTTTCATTATTCTTATATAGTGATGCTGGAGAGTGGGAGCGGGAAGCATTGGAGATCTGGTTTTACTCTTCTATCTCAAATAACAGGAAGTCCAAACTATTGTAATCATTTCTAAATCATCCACTGCCATGGGAAAATAGCTAAAATAAATAGCCCACAGCAATCGCTTCTGGAAAGAAAGTCGTGTCTCTTGAGAAAAGGTTAACATCCAAGGAAAAGTTCAAAAGAGAATTTCGATCGATGTTATTAATCGATCCGTACTAATATAGGAGAATTATTTCTTATTCAAATCTTCTTTGAAGTAACAATTCTTACCAAATTCTTCAAAAGGCACTTAAATTGGAAAGGATATAACATTAATCCTTTCTGTTCCTGCTTCTTATCACCATACAATCTGGCAGAAACAACATTAAAAAATTATGAACCTAGAATACTAATAATATAACTATTGAATCCATGGATTTTTCTTCCCATGGCAATTCAACAGCTCTTCTCTGGGGACCAAGCACCTTACCTATTAAAATAATACAGAAAATTAGTAATCCTGAGCACAGTTTAGATCACTGCTTTACTTACGGTTTTCAGGCTCGAGTCAGATTTTACGTGTATGTGAACAGGCTTTAAACGCATGTCAAAAAATTGTATTGCTGTAGGAATGATTTGACAACATTGATTATGCAAGCCTTAAATTTTTCATAACACAGATTCAAACAATCATCATCTATTCTTTCCTCATTTTTCAAGATCCTGATTTTTCTTCACATTTAGAACAGTTGCATTTTCACAAAGCCGGTGTGATCAGGCTCTTTAAAAAATTAAAATAAAATAAATTAAATAATAAAACAGATAAATGGCTCTGAGTCCAACATTTGGGGTATGACTCTATATAAGCTTTCCTCCTTTCATTCATACAGGGCCTAAGGAAGATGCCCTCCAGGAGAGATTTTCTCCTGTACCTCCAAAGATGAAAGACTCCTAAAAGGATGAAATTTGCCTCAAGCTTTCAAAATATGATATCCAAGTTCATTACCCGTGTGCCATTCCAGTCAACTGGAGTCAAATCCACCAAGCAGAATCACCGCCCGTGACCTTGTCTGCCATTTAGAAAATGACTTCCCAAACCACAGAGGGTTAATTTGGAGCACACCTCTCCACACGAAGGTCTGCTTTTATTTCTGAAGAGACCAAGGCAATATCTTGTCCAACACTGATATTTCCGTTTTAAAAAAAAAAAAAAAAAAAAAGTTTGTTGTTGTCGTTGTTTTTTTTAAACCTCCCCTCTAAGGTCCCAAACTACAGCCCTGGGCCTGTGGGTTCCTCAGAAGCTACCAGATTGTGCAGTGTACTATCACAGAATGTCATATTAGAGCCCTGCCACGGTCTCATCCAATAAGTAATCTGGCATGAAGAAAAGTTAACTGAATTAGTAGCCAACTGGGACACTTGGTGACCTACTCTTTAGGAACTAAGTCCTCTGAACTTTTCCATTCTGCTTTGCCTTCATACTTTAATAGGGACTGAATCCCCATTAACAATTGAGCGGCGACAATAAGTGCCATCAGGAAAAGGAAATTCAATTTTCGTGGGGGATGACAGCCTTACCTTTTCGCGCTTAATTGGCCGTATTGTCTCCAAAAGTTAATTGGTTACTTAGTCCAGGTAGTTAGTAAAATGTTTAGCTGCGTCAAAAAGCTCAGGCTCCCACTGTTAATGGGGCATGAAATGGAATGTTTGATACTGCAAATAAAATCAGTGATATTCAAGGATGTTATGGTAGGTAATGCGTTGAAACTGCCATTTAATGGGTCCTGGAAGATTAGGGTAGTGTCAGCCGGAACCGCCCGGTCTCTTTTCTGACATTGTTAGTTGCCTCTTCATTTACTTAACGGCTGTCTGCACTGATTACATAGGCATAAAACTCCCTACAAAAAAACAACAGAGACACGCTCTATTAGCAGTCCAATTAGAACTATTTGCATATTACAGTTCATTTCTGCTTAAGTGAATCCCTAATACAAGTTTAGGAAAAAAAAATTCTATTGTGTCATTTGAAAGAAAGAGAAAAGAAAAGACTGAAAGGTGATCTTTCTCTTCCTTTCTTTCTCTCACTTCATTTTCTTTCCCTCTTCTCTCTCTCCCCCTTGCATCCCCCTTCTTTCTCTCTCTCTCTCCTCCACCTCAGATACATTATTATCTACTCTGGGGAGAAAAGGAGAAAAGACAAACTCTAAAACTTGGGATAACGCTGTGGATATTTGTGACGATGAGGGCACCGTTGTGATCATCCAGTCCCGCAAAAGTCCAGAAAGATGCCGTGTTCTATCCGGCTTCCTTTAGAGAAGGTATAGACTTCTGAGAGGTGGTACTAGTTTGTGTTACATCAGCTATTGCTTTGAATTTTCAAGCACAGCAGTTGACAATGTCCCTGGTGAGTCTGAGCCCTTTACGTGGTGTCGGTGTCACTTACACAATCACAGAGAGTGGAAACGGGGCTCCGGTGTCTGCCTCTGTGCCTCTAAGGGCTCCCACCACAGACATCTGGAGGATGTACCACCCCACGTAACATTAAAACGTATGAAATCAATTCGTTTGCACACAGATGCAGGTAGTGGTGAGTCTGATTAGAGCAACACCAGAGATCTTATCTTGTTAGATGCTTCTCTGATTTTCTAAAACCCAGTTCTTAGAAATACCATCGCTAGAGGGCTATCTATAAAGGCATTAGATATATTTTATTTACATTGTTATTAATATTAATAATGATAATATGGAATCAGAGAGCCTTTTAGTGAAGTTGGAAAGGAGACTTTCACTAGCATAGGCTGTGATAAATACTAATGAATTAAAAACAGCGTGCTATCTTCAACTGGTGCTTTAAGAGGGCATGGAGGGTTTTGAGACGGCAAAGGCAGTTTGCAGCGGGTGTTTCCAAGATGGGCCACAGAGAGGGACACCGTTCCCAAATCTCTTTGAGCCCTGGGAGTTAATGGGAGACCGGAAGATGGCAGAGATAATGCTCAGGTGGCCAAGGAGGCTGTCTGTTGGAAAAGAGATACAGGGCACTGCATGGATGTCTGTGAGGTCCTGCTGTTGGGAGGAGGGGGGACAATAACTGGGGAGGGGGAGTGACCAAGAGGCCCAGTGTGGGAAGGTCTCCTGGATAGCGAGAGGATGAAGATGTCATGTTAGGAAGTTTGGAAGCACTGTCAGGACCATATATTAGTCACTGGAGCTGATCCCCACCCCTGGCTTTTCAACCCAGTGCTGAACATTTTATTTGGGATGAATAAACAACTCCTTCAAGTAAATAAATGCATGGAAGGGGGGCAGGACTGGAAACCACCCTCAAAGCATCTGGTCCGGACAGCGCAGGAGTGGAGCCTGGGGGGAAGCAGACGTATTTATTTCGGGGATCGCCATGGCCGTGAATCTGGTGGGACTAGCATGCATCCCTCTGCACGGAGCCCTGGGTCCCAGCCCCGGCTCAAGATCACGCCTTTAAATTTCTTCGGGCCCAAGACTAGTGAGAGTCCCCACATCTGACAACCGATCAGCCCTCTCCTCCTGGGCGGATTCTGGGGTGACGTCTGAATGGGGATAAATTGCAGCCACTGGGTTGGTACCCTGCGCACAGTTACCTAGAAATGCTCAGGGACAGCTTTGCGTTTCTCATGCCTCCGTACATCCCATCGGGGTGTTTCCAAAGCTCCAGCCACCAGGTTCCCTTTCCACCTGCAGCCCTGATTTCCCCGATCAGTCCATCCACCTCCGCAATTACCCGGATTTGTCAACAGATCGAGGAGTTCAGGAGTTGACCACAACAAAGAGGGGAGCAGAGAAGGAGATATTACAGGTGACCTAATAATAATAATAATAATAATAATAATAATAATAATAATAATAAAAAATGGAGAAACACCAGCAATTCCTAAGTGGCCCTCTCTCCCCTTTTCGGATCTCATCCATCATTTTAAGTGTAACACGTACACAGAGGTACAAAAATGCGCCGAGGGAGGACAGGCGCCGGCAATCCCGGCCGCGCCACCCCAGAGCCGTGCAAACAAGCCCCAAAAAAGCCAAACAGAGGCGAAGGTAAAAGGCTCGATCTGTCATTTTCAATTCTTCTCGCCCCACGAGCGGAGCCGCAGTGTGAAATGTGTTGGCTCTGCCTGCCGTGGGTATTGTCGCGCTGCCCCGTTGGGTCCCGCGCGCTCTGCAGCTTGTCGCCGGCGCTCATTAACACCGCCCCCGGATGAGCACCGTGGGCGGCCGAGGCGGCCAGGCCAGCCCTGGGCCTCCGCGCGGTGGCCCTGCCAGTGGGGGCGAGACAGTGCCAGGGGTGCTGAGCGACACAGCGCGGAGACACGCACTTTTGCCCCTGAAAGCAGTGTTTGCACCCTGCCAGGAAAACAGCTCTCTGGAAAAGCCCTGCCTGCTAGTAAAATGGACTAAATCAGTAAACAGTGATTAAGGCTCTTGCTCCGCTGACTGTTGTCACCACTTCAGACACATGGCTTCTCCTCTCTACACACACACGCGCACGCACACACATATACAGGCACATAAACGCAATAAAAAAAAACAAAAGAAGCTCGGTAGAGCCAGAGCTGAGATCCAGAGGGAGCCGGGTGAGAAGTTAGGGAGGGTTCCCTTGAAGGCGAGATGTTCTCTTTTCCTGAAAAATAAAATGAATATTTCGGGATACTCATTTTGCCTCCTTTTTTTCTTTTTTTCAATTTTTTTGGACTTGTGATGAGAACCGGCTTTCTAAATAAAACATCCAGTGATAAATGTAAGCGGTGGTTTCTAATTCCGGAAGATGCATAATATAATCCCAACCCCTTGAATAGGGGGGATAAATCAGAAGCGGTATAACAAACCTTGATGTGTGGTGTTTCGTAGAAACCTGTCACTTCACCAAATTGCTTTCTTAAGTCAGGAGAATAAACATGACGTGGGCCAGGGTCTACATTCATCGCGACCCATCCATCCATTTACAGGTAGGTACCCTATATACAGAGGTATGCATGTCCTGCGTTTTAATCTCCTTTATAACACTATAACCAACTAAATGAAAATATACTTGGTTTTCACCCCAAAAATGTTCTTACATGAAGCACACTCATCGTACCCGTGCTTTGAACCAAAGAGAGAAGGATGACTGGAACTCTAGAATACAGGAGTATAAATCAAAAAGACTCTGACAAGTTGGAGAAATGGTCAGAAACAAGCAGAATGAGGTCTTCTGAGTGCAGGGTCACACATCAGAGAAGACAAAAAAAACAATGAACTCCACGAATGTGGAATCCAGGGCTCATAGTCACTGACAGGCTGACCATGAATCAGAAATGAGAAGCCGCGTGGGATCGGGGACTCAGGAGAAGTTATAGCCCCTGTCAGGCCCTTGGAGAAAGACTGTACCTGGCCCTAGACAACCCAACTGCGGTGTAACCTTGACCTTGGTTCAGAGTGGGATGCTGCAAGGTTACTTAGGAAAAGTCAAGGAAGTAGGGCTTTTTAATCAACAAGAATTGAAAAAAACATGAAATATTTAATATCTTCACATATGTAGATGACAGTCCTCAAAGGTAATCAGCAAATATTTTCATAGATTCTTCCCAAATGTCTCTAAATATAGCGGTTTATGAAAAACAACTCAAGTTATTGGTGGAGGAACTATCAAACTCAGGGGTACATGGATCTTCGTTCGTGGTCCCTCCAGTGACCCTGACACTGTTCAGGGAAGGTTCTGAGGGCTAGAAACCATGCAGAGTGTGAGGAAGAGGACATAAAGTGGTGGGAAAGAAAGCCCAGGTGGAGAAGAAAAGAAAGGGAACATGAGTGCACTTAGGGACATACAAGAATATCACACTCAGGAGGTGATGTGGGATGTGGCCAGTGGTGGTATGAATGAATATCGGGGTAGTTTTTTTTTTCTTTTTAAAGATTTTATTTATTTATTTGCGAGAGAGAGAGAGGAGGGGGAGGGGCAGAGGGAGAGACAATCTCACGCAGACTCCCTTCTGAGCATGGAGCCAGATGGGGGGTTCGATCTCACAACCCCGAGATTGTGACCTGAGCCAAAATCAACCATGAGGCGCTTAACTGACCGAGCCACCCAGGCGACCTAGGATACAGGGATTTCAATTTCTTTAATTTATCCAGAATTGTCAGTGTCATGCAATAATTATAGTAAGAGTGGCAAGAAGAAGAAGAAAGAGGAAGACGAGGAGAAGAAGAGGAAGAGGGAGAGGAAGAAGAAGAAAAAGGAGAAGAAGGAGGAGGAGGAGGAGGAGGGGAAGGAGAAGGAGAAATGTTCACAGAAATATTAAAACTTTGTTGATTGTTAACAATCATTCGTGTCTCCACTTTGGTCACGAGGAAACTGAGCCCTAGAAAAGGCTTTAAGCAACTTACTAACCCACTCTCCCTCGGGATTGTTGACTAGCATTTGATCTCTTCTCTGTTAACAACAAATGTATTAGGAAAATTCTGTAAATGTAGGCCAATCACTAAACTAAAATAAGCCTTATCATTTCTCAGTCTAACTTATGTTTGTATCTATGTTGGGAGCGGTGGTTAGAGCATCGGTAATTACTGAGGCCCTTTGAGGTGATGAGGCTACTTCCTGTCTGAAGCCGGCCTTCATCTTGAGCCTTTGTTTGAGTGTATACACGTGCAGGATGGGCTCTTTAATGTTCAGGGCCCAGTGAAAAATGAAAATATAGGCGAGGCCAGGGACCCAGAAGTTCCCTACCCAGGGGAGTGGCCACCTAACACATCGAGGACAGCTTCCTACCTTCGCTCACATTCTTTTTCCTTCTAAAGATTTATTTATTTATTTTAGAGATTGAGAGAGAGAGAGAGAGAGAGAGAGAGAAAGAGAGCATGAGCCTGGAGGAGGGACAGACGGAGAGGGAGAAAGAATCCTCAAGCAGAAGCCCACTTGGGGCTCAAACTCACAACCCCGAGATCATGAACTGAGCCGAAACCAAGAGTCGACACTTAACCGACTGAGCCAACTGGGGGCTCCAATTCATTCACATTCTCAGTGCACTTTAACCTCTGTGCTGGGATGTGTTCAGTACCTGGGGTGGCCCCTTCCCTGTGCCTGGTGAATGCACCCTGAAGCTAACGACACAGCTCCTAAGCTACATGGGGCAGGCAGCCTCCCCAAACCTGTGCCCAGGCCGCAGCCCTGGGGGAGGCTGAGGACTGTGGTAGGACAGGGACCCACTCTGGTCGTGGTTCATCAAGCTGGTGGTGGTGGTGGTGTGTGTGTGTGTGTGTGTGTGTATGTGAGAGAGAGAGAGAGAGAGAGATGACACAATAGTTTTTCTAGATAACTTAAAAATATGTTTTTATATTTATATAAAATAAATATTGCGGTATCATCCCAAGCAAATACTACCCTGGAAATTAGCTCCCTTAAGGCTATGAGGCTATGAACTGCTACCGACACTCAAAATAGTTCCCTGGCTACCTCTTATCAACATTTGGGGGCCAGTTTATAGTCTCATTAATAAAAGTCATTGCTCTCCTTTACATAGAACAATAGTATTATATATACATATATATGCACATATACATACATATATTCATACACAAATATATGTGCATTTAGTAAAAGAAGTAGATTATATTAATTCTGAGGTTTAATTCCCAAAACAACTGCTTTTCTAGGAAGTGACATCTTCATTAATCTCGTCTCTTTTTTTTTTTTAGTCTCAATATTCATAGACAAACCCACTACATCACTATTATTAGGTACAATGTGTCCCACTGAGATTGTATTTTTGAGAAGTTGTCAGATAAGATTGAAACTATCATAAGAGGATAAAACAATGGAATAAAATAGCCTCAAACACCTCTTACTCCCATTTGATTTAATCTTTACTCAGAGATCATCACCAATGTAATTCATTGTTTATTAGCTTTTGAAAACATTTGCGGAATCATTTGGCTTTTGGGAAGTTCACTTGGAGGTCTAGAATGCCATCACAAATTTAGTGAAGCTCCTTCTGCAAAAAGTTTATATCAATACTGATTATAATCAGGCAGGAAAATGTCAATCCTAAAAGTGGTCAAGGGAAGTGAATTGAGGCAACTCTTGCCTTCTTGCCAACCTTCCTCCTAGCTCACAGTTGTAGGTAAGATCGGGGTGGGGGTGACAGGTGGTCTTTCAACTCTGCCGTATAATCACCAACCCAAGTAAAAGCAGGATGTTTGCTCTGAAAACAAAGCTTCAAAATAAGTCTCCTTCCAATGATGGCTACCCTAATTCCCTCCCATATAAACATTGCCAATTGCCACTGCTCTTAAACTCTGTCAACAACTGCTGGTATTAAAAAAGTCAAAGTTGCCAATACAGAATTGGAAAGGACATCAGGCCACTTATGAAGCTTTCTGAGAAGCAACCCCACCGTCCCATTAGTATCAGGCATCAATCAGGAGAACCAGATGCAATGATCCCTTCTCTAACCCCACCTTTGCCCTAAACATCAATCTTACACACCAGCCATAGGGATGGCCGTTTTACATCAGCCTATCTGTCCCCCTGAATTATTCCAATATAAATTCCTTCTTTGTATTAAAGAACCATCTTCAAAAAATACTGGACGACTGTCAATATTATTATTAAGAGACAGCATAGTTTCAAAACAAAAACCCAAAAACCAAAACAAAAAATTGAAACCAAAACAAAAGAGAGAGAGAGAGAGAGAGAGAGAGAGAGAGAGACAGCTCAGTTTCATGGAAAGAGTTTGGACACTGAAAAGATTAAATACTGATTCTAATCCTATTTGCTGTGTGAACTTAGAGAGGTAGTTTGATCTCTCTGATCCTCAGATTTTTTAACCAAAAAAGAAGTGATAGAAATAGGGGGGACAGCTTATGTGTTTGCGTCTTGTAAATTACAAAGTGACATACATGCTTAATTATTACCTACTAGCGGATATGTAACATAAAATGTAGTAGTTTTTTGTTTTCTTTGATCAAGAACCTAAGGAAATGGAGAAGGCGAGGATATTTTTATAAATTTAAAATGTGATTTATAGGATTTAAAATGTGATTTATAGGAAGAAGAGCAGAGCCAACTGAAATACCCCAGTTTAGTTGTAGATAACTAATAATCCAAGGAAGGGCACTTGAAGCTCAGAGAAGAGAGAAAGTAAATATAAATCAAAATGGAAAAGAAAAATTAGCTTACTTTCCAATTTTTCTAGCACCAACCTCATCCACACGCCTAAATTATCCCACTCTACAGATTGTCATATGGGTGCTCATCGTGCCGGCGCGGGCGAAGTTGAGTGCTGTTTGCACACACAATGAATCAGCTCTGTTAAGGAAAAGTAATCGGAAATGGTTTATTTCTTATATGCACCTCTGCTAATAAGAAGACCTAAATCCTGAGAGAAAGCACAGGTGAAAGAGACCTCCATGGGTGTGGCTGGGACCCTTCATCAGAGTAACAGTTTGAAATTGAAGCAGAGTCTTAGAGCAAAATGCAAATCAAATACATGAATAGACCCCCATACATTCACATACTATCTTCATCATTGATTAACCAGCCACATGACCTTTTCAGTAAGAGAAATAATTGGCAGTTTTAACAAACGAAAAATTGATCCCATTAGTCAGGATAGAATTTTCCACCTTTTTCAAAAGAGATGCTTATTAAAGAGGTCAGTTTCTCTCTCTTTTTTTTTTTTTTTTCTTTTCCCAGGGTCATGCATATGTAAGTAAGCACGGCTATTATGTGCCATCTATGAGAATGGACGGGTGAGCCATAAACACAAACATTCAGACACAGCCAGGTCTCTAGCGTTTCTGTTCGCCAATTACAGTAATGCTGATGACATATCTAGTTTAATGCACATGGCATTAAAGTAGTCCCCCCTTTTCTAGGAAAATCTAATTACAACAAACCCAAGCACTCAATCAAACCTGTTATTCTGTGGCTAAACAGCCTGGCGTTAATGCAATTTGAGGAGATCCAGGCCGTGACTGGAAACGTCATGTATTAACAATAGCTAATGGGGGCTCCCGTAGGTAAATGAATATGCTAACAAGCAAGATCACTGCTAAATCTAATATCTTTAAGCTGTTTAATTCCAAACAGTCCCTTAATAAATCAATTGACCGGGAGAGCTGATGCCCCTATCAATTATTCAAGAGAGCAAATAAATATTTCAGATGATTTGATAGGAAGGCTAGTGCTGGTCTTATAGAAAGCTTTGCATTTCATTAGCCTCTTGCTAAAAGTTTTATAATGAGCGGAACACAGGTGGCATCCCCACTGCAGAAATGGGAATGAGAGAAATAAGAGATTGGAGACGAAGACTCCCTTCATCTCTGCATTATTCCATTATCCATACTTTTCTATTGTAATGCGAAAATTGGAGTCAAGTCCCCCAAAGAATTATCATTCTCTGCAATCACAAAGGAAATTAAAATGATCAAAAGTATGTCATATTGCAAGGGTCTTAATTGTAATTCCTATTGGAAATGCAATTATCAGATACCAATATCGTGGATATAATTTATGCAGTTCCACATCCAAATAGCCCTTCACCAAATATTTAATATTATCAATTCCATTTTCCAGAAGAAGAAACTGAGTTCCCCTAGTCATTTATAAAGTGCTGACTAGGTCACCTGTGTTTGAAAGCAGCTGCTTTTTTTTTTTCCCTGTGTTAGAGACCATTATTCATATTGAAAGCATACATTTCTGTTTAACATGATATCTGTCTTATGAATAATCTTCATTCAGGCTTCTGATTCTTTGTACTGGGAGAGGAAAGGAAAGGAAAGGAAAGGAAAGGAAAGGAAAGGAAAGGAAAGGAAAGGAAAGGAAAGGAAAGGAAAGGAAAGGAAAGGAAAGGAAAGGAAAGGAAAGGAAAGGAAAGGGAAGGGAAGGGAAGGGAAGGGAAGGGAAGGGAAGGGAAGAGAAAGGAGGGAGGGAGGAAGGGAAGAAGGAAGGAAGGAAGGAAGGAAGGAAGGAAGGAAGGAAGGAAGGAAGGAAGGAAGGAAGGAAAGAAGGAAAGGCATTAAAGTGATGGACATCATTTTTAAAAAAGATTTATTTCAAAAGAGAGAGAGCATGTGCGAACCGAGTGGTGGTTGTAGCGAGAGAGGGGAAAAAGAGAAGCAGACTCCCGACTGAGTGCGTGGAGCCTGATGTGGGTCTCTATCTCGAAATCCTAGATCATGATCTGAGCCAAAATCGAGAGTTGGAGGTGTAATTGACTGAGCCACCCAGGCACCTCAATTGACATCATTTTCCTTAATGTGTGTGTGAACGCTTAGATGTTTAAAATGAACCTGGTCGAGAAAAATGAGAGGAAGCAAATGGAATAAAGCAAGGCCCTTACTCTTGAGAGGAAGAGAGTCATCCTATTGCTTTTTGTGTTACTCTGTGGGTGTGGTGACCCATATCCTCCTGGAAATGCTTGAAAATTGCTGGTGTCTTAAAGAAGTGTTTCCAATCTCTGTGTGAAAGCAGAGGATTTGTCTATTTTTCCCTAAGCTTTGAAATTGACCAAACAACAACTTGATCAAATTTTCAAGTTGCGGGCCTTAAAACTAAAATAGCATGCCATGTCCTCCCAGCGTTTTACAGTTTACAAATGTAAAATCCCTGTTAAATTACTGTAAGCCTTATTGCTATGAGAAGTACTGTAAAAGAGAAGAATTTAGATTATTTGAAAAATAAAACTTAATTGTCAGAAGGGTTGAATATAAAAACAGTTGACTATTTCTCTAAATGGAAAGATTCATATAAAAGGCACTGCACGAGGATTTTCTGTGCAGGCAGTTATACGCTACAAAATACTCAATGAGCTATGAAAGAGACATCTCAGCTACAGAAAATCATAATTTAAATGTTAGGTTTGTTCATTTTCAGCTTCATGAATCAATAGGGTAAATCCTTGGTGTTATCCTGTAAGTAAAATCTGGTCATGTTTAAAATCAGATTTTGGCTCTTCCACTCACCAGAAATATCCTTTCAGGGGAGCCATTTAATTAAGTGTTGTTTGTTTTATTTTGTTTAATATTCTAAACCCCACAGGAACCGTGAAGGATTTGAAAGAGTTGGTAGACTCAACATATGAGGCAATGTACCCATGCTGTCCTACCCCAAATACCTAGTTGTTACAAAAAATGAATATTTTTTTAAAAAAATAACTCCATCTACAAAAACAAGGAAGACATATTGCATCAGAAATTAAAAAAGAAATCCCAGAGATGGAAGGCATATGAAATAAGACCTAAGAAAGAGAAGAGAAAGAAAAATCTATCGAGAAAGAACTGCTGTAACAGGTGGAATTTTCTCCTGGGGAATTCCAAAGAGAGATGGCAGAATGGGCACCCCATGGAGTGATACTTTGGTCACCACATCAGGCTGATTCAGGAAGCCAAACTCACTCCAGCTCTCAACTTACTGAAGGCATTTCCGGAGAAACAGGATGGTGACACCTACATGGAAAGAGACATCTCCATACACCGAAGACTAAGTACTAGCACTTCCTCCTCACCGGGCAACTCATGCTGTGCACCTGTACCATGGCTGGAGGAAGGCCTCCGTAATTACGTACGTCAGTTTGTGCCCATGTCCAAGAAACACACACAGTTGAGCAAAAACAAGGACACCTACCTCCACAAATTATATTTGGGGAAACAAAGCGTGTTAATAGAGCAAACAGACCAATATATTAAAATCAACACCATTAAAAATCATTATTATTAACACTACTGATAGTAGTGATATCATTTTGATCCAATGAGCAAATAGCACACTAAGCATAACTAAGGGACATATTTAGTGATCTCGAAGAGTGTCTGATATTTATATAGGTCCCCGTAAGACCATTCAACTAGAAATTGATCTTACACTAACACTTGCCGAAGACTAGCTTGAGATGTAATATTTCAGAGTAGTGGTTGAAGTGAAGGCACAAATAAGCCTCCTTCCCCTCTTCTGGAATCCCCATGTTTTATTCTCAGATGAAAGTAAATCATCAGGCTACAATTACCAGGCCAGAAACATCTTAACTTTTCAGTGCAATGCCTTCTCTGCATTGAGATTTAGAATTATGCTCTCAGCTTTCATTGAAGGGTAATATAGGAAATGTCCTTTTGAAGAATGTTCTGTGCATTTGGAAGATCAGAACTGAAGATAGTGCTCGCCACAATATCTAATGTCCCTTAGATGAAGATTTATATAGTACTTTTTGTGTGGCATATTTAACACCAAAAAAAAAAATAATTTTTTCTGTGGGTGATTTCCTTTATATAGTGATTAGAAATCTGATTTCAACATGTATCCCTTTTGCTTTGTCTGCCAGGAAGCCCCTAGCTAAATTTATCAATGAGCTAAATGATTACAGATATATAAACATACATTTTTAAGTTATTCATTCTTAGACCTGTTTTATATTTAAAATTTAACTCCAGGTAATTGAAATAAAAAATAATGCTTGATATTTTAAGTTGCCTAAAATTTTGTTGAAGTATATGAAAATATATAATAAATAAATAGGAAGTCATAAATTGAGTAGAGTGCCATAATTCATCCAAAAAAGTGACCTCTAGGTGATGTAGTAAGGACCTAGAACACATTATACTGAGTTTTGTCCAATTGAATCAAGATAACACATCCTAATCTCAATTACTCTCAACACTATTCAAAACTTACTCACACTCCACAACTCTTGCAGAACTTTTCCTCTCTATTCTAACATCTCTACCACCCACCTTCTTGCTCACCTGCAGCGGATGACTTCCCATCCTCCTCAGAAGGAAAAGCTTTAGCGAGAAATTCTTTTCCTCACTACCAATTATGTAAACTTGTTGATATCTTCCATTCCTGTCTTTTCATGAATTGGGTTGGAAGGAAAGGAATTTGGAGGGGGTTGTGGAATTTAGATGGAATTTTTATATTATATTTTCCAGCAGAGATCTATAAGGGAATTGAGGTCTTGAACAACATTATAAACCAGCTAGACTTAATAGGTATATACAGATATATTCTGTGATATATTCTTCACCCACAGAGAAGAATACACATTTTTCTCAAGTTCACATGGAACATTTTACGTATAGACCATATGTTAGACCACGAAATAGGTCTTAACAAACGTTAAAAGATTGGCATTATAAACAAAATATCTTTTTCAATCCTGGTGCAATGAAACTAAAAATTAATAGCAAAAGGAAAACTGGACAATTTGAAATACATGATTAAGAGGAAAAAGCATTTCTCAATGATAACAAAAGAGAAGAGGAGAAAATAGGCATGGAAAATGTAGGTGGGCTTACACAATTGACAATTGGGAAAGGGCAATCTTTACTTAAGGTACAGCATAACATTCTCCAATTATTATTGTAGAACTGTCTATTTCTCCCTTCAATTTTGTCAACGCTTGCTTCATAGTTTTGCTTCATCGATTGGTTCATATGTGCTTGCAATTGACATATCTTCATGATGACTCTTTTATCAGTATATTATTTTCTTTTTTGTCTCTTAGTATAATTTTTGGTTTAAAGTTTATTTTGTCTAATATTAATATAGCCACCCCTACTCTTATTTTGTTAGTATTTCCATGGAATATCTTTTTCCACCTTTTCACTTCCATCCTCTTTGTGTCTTTAGATCTAAAGTGAGTCTCTTGTAGACCACACAAAGTTGGATCTTGTTTTGTGTTTTAAACTGTTTTGGTAATCTCCACCTTTTGATTGGAGAGTTTAACCCATTTATGTTTTAAGAAATTGCTAATAAGGAAGGACTTAGCTCTGCCTTTCTGCTATTTGTTTTCTATATCTTTTATACCTTATTTTATCCCTCGTTTCCTTCATTACTGCTTTGTTATGTGTGTTTAGTTCATCTTTTGTATATTTTATGGATATTTTCTCTGTGGTTAGCATGAAAATTACATAAAGCATTCTAAAGTTATAGCACTCTAATTTTAACTGATACCAACTTAACTTCCATTGTAAACAAAAATTCTACTATTGTACATCTCCATGCTCTTCTCTTCATGTTACTGATGTTACAAGCATTACATCTAGCCAAAAACATGGGTTGATATTTTATGTATTTATCTTTTAAGTCTTATCGTAAATAAAAACTGGAGCTACAAACAAACAATGCGATAATACTGGCTTTTATATTTGCCTGTGTAATTACCTTTAGCAGAGATCTTTATATCTTCATGCAGCCTTGATTTGCTGTCTAGTCTCATTTCATTTCAACCTAAAGGAGTTCCTTTAGAATTTCTTATAGGTCAGAACTAGTGGTAGTAAACTCCCTCAGCTTCTGTTTGTCGTAAAATATCTTAATTCCCTCCACATTTTTATAGGACTGTTTGACTGGATATAGTATGTGATGAATGACTTTTCTCTTGCTTCTTTCAAGAGTCTTTGTTTCTTGGCAGCTTTATTATAATGTGTCTCTCTTTAGGTCTATTGACTTTATCCTGTTTGGAGTTCATTAAGTTTCTTGAATTTGTAGATTCTTGCATTTCATCAAGTTTGGTAAGTTTTCAGACATTATTTCTTCAAATCTTCCTGTCCCTACATTTCTCTCTTTTCTCTCTCTGGGACTCCAATAGTGCATATGTTGGTCTGCTTGATAGCGTTTCAGAAGTCTCTAAGCTTCCATCCACTTTTCTTCATTCTTTCTCTTTCTGATCTTCAGACTCCATAATTTCAATTTTTCTATCTTCAAGTTTAATGATTCTTTCTTCTAATAGCTCAAATCAGTTCATTAGTGAATGTTTCATTTTAGTCATTGTATTTTTCAGCTTTAGAATTTCTGTTTGATTCTTTTGTATAATTTCTAACTATTGGTATTCTCATTTAGTTTATGTACTGTTCTCTTCATTTCCTTTAGTTCCTGTCTGTTTTTCTTTAGCTATTTGAGCATATTTTATTTTTTTTAAGAATTTACGTATTTATTTGAGAGAAAAAGAGTGAGTGAGAGAGAGCAAGCATGAGCAGGGAGAGGGCCAGAAGGAGAGGAAGAAGCAGACTCCCTGCTGAACAGGGAGCCTGATGAGGGGCTCAATCCTGGGACTCTGGGATCATGACTTGAGCTGAAGGCAGATGTTTAACTGACTGAGTCATCCAGGTGCCCCTATTTGAGCATATTTAAGATAGTTTTTTTAAAGTCTTTGTCTAGCAACTCATTGTCGAATTTCTTTGGAGATGATTTCTGTTGATTAATTTTGTTCTCTTGTATGAATTACGTTTTCTCGTTTCTTTGTATACCTTGTGATTTTGTTGTCGAAGATTGGCCATTTGACTATTATAATGTGGTAAACCTGGATATCAGATTCTCTCTCCTCCACAGAGTTTGATTCCTCTCTCTCTCTCTCTCACACACACATATAGTCTTGATTGTTGAAGGCTGTAGTAGTCAACTTATTTGAGACTTTTCCAAATATCTTTTCCAAGACTATTTCTTATCCTGTAGGAATACTAAATATCTGTTTCTTTGGCTTATGATCGGCTAATGTTTTGACAGAGATTTCTTTGAATGCAAGAAACTCTTCCAGTTTTTAAAGATTGACTTTGTTTTGAGGTGCTGATCAACACTCATTTAGGCCTGCTCTAAACCTAGGGATCAACCTGAGGTGAAAGCTTAAGGTCTTCACAAGACTTTTCTGAGCATGCATCTTGTGTGGAAATGTGCCCTGGCCTTCTAAATTCCCCTTTAAATGTAGCTGCTTTTGAATGCCCTAATTTCCTTAATTTCACTCCAGCTTCTTTTCTAGACCTTAGATGGTCTATTGTATAGTCCACTTATAATTCCTTGTTCTAGGTTTCTCTGGGTCTGTAGACCCCTTGTAGCTTTTACAAAAAGTGCCTGCTGTTTTTCTGCCCGAATTCTAAACTAGGCAAAATAGAGACACGTATCTTGGTTTAGTCCTTCGGGTATCTTCCAAACAGGTTAGAACAGATGTCAACAGTGATTTGCATTAAGATCTGCTCTGCTCCTTCTGGTTTGATGGAGGAAACTGGGAGCCAGGTTGCTGCCTCTTCAAAACCACAACCACTGTTTTGCTAGGAGAAAGCAAGGTTAAGAGTGACTCAGAATGCCACAAACGAGTTCTACCTTGTAAAGATGACTTTTTCTTGATTGGCTGTTATGAACCTTTGACTTTTTTCTAGAGCACTGTCAAAGTTGATTCAAATAGTTTATCTTTCAGATATTTCTTTGAGGGAATAAAAGCTTGAAGAGTCCTAGTTCACTAATTTGTTTTCTCTATGTGCTTTTAGGCGGCCGTATTGCCAAAAGCCTTAAACAATGGAGTGGAGAAGCCAGAACATTAAATTAAGTAAGCAACAAGAACAACAAAACAAGTTATAATAGCTTGAAGATTTTATCATACTTGAAAATAAAAGCACCAAACCAGTGAATTTTACTCAGGCTAAAAGTAAACAATGTAGGGACTGACAAGTATTCCCACTAACATGGCCTACAAGTCTTTGTAAAAGATCTTTAAATTTCTGCAATAAAAAAATAGTAAGAATTAAAAGAGACATGAACAGCTAAGAGTACATGAAGTCTGTTGAAAGGTAAAGCTTTATTCAGTCTTGATTTTTTTTCCTGGTAATTTCTAAGGTTGTACACAGCTACTTTTGCTTAGAGACTATTTTCAGTAGATGCTAAAGCAGATTATATGAAAGGTAAGGGAAAATGGTCCATTTTAAGAAGTCAGGTTTATCTTCAGAAAAGACCAGTGGGACTTAAAGGCAGTTAATTCCTCAGCAGAAGCTAGAGATAATATCAGTATCCAAAAACTATGCTGGTCATAAACATGTTTTGCCATCAGGAGAACCTTCCTAGTACATCTAAACACACCACAGTAAATAAATACGCCTTCCAGAAGTAACTAGGCATCCGTTCTCTGTAGACTGTCAGCCACATTAGCTGACAATCAAAATGTTACATTCATCAACTTTAGCTGAATTAATTTTAATGAAGGAAAATACTCCATCATTGCTTTCTCACTTGTTAGAAGCTCTCAGATCCAAATGTTATTTTTGGATTAACATTTATTGAATATTTCACCATTTGTGGGGGATACTTTCTTGTGAATTATCTCAGACATATAGTATTTCTCTCCCATTATAGAAAAGAAAAAAATGGGCTTACAAATTTAAAATCTGACCAAGATCTCAAGGCTAGGAAATGATAATATTGGAATTTATTGTGGGTCTTTTGATGCTGCTAACACCCAAACTAATTTTTTTTTTTTTTTTTAGTTATGCTGACAGATTTGATGCTGAATCTCCCCCATGAAATCATCCTCTCTCTCTTTCTGTCACCTGTGACCAGCTACTTTATATTTAACAGAAATGCATCGATAGCTCCATGCCATTGACCTTTAATAGGCCTTCACATATTTGATGGTGTTTGTCAGTTTTCTCCCTGCAACTTTTTATTCCAACCAAATGGCCCCTTGTTCTTTAACTCTCTTCTACAGGTGAATCTTAAAGCTTACCACCACATACAACAGGAAGAACAGCCTGGAATCAGACAGCATCGGTACAGGAGTGAGATGTACTAGTTTCACACCCTGCACCAGCACTTGCTAACGATATGGCTACGAGAATGATATTCACCCCTAAACCTGAGGATAAAAGAGATACCATCCACAGGGGGACTGATGTGAGAGATGAATGAAATCATCTGTGTAAAAGCTTAGCACAGGCGCTCCTTCCTATTTGCTGGATGGGATGCTGCCTGACTCATGAATCATTGGATAAAACCCTTAGATCTTTATTAACAAACAAACAAACAAACTTAGTACAGATTTGATACATAATTAATGTTAGTTGTACCATCATTCTTACTCTTTTCTAATATTCCAGTTGTCCTTTTTCCTCCAAAACTTGGTATCTAGAACACTATAAAATACTCCCAAATTTATGTGATCAATTTTGAGTACCGTGAGCCTATTCCCAATATAAATACTTTATTATACCTCTTCCCTCACCCCAAATCACAGTACTTTTGTAACCACATCTTTCTGATGACTTAAATGATACTTACTCCTAATTTAAGCCCTTAACTATTTTTTCTCTTTTAGTTTATAGACAGACGGAGACAGAGAGTCTTACTATAGCTAAGCCACATTTTCTCTAATCTGTTTCTCAGAATTTGGAATTTGAATCCCAAGTGCAAGGCCTTACATTTTTATAAGTTTCATCTTCCTAATCTGAGTTCTTTGGGGTATCAATTTAGCTATCTAATTGTTGATACTCGTATTCTTCTGCCATGAGTAGATTCTTTTACCCTCCCACAAGTTGTCAAGAAAAACATGACATAGAGAGCTGTGTGGAGAGAGTCCTATGACATGCTACAAGTTCCCTCTCAAGTCTGTCATTTGCCATATATTTATACAACATCATTACATAGTAATAAAAGCTAAATTTTTTAGAGCTTACTTTTTTTAGGTGCACTGTATAATTTGATTTATTGTTTTATTTTTATTTTTTAAAGATTTTCTTTATTTATTTGACAGAGAGAGAGAGATCACGAGTAGGCAGAGAGGCAGGCAGAGGGAGAGAGGGAAGCAGGCTCCCCGCTGAGCAGAGAGCCCGATGCGGGGCTCGATCCCAGGACCCTGAGATCATGACCTGAGCCGAAGGCAGAGGCTTTAACCCACTGAGCCACTCAGGCACCCCGTGTAGTTTGATTTAAAACAATTAACTCTTCCAAACATTAAAAAGAGCTTGGAAATTAAGTATCCGTGTCTCCATTTTGCTAATAAGGAAACTGAGTCACAGAGAGGTTCACCAATGTTCCCAAGGTCACTCAAGTTCTTCCCCTTCTCTAGCCCGAGAAGATTTGTTGCCAGCAAATGACCACTAATCATGCGGAAGATTGCATCGGATAACTTACAAAACAAACAAATGATGTTTTGAGCCCTTTGAGAATTACTTTCCTTTTCTTACATTGCACAATTTGATTGTCATCGAATTTTGGAAATTACTTAAGAAATTCAAAGCAGTTTGATATGATAGTCTCAAATCAAAGTATGGAGAATACACTCATCTAATTAGAAGTATCTATTGTTATGAGTTCAGATTTCCACCATTTACTAAGATACTTTCTGACACCGGATGATTTGTGCTATAGATTTTGGGAACACTGTACAAAATTGTTAAGTCTCCTCATCAACGTAGCATTGCAGAGGCAGAAGAGGCTCACTAAACCCCACTGAATTTAAAACCTGATGATAACTTCACTCATAAGTGTTATAGGTGCCACGCAGATATTATTTTTGCTAACATACGGTATTTCAGAAATAATTTCCAACCAATATCTGAAGAAGCATGGAAATGAAATGTGTGAAATATTTTAACTGGTGTCTCCTCTCAGACATAGATAGAACCTCACTGGGGATGAGTTAGTTGTTTATCTACACATGCTTTTCTTCTCTTTTCATTAATTTAATTTAATTCCATTTATATGTAACCTGAGAGTAGCATTCCCCTGCAGTATGCCCACTCCATTTGTAAACTGAATTGAAGTCATCATCCCTGCTTTAATGGCTGTGAAGGACTGAGAAATTAATAGCTCTCTCTTGAATTAGTAAATTATATTTTTCCAAAGAGAGAAAAGTACCTCATAAAAATAAGTGACTAGAGTCACGTTTATTTTATTTTTATAACAAGTCTTTTTATGCTATAGTTTTAAACCCCCTTTTACAATAACATCTTGCATTTATATAGTGCTTTATACTTTTCGAAGCACTAGCATGCCCATTATCCTATTTTATCTTCACAACAACCTTCAGACTTAAGTAGAGTAGAGCTAAGAGGAGGTTTCAGCCTCAGACTGAAGCAGGAGAATATTAAAAGACTTTCCACTAAGTGAGCTGATGGGCCAGGACTGGGCCTCCTGGCTGCCAGTCTGGAATGTTCTGTGATGTTCCTGCTTGTCAGGAAGAGGCAGATAGAGAAAGCACTAATGGAAGAAGAGTTTCTTACTAGGATGTACATCCAATGATCAAAAAACAAAACAAAACAAAACAAAAAACCCAACAACAAACAGAAAAATAAAAAAAACTAACATATTACCAAATGCAATGTTCATAATAATGAAATAAGTAAAAGTTCTTAAGAACATTTCTACCTAGCGTGCTGGATGGTTCAGTCAATTAGGCATCTGCCTTTGGCTCAGGTCATGATCCCAGGGTCCTGGGATTGAGTCCCCCCTTGGGAATCCCTACTCAGCAGGGAGTCTGCTTCTCCCTCTCTCTCTACCCCTCCCCCTCCTCATGCTCTCTCTCTCTCTCTCTCTCTAGCTCTCTCCTTCTCTCAAAGAAATAAAATCTTTGAAAGGAAAAGAGAACATTTTTAGCCAAACTACAGAAAATAACATACACTTCATAGTTTAAAACCTTAATACCCACATGCACACACAAATATGCATATTTAATAGTGTGAGGGGTAAAGCCATCTTCTGACTTGAATACATAAGCCTAATTCAAAAAAGGAATTTTTGGGGGTGCCTGGGTGGCTCAGTGGGTTAAAGCCTCTGCCTTCGGCCCAGGTCATGATCTCAGGGTCCTGGGATCGAGCCCCGCATCGGGCTTTCTGCTCAGCAGGGAGTTTGCTTCCCCCTCTCTCTCTGCCTGCCTCTCTGTCTACTTGTGATCTCTCTCTCTCTGTGTCAAATAAATAAATAAATAAAAGTTAAAAAAAAAAAGGAATTAAGATATGTATTTTTAAGTAGTATTTTAGTTTTATAAGGAAAAAATGAAGGAAAGCATTAGTGTGTCTTTTTAAACTTCATTTTAATGTATTCCTCCATTTTTACTATCCTATATTTGTTACATAACCTATGTTAACTCTGTTTGTTGATTATCCTAAATATCATATGCTATATAGCTTTTACACTCCTTCAGGATGACACACTTTGTTTCCAGAGTTCACAAAATCTCACATATGCATAATAAATTTCCAGGGATATTTGCTTAGTTCAGTCATACACAAACACATTTTGTTTTTTCTGAGCACCTACTGTGCCCAAGACTCCATCCTAAGTGATGAAGTAAAAAAGGTAAATAAGGGGCACCTGGGCAGCTCAATCAGTTAAGCCTTGGATTCTTGGTTTTGGCTCAGGTCATGATCTCATGGGTCATGAGATTTAGCCCTGCATAGGGCTCTGTGCTCAGCGGCATTCTCTTGAAGACTCTCTCCCTCTGCCCCTCCCCCCATTCACGCATGCGCTCTCTTTCTCTCTCTAAAATAAATAAATAAATATTAAAGAAAAAAAGGTAAATAATACTTAGATACCCAGTCTCTGCCCTTGGAAGAGAGACACTTTACTAGTGATAAAATAATGTGTGAAAAGACAAATACAAAATACTGTGTGGATACAAACAACAAAATCATTAATTCTGCCTGAATTATTCAGGAAGACGCTATAGAGGGACTATTTTGCTGAGCTCTGTGTTGAGCGGAAGACTGCCTAGAAAAATTGGGGATACAAAGCTCAGGTGAAAGTATCAATTTGAACAAAAGCAACGATGCTAGAGCCCAAAAAGGAGGATGGGGGAGGAACTGGGTTAAGGGGTCGTTTGGGACCAGGTAATAAGGAGCCTAAAAGGAGAGGCTAGAAAATGTTAAACTTACATCCTACACATTGGGAAGCCATTAAAAGAGGGTAAACACCATTTCAATTAAAATGACAAAGTATGACCAATGTGCTTGAAAACATTTTGTGTGTATAAAGCATAGAAAATCACTCAAACTGGCTTTAATGTCATGAGCATTCACACACACACACACACACACACACACACACACACACAAACCCTGAGGTCACAGGTTTTTCCTACGAACCAAGGCATGGCATACAGCCAGGAAAACTCACAAACATCAAAGAAGAAAGCCAGGAAGGCACTCAGGAACCATGGAAACTCATCCCACTGTCTCTTCAGAGCCTTGTGGGTCTCTATTTGCAGACCTTTCCATGTGCTTTGCTGTCTCTCTTCATAGATTGCCTCCTTGACCATGGCAGATGAAGGGTGCTCCACCTCCTTGAGTTTGCCGGTCCCCTTAATTGAGTTCTGTGCAGTCCAGCTTGTGACAAGACACTCTGACTGAGCTAGGTTGGACCAGCTGAATGAAATCATCTTAGGGTATCGGCGTATGGAGCAAGGTTTTCTTGGGAGGCTCCTTAACTGTAGGTGAAGGGATTTATGGCCGTGCTAGATCTTGATTAGGAGCACAGATGCTGAATCTGAATTTTTTGTTTTCGAATCCTAGCATCAACCTCCCTCCTATGTGACTTTGGGCAATTTCCTAAACAGCAAATATTATACACCACATTACCACCATTTTACTCCGGTAGGACCATCGAGGCACACAGAAATTAAATAACTAGTGCGTGCGTGAATCAGTGTGAGGATTTGCAGTCTTGTCTTCGAACACACCCTCTTAACCACTAAGTTATTCTAATTGTAAGGAAACACACTGACATGCTTTCTTTCTTTGCTAAGACATTTAAAAATATTTCTTTTTTTAATCAGGCCAGTAGCTATTAATAATAGAGCAGTCAGGGGGTCAGGGGAGAAAAAGACTTGAAAAAGAAGGTACTTAGTATTTACCTATAAAATATCTCTTTGAAAGAAACTAGCACAATGAGATTTTTTTTTTTTGCTTCACTTTCTGTTTAAAAGTGGGTTTTTGTTTCAATACACATATTTGTGGTTCCAGATGTGTCTTTCCGTGAAAAATAGTCCTTAATATATTTCTAGCAAACAATGTGGATGGCAAATTCTTCCTAATTCTTTTATTTTTCTCCACTCTGGAAGATTAGCTTGCTGTCAAGTTCTGGATAATTGCGAAAATATCTAAGCTAGTTTTATAATATTATTTATCTTTACTGCTGAAAACCCAGCAGGTGAAGAAAAATGAAGACAATTTGGTAAATAATGGACGCAGAGATGACTTATTGTTTTTCTGCAATGAGAAATAAGCACAGTTTATTATGTGACCTTTCTTCAAGTACCTGTCAAGAACTCAGAAGTAATAAAGCTTTCGTTGCAAAGAGTGACTGATTAAAAAAAGATATGCACTTAAAATGTTGTCTCTCCTTATTAAAAGCTAATCTTCCATGTGTGTATCCACAGAAATAATGATAGATATAATTCCTCCACCCCTCCAAAAACAATAGTTATGGTTTTCCCCCACATAATGCCCATCGATGGGTCTACACTAGACGATTATATTTTTGGACGCATTTCAGTTTACCATGCACTAGAAAAGAAGATCTTCGGCAACATATGTGTGTTTTTTCTCCTCTACCAAAGGTCGTCTTGGATTCTGATCACTTCTCTTCTGGTGGGGCTTGAAGGGAGAAAGCTCTTTTGACTTTTAGAGCCCTTTAGCGTCCAGCTGCTGCTTTTATTTCTATGAGAGGCAAAGGCTTGCAGTTTCTTTTCAAATATCAAGTCTAGAACTTCACCTAATTAGAACATTCAGGAACTACATGTGCATCTCACAACATTTCAGAATGACCATGGTGGTCATAAAATATTGTTGTAGCCCGGCTCCGGGAATGCTGCATTCAACAATCTGGCGTATTGGAAAGATTTTGTTTCATTTAACCCTGTTGGTATTCTAAAGTTTTAAGATTACTCACAAACTAGACAAGATGATTTTGTCAAGGCATAAACATTTAACACATGTTCCTTTTGTCAGGCCAAGTTTTTATGATCTTAAATAAAAGCTCTTTTTACATGGAAAGTTCTTATAAATACAATGAGAAATGCCCTCTGAAATAAATGCAAAGTTAATAAAACGAATGAAAAAACAACAATTGTAAACCGAGTCACAGCAGCAGTTTACTTAGGATGGCGTACGGAAATAACGATTTTCAATTCTATTTGATTTTCTGTAAAGAATGCAAGAACTTATTTTTTTAGAATACACTATTTAAAATATGTCTGTTCTGGTCTAGGCTCTGTAATTAGCAGGATGTTGAATTATCTTCCCACACAAGAAAGAATGCATTGGGGTTCCATGGATCAAAATGATTGCTTGACCAAACACACACACACACACACACACACACACACACACACACACACACACACTGAGCATACCATGATAGTACAATCTTTTCGTTGCTAAATGTTTGTAATTCGTTTTTAAATGTCAGAAAGGAGAGGAATGCGTGCTGCAAATTTCATAAACAGTAATCACATAAGCTTTTAATTTTACCTATAAAAGCTCGTATTCTAAAAAAAGAAGAAAAATCAAAAATACGAGTAATCCTTTAATAAAATATATTCTACGCCAGGTGCAGTTTTTCTTTGTTTTCATATTTTGATGCAACTGTTTGGCCTTGGGTTTTGAAAGGTTTTTCGAGAAACTGCATTTAACTTCTATTCGCTTGTAGGTGACAGAGAAAAAAAGGAAGAAATAGAAGAAGAAAAAGGGGAAAAAAATCCCAAATAATGAAACTCCTTTTAATATTTAAAGAAAATAAATTCTATAGGGTTTTTTTTTCTTCCTTGAAATGATCAGGGTTTGAAAATCCTAGTCTGTTTCTTAAATATGAGATACATTGCCTCATTTTCACTCAGAAGAAAGCTTACGTTGCACTTTATTTGTAAACTGACTCAAAACATTTGAAATAAATAATTCTTCTAGGACATCCTAGAGTAACTGAAAAACAAAATAAAACAAAAACGCAACAAAAATTTAGTGTGGTGTGCTCATTTATATTACTAATTCTAAACACCATGTTCAGGTTTTTGTTTTTTCTTTTTATTGTTTCCAGAAGAGAACCAAAAATTGTGTGTGTGTGTGCACACGCGTGTGCACGTGTGAGAGAGCGAGCGATGGGAGAGAGGATGTATGGATGCTCTCTTTGCATACTGGTAACTTACTTGGTTAGCCTGATGACTGACATGGTAGAAAAGTCATATCAAACACGTAGAACAAAGGAATCTGTCAAAGAAAGCTGGAAATCAGCAATAAGAAATCCTACATCCTACCCTCATCTAATCAAAGTAAATGGCTTTGTGATACTTCTTTTAGAGCAGATATTTTAAGATATTAGAGGTTCAAAGATTGATAAAAATTTTGAGTTTGTTTTTGTAAATCTTCTAAAGCACATTAATAATTAAGTGTATCACGTTTTTTTGAGCATTTTCCCCAGCAATGGTGGAGTGAGGTAAAATCAGAATTGTACGAAAATTTGAAAATTTATTTTCTAGTCATACTGTACCTCTCTGTATTTTCTTCTTTAGTATACTTTTCCACACCACATTCTTAAGACAGACACACACACAAACTCACACACACAAACACATATTCTAAGACCATATAAATACTGCTAACGCATGGCCATAAAATGATCCGTAAGTCTACTTCATTTCATTCTTTAAAACTTAGTGCTAGTGAATGAGATGGAGCGATAATTGGATTTGTGTTCTTACTCATCTGGACACTAAGCACTGATTTTTAAAATACAGACCTTAAAATTTAGAAACTTGTAAGTTCGGTATCAGAACATATGAAATGTGCCCTGTACCTTTAATATGTAAATCTATTGAAATCCAGCCCTCCACGCGGCGAGGGTCTCCCTGCTTATTACTTTATGACATTTCCAGACTAAAGGTGCAGGAGGGGCTCACATTAATTTGCTTTATGTTTGACTAGAGAGGCTTCCTATAACTATTAGGGCCCACTCCGGGCCCACTTCATTTCAGAGTTGTTGTCAGTCATTTGAGAGTGATATGGCCTGCGGCCCGGGAAGAATAAACACATCATATATTAGGTAAAGCTGTGATGTATGGGGGTTGCTGAAAGCCAACACCTCTTTCTGAGGAAAGAGAAGATCAGAAAGTGGGAATGAGATTAGGGTAAGAAAAAGTATTATAGGCAGGGGTCCAGCCAGTGTTTCCGGAACATTCCAGCTCAGGAGAAACTGAGTGGGCAAAGCTGGATTCATTTCCTTTATGCTTCGGTGTGTTTTGTGGTGGTTGCTCTGAAAATAAGAATTGGTTAGGGAGCACATTGTTTATTTCTCTTTCCATTATCAAACACTGAAATTAAACAACGTTGAAGAACAGATATCACAGACCAACCCGCGAGACCTCAGTTTCAACCATGGTTGACAAGTGGTCAGGAGTTGAGAGATTTCTCTAAGTCATCATTGGAATCCACACATTTCACTTTTGTATTGCTCTTAAATGCTTCACTCTGCATATCTTTGAAAGTAGATTTTGTTTAAAAAGTTGGCTTTAGAGAACAGGAAAATAATTTTGTTGTTGTTGTTCTAGAAATGACAAATCTCTTTCTCTGCCCCTGAGCTACAGAACGTATTAGCGACTACTATAATTTCAAGTTGGGGAAGTCAATGAATGGCAGCATTATTTAGTGAGAAGTTTCAAAATTTTGGAAAAAGGAAGTTTCACCCAGAGGGACGGGTTTTATTTTTCCATATGTTCAACATCAATTTGTTCTAGCTTCTCTGTACTTCATCTTGAAGTGATTGTTAGTCTGATTTGAACACAGGCATTTGCACTCACAGTGCAGCTGGTTTTGCTGTGGGGCTATCTAATGACTACTGAGAACGAATTATTTCATACAGTTTTGATACTTGAGACTCTCCACAGACGAGGACAGACACATATCATTATCTCACAGATTGCATTAAGCAGCCATATCTCATATTCTTATTGTATCGCCCCTCTGCATGCCCACCTTGCCTTGAGTCCGCTTTTCCAAGACGGATCTCCTCACTTATTCACCATTATCTGGGCTAAGGGGATACGACGTTGTCTGCTTTTCTTCCTTGTGAATGAATCCAGTGGGTTCCATTTATTGAAAGGAAGAAGCTGTTTATGAAATTACAAATTACAAATTAAAATCTAATAGTATTCTCCCTACGGCTAAAAATCTGAGCCTTTGGGAGGGAGTCAGTCCCGCACTAAGGTCTTATCCCTCACCTTGTTGTTTGCCTTAAACAACCCAACAGCACATTTCTTCATGTAGTTAAAAGAAGTGAGGAAAGCAGGGTAAACTGAACTTAATGTAAGTGGTTTTATAACATATATGTGTGTATCAAAAATTACATGTATGTGTCTATCAAGCATGTACACGCATATGTATATCTGAAGCCAGGAGATATGTAAATGTTTCCATACCTTTAAAAAAACCCCAAATAATAGTGAGCCCCAGTGGTGAAAACTATTTGGCAGTTACCATAAGTAAAGAGTAAAACAAAAACAGTTTTTGTCCTAGGAGAATGGGAAAAATAACACAGTAGAGAGCCCATATTTTTACTTGAGTTCCAATTTTCTTGCAGCTGATTGAAGAGTAACAGTTTCTTTTCTAGAAGCCTAGAATCTTGATTCATCATGATGAATGAAGAAATACGATCCTTAATTTCTTTCTCCGGACCTCTTCTCATTGGTTGGCTAGGAGTATCTTGAAATATCTGAAGGGTATGGGATGAAATAACTTAAAATAACATACACTCACATGTTTGTAGCATTTATAACAATTGCTAACATTTACCTACGGCTTAGATTATGCCGACTGCAGTGCTAAGGACTTTCCCTGCGTATCATGATCCCGACCACCTAAAAGTAGTCACTTTTAGCAAAAACCCATTGAGTCATTTAGTTTTGGAAAATTAGAAAAGAATAAAATAAAATGAAGATGTTCATGAATGGCTCTCCATACTGACGTAGTCTTATCAACATTGCCAATAAGGTTTTATCAGCTTCAGGCATGAGGCAAATCTATCTTATTAGTGTGAAAACTAATGAAAGATCATCCTGACAATGATAATTAATTGCAGTTGTTGACAAGGACTCAGTCCCTTTGCACTCCCTTTTCTGTTGCTCTTTCTCGGTCTTTCAGCTCTCCTCTCTCAATTAGACATATGAAAAGTGCGGCCCTCCCCTTTGAGAAAGAAGCTTTTAGATTAATCATATTATCTTAAGGTTCCAAATCTCCATGCCTGCGTGACCTTTCTTCCGTTAGAATCCATTATCTTAAACTATCACAATAATCCTGGCTTTAGGGAGGGAGAGAGGGAAGAGGAATCAAACCTAATAGATGGCAAATAAGATTAATCTATGATCTAAGTGCCGATTACACTTGGCCCTGCCCTTGAACACCCAGGTGTAACCTTGAAATTCACATCCACTAAGACACGGCAATTGGATTGAGTGTCCCTGAAGGCCTTAAGGGCAGCTGGCCAAGCTTTACCCATTACTCCCCAGCGAGATCCTGAGCTGTCTCAACCTCCAACTCTCTTTACTTGTGGAATTTGGCAGCTGTGCTTTTTCATGTTTGTTTTGGGATAGTTCACATTTTTTAGATAAAATACTTATTTTGGGTCCTTGGTTTTTGTTTGTCAGAAGCACCCGGCCATGGAGGGAATGAACTTTTACCTGGACCTCACAAGAGGAAAACAAATGATCCAGCTCGTCAAAATCTGATAGCTGCACCAAAATAAATTCAAGTCTTTGCTCCTTTCAAAACACTGACACACTGATCCCTAAAACTATATATGTTTAAGAACAACCAAGAGGAGGGGGAAAAAATCCCCCCTGCAACATTTGCCTTCTGAACTTCGAGCTGATTATTTTTCTTATGCGCGGCCTGAGGTCTTTGAAAGGACACCGTCTTGGTAAAATGGAACATGACATCAGGAAGTTCAAGCTACTAGGGATAGGGACTGGAAAAAGAACTGGGCTTAGAGAAAATGGTTTCAGTCTGAGAGAAAGATCACTGGCTCAACAAGAGAGGAGGGAAGCAAAACCATAATGCCTTCTCATTAAAAGTTGGCCCTGTCACTTACGATTCAAAGGTGACCAGGTAGAATGTTCTCTCCTTATGAATCTGTACCTTCCAGATCTCAGAAGGTACAGAAACTAGGGAAGCTAGCATATGCTTAAACCCAAAATGAGAGTGAGAAAGAAAAGTGAGGTCTAAACGAGGAAAATAAGTAGGCTTCAAGGAAAAGATAGTACATAAAACTTGGTGGGCAGAAGAGATGACCATTTCTCCTGAAAAAAAAGAGAACAGAATAAAAAGATAAAAAATGTTGGGGCTGGGACGCCTGGGTGGCTCAGTTGGTTAAGCGGCTGCCTCCGGTTCAGGTCATGATCCCAGGGTCCTGGGATCGAGTTCTGCATCGGGCTCCTTGCTCGGTAGGGAGCCTATTTCTCCCTCTGCCTGCTCTGCCTGCCTCTCCCCCTGCTTGTGCTCTCTCTCTCTCTCTCTGATGAATAAATAAGCAAATAAATCTAAAAAAAAAAAAATGTCGGGGCTACCAGGGAGAGAGTCCTTCCTTAGACATTGTCATTAGTATTGAGCCTTGTCCAGTATTCTCTTTCCGGCAGATTCTCAACCACAACTTCCCTCTTAACACATAGCAACTCTGGCAGGCTTTGTTTCATAAAGGCTTTCTTCAGTGTTTTAACAAAAAATTAACACATATTTCCTCTTCCTTCATCATGAAGCCTGTGGGACAAGGGCCTCGGCTTCTTAGTTCCTAAGTAGTTAGAATCCAATTTTCTTTTAATTTTATAACTTGATTCCTAAGATATTAAAAATAAATTCAAATTTATAAATTGAATCTCTGTTTCCTTCTTTCTCCTTCAAAGTAGATTACTACCTTTATTTCCCCCCATAATAGGTTTAATAAAGCAGGTCTAAAAATATAGTTGAGCTACATGATCTTATTGCATGATGTCTCTGAGTCACAAATGTGAGAAAGGGTATGGAAACAGTTCTGTATCTATCCAGGGTGGAGGATTCAATCACTGTAGGGATAAAAGTGTGTGATGATGGCTGGCGGATCGAGTTGGATCCCAGCTGGGCAGCTTATTAGCTGTGTGACCCTGAGTTAACTGCTTAACCACTCTGTACTTTAATTTCTTCACCTTAGAGTGGGAATATTAGTGGTATTTACCTGAATGTATTTTCGTGAGGGCTTAAGTGAGTTAAAAGAGAGTTAAATTGCTTGGAAGATATTTAATAAGTGCTATATACCTGTTAACCATTCTTGTTGTCCTTGATGTGGCCATCATTAGCATCTCAGTCAATACTCTTTCTCTTTTTTCTTTTCCCTGTGAACTTAAGAACACTGGGAGACAACAATGCTTTTGGTTTCTTAGATGTTTGTAAGGATCACAGCTGAAAAAACATCAAAGAAATGAAGGATTCTGGGCACTATGGTAAAAACACAAAGGATTCTTCGGGGCCTCCTTTCTCTTATGTGTTAGGACAGTGACATTTTGACTGAATGTAGGAGCCCTTGTCAGCTGTCCGGGGAGGGTTAACTCACACCTCAGCGGGAGCTTCATGCCATTAAGTCAGGGAAAGTAATGAAATTTCATTTAATTTGTCAGGAAGAAAGTGCTAATGTTAAAAGGCATTTAATAAAAAAGGGAGAGATTCTTTGAAAGGGAGTCCTTAAGTAATTACTTCAAGTGTCTTAGGCCTACTCACCAGAATATTTACATTAGTGTCTTACAGAGCCAGTGTGTAATTAAATTAGTGCAGCATTTACATGCCCTGTCTTTTTTTTTTTAAGGAAGTGTGATTTTATTAATAATCCTCCTTAAAAAAGAGAGAGAGGAACTTGATCTAATCAAATTAGATATTAGTGTTTTTTGAAATGTTCTTAGTGAGAGAATTGCTGAGTGAAAGCTGTGTGTGTGTGTGTGTGTGTGTGTGTGTGTGTGTGTGACGGGAAGGGCTGGTTCCAGTGTGGAGCGGCTGTGCTCCTTCCTCATTTCCACTTGGAAGGACGCCATCTTTTATCTTCTCAGACCTGACATGGAAAGTCAGGTCAGCAACCACGGACTGTCAGCATATTGCTGTGGATATCCTTGTCTAGCTCAGGTTCTCTTTTCAACATGCCTGGGAGGACAAGATGGATACGGATGTGTGAGTGAAAGGAAGTCCTTGTGAAGCAGGGGGAGGCGGGCTCATCCCTCATCCCTCCTCTCGTGTGTGGAGAAGCTCGGCGCTATCACCACCATGGCTAGAGGTAATAACTAATGTGCCAGGAGTGGCGGGTGGCTCATGGGGCCACCACCAGCCGGATTTGGATTTCCAGAGGCAGGCCATATTTTGGAGAATGATTCTTGAAACTTCGTTGGAAGTAACCTGCTGCTGTTTTCCACACGGATTTATAAAACATCCCCGTAGTGTGAATCTGTGCATGGATAGCGTGTGACTGTTTGACTTTTATCAGGTTTGTCTTCTGAGAGGGTGTAGTGTTGAGGACATAGGTTGCCGAGTTGAAGACAAAGTAAGTAAAGACATAAAAGGTGATGTAGATATAGCTCATATAGATGAATGCAAGATGAAATGAGGTCGGAAAAGTTTGTACACAACAAATTGCTGCTAATTCTGTTTTGCAAATAACAGCTGGAGTCATTTTGCATTGCTCTGCTAATTTCTAAAAGTACATCCGTCACGAATCTGTTCTTCAAAATGTCAGGTCTTCAGTATATAAGAACTCTCTCACCTCTGAAACTTCATATGTGGTTTTCCCTCTGTCTAGGGATGTGTTGCCTAATAGAGTAGCCACTAGGCTCATGTGGCTATTTAAATTTAAGCTAAAAATTAAAATTAAATAACACTAAAAATTGAGTTCCTCATGTGTACTAGCACATACGTCAAGCCTTCAGTTGTTTCTATGTGGTTAGTGGCCACCATATTGGACCGTACAGCTATGGACCGTTCCATCACTGTGGAGAGTTCTCTTGGACACCACAGGTCTACACCGTTCAGAAGATCACTACCTTCTGATTTCATTAACTTTCAAGCTCAGATATCACTTTCTTAGGGAACTGCTTCCTACCTGTACTCCATGCCTTAAAGAAGAGTTAGACTGTCTTCAATATCCCACCATAGGGCAGTTGCCTATATGCTTATCCAATTTATTTACTTATTTATCTATTTATTTTTTAACTGAAGTATTCTTGATATATAATATTCTATTAGTTTCAGGTGTACAACATAGTGATTCAACAAGTTTATACGTTAGGTTCTCTGAATGTCTTGATCAACGGTGAGCTCAGTGGGGGCGGGGACTCCTAGTCAGTATTAATCAGCATCATATCGTCCTCTTAGGGACTACGTCGTAGCAAAACAATTCGCTGAGGGTTTCTTAGATGCCATTCTATATACTTTATATGTATGATCTCACCTAATACTGTTAAGTACTATTTACCTCACTACACTTAAGTACATAAATGGATACCACTTGTTATCTTAATACTGCAAATGGAGAGCTCGAGGCACAGGGAGGTGAATCACTAGCTCTGGTCCAGCAGATATGAAAATGCAGGTTGTGGGGCACCTGGGTGGCTCAGTTGGTTAAGCATCTGCCTTTGGCTCGGGTCATGATCTTGAGGTCTTGGGATGGAGCTCCGCATCAGTCTCTCTGCTCGGTGGGGAGTCTGCTTCCCTCTCTCACTCTTCCTTTGTGCTCTCTCTCTCTGTCAAATAAATAAATAAAATCTTAAAAAAAAAAAAAGAAAGAAAAGAAAAGAAGGTTGAGTGCCAGGCTGGGCAGCCTAACAGCAGTCCTTCCACTCTGAATCTCCCTGTGGTTAGCTCTCCCTCAATTGTGTTGCAAGAATGCGGAGTCTCCAGCAATGGGCCTTAAAGCAGACCATTTCTTTTTCATTACATCACTGTGCTTTAAAATTGTACCAATTTTCCCACCAGCCCGACAACAGAAAGTGTTTTCTTTTAATAAATGTTTTCTGTTCACTCCCTTCAGTTCTCAACTGGAGTGTGAAGAAAGGAGGCATAGTCTACCTGTTCTCCAGTTAAGAAACCTGAAGTTCAGAGGGGGAAGCAAGATGAAAGACCAAGGGGGCACGCACTGGGAAGTCTGGAGGAAGGCAGTCTTGGCTAATATTCAAGTGACACAGAGCATTTGAGCAAGGAATCAGTCATGGATTTTGATTTTCCTTGGCTCTCACGTTTTAGTGTTCTGACCACCTTCGTCATGTTAATTAGCAGTACCATTTCTTTTCTCATAGAGGCGTGTGCTGCTGATGCTAATTGTTAGATAATGAAATAACTCAACATTGTTTGCAACAAATTAAGACGATGTCTATAAATAGATCCCCATTGAGATATTAAGCTTCATGACTACGGTATCACTATAGCTAATAGTAGCTCGATACCGTGGTTATCTTCATAGATTATTATTATGATTATAGTTGCTATTATTTCAGATTGAATGCCAACAACTACAAAAAAGATATTTTTTTTAAAAAAGCAAATTTGTTTAATCCACAATTTTGGTTAAGTGAAATTCTTATTATAACTGAAAGTTTAAGACTGCATCTTTCTACAGTGTCCATACAAATGGGTCAATATGAAAATGGAGGATTAATTGAATCCCCAATGAGATTATAATTTTTCTTGTTAAAACAAAACAAAGCAGAAATAGCCTAAAGTGTCAAAATGGGGAAGTTTATGACTTTATGTTCTGGATTTGGTACCTTTAAAGGACTTAATATTAGGCAAGCAATGGTCTGTGAACTTTACTTATATTGACCCTTTTATTCCAGGTAAGAAATCTGTAAGATTATTATCCTCCTTATACAGACGAGAAATTTAGAGTGTAAGAGTATAATAACTTGCCCAAATCATACAGCCTGTGAATGGCAGAGCTGGGGTTTGAATTTAGGCCACCTAGTTCCACAGCCCATTGCTTAACCACTACCCTTTATCAGTTCCCCATCTACAGTCACACCCACATAAATGCATACAGAAATTTATACATCTAGGAGTTTAGAAGGATTTTTCTAAAGAAACGGGGAAGTAGAAAGAGCCTTCCAAGTTTTTATCCAAGAATAGCATCCACGTGTCATATGCAATTTGGAATGTCCACACATTTAAAAAGAGAAAAAAACTGGTGTCCATGTCTAAAAAGGAAAATAAAAGAAGTAATTTCTAGTAAAAGTGAGATTTTCAATTTGACAGATGTATTTGGTTCAATAAAGGAGGATATCGGGGAACAAGTATTTTATAATCCATTTTATGCTTCTATTTTCTTACTTTGCAGTATAATATCACATTTGTTCAAAGGAAGCAAAAAGCTCCAGCTGATGTTCGGAGAATTTTTCTAGCTTGGTGCCACTAGGTGAATTTTTATCTTTAAATAAAACTGTGTATCTCGTTACTGTCTGATACTGGTCCACATAAAGCTAAATTTACAGTCTCTTATCCCAAACGTAAAGAAAAAAAAAAAAGTAGAAATAAGGTGCTAAAATTATGTTCACAATTTCTTATTAGCAACAAATTTAATGAAAACCCAGACTTATTTTTTTTTTCTCCTGTGCCACTAATGACATTTTAAAAACAAATGGAGTGTATTCCTTCTTAAGAGCTATTTGTAAAGAGTGTACAGGAATGGTTCATCCCAGCATTTGACCATTATTAGTTACTTAGGACTGACTGAGGATCCAATCTGATCGGGTTTTGCTGTAATCGACCTGTCCTTCAAATGAGAGGGAATCACAAAACCGGAAGCTTTGGAAAAGTCAGTTCAAGTGAAAGGAAAACACACCCATGCTGTTGAAGACCCTAAAGTAGATGAAAAAAACTGGGATTGGTGGAATTGACCCTTCAGGCTCATTCTAAGGGGGCCGCGGGGGGGGGTGGGGGTGGAGGAAGAATAACAGTAGACCACTTTGCCTTCCGAAAGAATGCTTTTTGAAGCAAATAGCATTCCACAGAAGGACATAAAATGGCTAAACCTTTTTAAACGCAATTAAAACAATGGCTGACATTATTTAGAGCTAACCACTGGCAAAGAAAACATCCAATGTCCACAAGTCATGTTTGTGGAATTAGCTGTATATTCAATATATATTCTCTCTATATATTGAAATAGGGGGAAAGCAGATTCAGAAGAAATGATTTGTAAGGATGTGGTTAAAACTATTTATATACCGGGTTCTATTTGTTTTACAGTTAGTGGTGCACGGACAGCATGAAAGGTTATCTTTGACAAGGTTTTAGCTATTATTTTCTTCCAGTGAAATGGTATTTCTTGAGAAAAAAAGGTCTTTGGAACAAAATAACAATAAATCCTGATTTAGATACATAAACCTGCCATTGATATCACATAATATCAGTGTTCTTTCTCACTCGATACAGGCGTTTTAAAGATAAATGGTAAAACTGAACTGGAAATCCATCTGGCCGGCTGCCTGCTCTAATGAATAACCCCACTTTGGCTCGTGCAATGTAAGCAGAAAGTTCTCTCCCGGCCTCTTTCGTCTGTCATGAATCTACGAGACAGCCGACATAATATCTGGGCGACAACGGTGCGCTAACAGTGCGGTGACTTCCATTTTCTTTGCTTTCTATTGATTTTCACTTAATAACTGGCGAAATACTAAACGTCTGCCCTGAGTACCTAATAAATCCTGCCTGAGCTTTTTATTGAGGAGAATTTAATAAAAACAACCATTGCGGCTGAGGGATTTTTCTTCTGGATAGAACATAGGGGTAGGGGACAGTGGGGTTGGGGCAAGAGGAAGCCATTTGGTTTTTTTTCTTTCTTTCTTTCCTGTTCCCCGCCCCTCCCCCACCCCCAACGGGACTTTCTCCCCTTTGGAAAAGCAGGGCCATGTCAAGATGTCAAGGATGCCCGTGTGTCTGAAGGGGGTTTCTTCTAGAAACAACTGTTAGTTCTACATGCAGGCTGTCTGGCCAATGTCAGGAAAGAAATCAAGGAATTTGGTAGAAACTAACTTTCTGGTCCTCTGGTGTGTCCTCTGACACCTGATTTCCAGCTTTGGCCAAGGACTTCCTCAGTGTTACCAGCAGCTGCCAAAAATCTGTAGGAATAGACATTTTACTATTCAAACAGTCCCCTACTTCTGATGACTCAACTTGTGATTTTTTGGATTTTTGGAGGGTGCAAAAGTGATATGCACTTAGTGGAAACTGTACCTTAAATTCCGAATCTGGATCCTTTCCGGGGTTAGTATCATACGCAGTATGACACTCTCTCTGTGATGCGGGGGCTGGCAGCTCCCAGCAACTCCCGGTCAACCACGTGATCACAAAGGTGACCAACTGATATACTTACCAATCATTCTGTTTTTCACACTCAGTACAGTTTCCAATCAATTCTGCGGAATATACAACACTTCATTATAAAATAAGCTTCATGTTAGGTGATTTTATCCAATTGTAGGCTAACGTTAAGTGTTCTGAGCAAATTTAAGGTAGGCAAGGCTAAGCTATGATGTAGGTTTATTAAATGTACTTTTGACTTAAGGTATTTTCCATTTACTATGGGGCTATCAGAATATAACCCCACTGTACATTGAGGGAGATCTATACTATTTGATCCTCGTTTTGGATCTGTTACTAGTAAGGAAATCAGAAACCCCTCACCATTTTCCTCTGTATAAACTTCTAGAAGAATTCCCATTGTTGATGCTTAAGAAAACACTTTAGTCTGCTACACGGTCTTTTAAGAACATTTCACAGGTTATAGTTCCCACCTGCCCCTATATTTTGATTGATCCTGACGTTATTTTCAATTCACTGGGTTTAGTGACCAAGTATTTTAAGAGTTTCTCCTGTATATACACCCATTCCACTACATTCTTAATAACATTTCTGAAAAAGAGTCCACATATTTGTAAAAATAAAAATAGAAATCTTCTGTGAAAACAAAGTCCTTTGTTTTATTTTGTTTTACAAAATCTGTGGGATGTCACATCGGGTACCAATGTCATAAAAACCGCAGTCACTCATGCAAAGTTCTGCCTGACACAGTTACTCGCTAAGGACTCCATGGCTGCTTTTCCTAAATGGGGACAGAGGCTGTGATGTAGCGCAGGTTTCATGTCACAGGACCTTTCTGGAAATCTTGGCTTTCCCCTCTTTGAGATTTGGTTACTCTGTCTATGCAACAGGGATACTGTTGGCCAAGCAAGCATGGTTGACATCACCTTACCAAAAATCAAGAAATGGGTGAATGCTCAACAAATGATGTTGATTTATTTCACTGAGATGCCTCGATAATGGATAGCGGTTAATTAACTGGGTTTGGGTTCGAAATCAGACAAATCCCAGGAGTCACCCATTGTCCTCCACAGCTTACAGCTGTCTGACTGAACTCTTGTGCCTCAGTTTCCTCCTTTGTAAAACAGAGCTCCTAGCAACGTTGGTAAAACTGTGAAAGGAATGAATGCATATCAAGTGATTAAAAGAGTTCTCGAGGAGAACTATGCATTTTGGGTGACCATGTGTGACAGCGTAGGTTCATCAATTGTAACAAACGGACCATTCTGGTGAGGAATGCTGATCACGGCAGAGGCTGTGCATGTGTGGGGCAAAGGGGGAAGGGGAAATCTCTGTATTTTACACCCAATTTTGCTGCAAACCTAAAGTTGCTCTAAAAAAAATAAAATCTGTTAAAAAAATCAGCAAAAAAATCCCCAAAAAACCAACAAAGCAAAGCAAAACAAAAAAACACAAGCATTCCTGGGCATAGCAACACTCGATAGTGTTTGTTTTTATTATTTACAAGTATTGTTCCCAAGTAACTGAAATCAAGTTGTGAATCTTTACAAAGGAGAGCTCGATCATTATTCTGATGATGAGACTTTCACTTACTTTAGGTATCAATGCGTTTTGGTTAATCTCAGTTTTGGGTGGGGGTATCATATCCTTTCTTTGTCCAGTTCTTGTGAAAAATAACAATGATTTAGGAAAACCTTTAACATGTTCCTTTTTCTGATCATTTTCTTTCACTACCTTTTCAGAGAAGGTTTTTGTGTTGTGTTTGTTGTAGGTTCTTGGGAAACCGAGTCCCTTCTCTCTTCAGCAGAATATTTTGGTTTCATACAATCAGAGAGGCTAACTTCACCAAAAAAAAAAAAAAAAAAAAAAAAAAAAAAAAATCAGCAGGGTGCAGTGCACATCACCGAGCTGAGATTTGGAGGAGGATATTTCAGACTTGAAATTCTCGAGGTTTTTGCTGGGCTGCTGGGGGGGGAAGCACCCTCTAATCAGCTCATATAAAGGTGTATTGCTATTCAGATAATGTCTTCCCACTGCTCAACAAAGGTTGTTGTACTGAGCTGTGATTGTGACAAATGATTTACTATTAGGAACATTCTGTAATTATTGTTCGGTGGGACCGCAGACCGATACATCATTAACATGATAGACGGCCTTTTATATCAGCAAAAATAACTAAATTAATAAAAATGGCTTCATTCCAAGCCCTGTCAGAAAGCCAATACTCAGAACAATCAAATACCAGTGATACCTGAGAAAGCCATAGTTTATATCCCCCAACAAATCATGTTTTATGCATAAGTAATAAAATATTTGTATATATAATCTCTATAATATGGATCTGTGTAACATAACCGATTTTTATAGTATCAGCTCTAAATAAAAATATAGGATATTTAAATATTTTCTCCCAAATGATTTAGATTTAAATTTATGCTTCAGTGCAATTGGATAGCACATTTAGAATATTAGCATCTGCCAATGACAACTTTTCTTTCCATTCTCAAGCATTGGGGAAGATTTTAATGATGATCCTGCTGACCAGAATGTCTTTCCTTGAGCTTCCTTTCTTCTCTTCTTTCTTCTTTCCTTCCCTTCTTCCTTTTCATCAATAAACTCCTCATTTATGCTTTTAATTCTTAGCCTCACATCTCTTACTTTTTCGCAGAGAATGAAACAATTAAACGTTTCATCATGAAAGCAGTTTTCTTGCTCTGAAAACAATGCAAAGCTTCCAGCACTTTAGTTGGAATCATCTCGTACCCGATTTAGACCCTCTGAAAGAATTGACAACCAAGTAATGACATTTGTGAAGAAAATTAACATGACAGCATTAGTTGAAGTTAACTGATTGTTGAAACTTTTAGCCTCTACTAACCTTGGAATTTCTGTTGTGCTGCGAGGCTAACAGATGGAACTCTCTAGAAACTTTGCCTGACTAATTTCCTACAGTCTTTCCATCAGCCCTGTGAGGTAGCTGTTGTTGCTGCCACCATACAGAAAAGGACACTGAGGTTTAGGATGGTTGGGAACTTACCTGAGTTCTGTCTCCTCATGATCGTCACGCACATACTTTGGGTCTGTGTTGAAAACCATGACATACAGAATTTATCATTGAGGAACAGGGCCAGCTCTCAATTTTGCCATCTCGAACAAATATTACTCTATAGAAGTAAAATCTACTACTGCTTCTTTCATTATCTTTGCTCAGATGGCTGTGATTCTTACATGCGGAAAGGAAACTATTAACCATAATACTTAGTATGATTAAGTAAGGAAAAAAATGGAACATCTTTAAAAATCAAGAGAATCTGCTAAAAAAAAATCTGGTATCTTTAAAAATATGTACTTTTCCAAGGGCACCTGGGTGGCTCGGTCAGTTAAGCATCTGCCTTTGGCTCAGGTCATGACCCTGGGGCCTTTGGATGGAGCCCTGCATCCCAGCAAGTCTGCTTCTCCCTCTACCTTTGCCCCTCCCTCCGCTCCTGCTCTCTCTCTCTCAAATAAATAAATTTCTTAAAAAAAAAAAAAAAAAAACTGTACTTTTCCAGTATGTTTTTAAATGCAAAATACCCTTTGCCTTGCCCTGAATAAGCATTGTATAATTAAGACATCTGCCTCACCCCTCATGCATTAGTCAAGTTGCAAGTACACATTAGTCAAGTATACAAGCATGTAGAATTCAGTAACATGGCAGATAGCGTACGGGAGTTATGTACGTTAACGACTGGGACTAAGAAAGCAAAAGGAGAGAGAAGAAAAATATTTTTAAAAATGAAATGAATATAGTCACACTTGATGTTTGAATGACTCTATGTCTAGAATATTATTGCAGAGTTAAAGGGGTAACTGAATTACTTGGACCTCTAAGGGCTAGCCTGCAGTTTGCTTGGAAATTTTCAACAGCAGCAAGTGCCTTACTATTCATTTTCATGGGATCTTAACATGTTGAGGTAAAATTAATTAATTAGCTAATTAATTAATTTTTAAAAACATGCTGAGGTAAATGCACAGGAATGTAACTGCGATGTTTACAAAATAAACCCAAAAGATGTGATGAGTTGGGCTATTTTCTCGGACCTAAGTTTGTTGAAATTGAAAGTACACGTGGCTTTCAAACACAGATGTCTCATTGTTCTAAAGCCATGAGTCATCCAATCACAGTTATTGATGGTGTAGAGGGAAGAAAGCCATGTTTCTGGGTACTCTCTTGGAACTGACTCACAGAAACAAAAAGTACTCCATAAGAATGCATATAAAAACCTTTAAGATATATCTCAGTAGAAATCACAATTATCTTAGTGGGTTTTAACTTTACTACTGATAGTAAATTTCGGTAAAAAGCGACCATTTTAATAATGGGGATCTAAAAGGACACCTAAGAAATCAGGAAAGGGATAAAAGAGAACTCAGTGGTTTCTTTTCCTATTCTTTTCTTCCTCTCCTGCTTTCTATAGTTGAGTGTATTCAGTCCACAATCTCTTGTCTAAAACTCTTGGGGTAGATGTGTTTTATACTGTAGATCTGTTAGGGTTTTGGAAAGCAACATGGCACACATATCTGTATATTATCCCTATCACCAGGAAAGTGGCATCATTAACACGTCTGTAACAACACACAGAAACACTCACACTCAGTGGGATAAATAAAAACTATGCATACCCTACATCAGTTTGGGTCAGGTTTTGTTACATATGATTTTAAGCCAGTTTATATTGGCTGATGGAGAGAACCCTCCACCAAAAAATATAAATAAATAAATGTTGATTTCCTAGATTAAGACTCAGATTAAGGAATTGGAAACGAGGGACTGCGGATCTACGCACACCAACCCTGAGCACTATGTTAACTTAAATATAATCTAAATTAACTTTTGTACATTTTTTAAAGATCTTATATTTTGGAGCTATTTTGGATTCACAGCAAGATTGAGTGGAAGGAAGGAAAAAAAAAAAGATTGAGTGGAAGGTACAGAGATTGTCCATCGGTCCCCTAGACCCCCACATATGTCTAGCCTCTGTCATCACCAAAATCTCTACCGGAATGGTAGAGTTTGTAACAAGTGATGGACCTAAGTTGACATGTCGTTATCACCCCCACCCAAAGTCTACAGTTTGCATTAGGGCTCGCATGGGTATTTGTTGTTTTTGTGTATTGTCCTTTTGTGTCTTTTTGCAGGGCTTTTCCACTCTTGACGGGAGCTTAAAATATGTATATATATATCACCATTTAGTAGATGCTCAATAAAATTTCCTTTATTCATTGAGCAACTGATATTGCAATATGATAAACCTTTTAGAAGGATGCTCTTGTTACCTCATTCTTGTACAGAAACTTTGAATGATCTAATGTTTCAACCCGTCGCTCCCATAACTATTTTCAGAAGCACTCATGCCTTGCGGGAAAGGTGCAAACATCATCCATAATTGCCCACATACAAGGCATTTTATTAAATAAAGACATGGCTTTAAAGCAAGATTTCTATCTAAAGAAGATTTGGAAAAATCCTGTTATGGTAGTGCAGTTCTTCCAATTCTTACTGTGTAAGTAAAAGCAGACTCCGAGTCTAGTCGTAATGGGAAACGTGGCCCAGAACTGCAGCTCAAAGACACTTACATGATATTAGAAGTCATCTTAATTCTGAAAGCAAAGAAAATAAAAAAGTAATCCAGCCAAGTATCGTGCAAGGTGAGGGGAGGCATGCGGGCAAAGGACCCAGAGCGACCTTCTCCCCGGGTACACAGGGAGAGAATCCGTAATTGTTTTTATGCTTAAAGCTTGATTGAGACCTATTTTAAACCTCGTCTTTTCTGCTTTGGCCTTCTCTTCAAGGAAGACAAATGCCCTTGAAAAGGAGTCTTAAAAGTATGATTCACGGACTTGGGAAGAATGACAGGATGCAGACAGCCTAGAGTGGTATCTTCCCCCAGAGGAGTTCACATTTCCTTCCTCTTAATCTGACTGAAGCATTAAAAAGTTAGTCAGTTCCCTGGAGGCCCTTCCCAAGGAATCTCCTACAAGGCAAATACCCTGCACTGGAAAGGTAATTTACCTAGACAGGATTTAAAAAGTGAGGTTCCAGTTGAGAGATAACCAATGACTTCACAGGGACTGCTGTATTGTGTCTTTTCAGGATTCTTCTAGAAGTTAGGTAACTGATCAGAGGTAGGCAGAACAAATACACAACTATGCGTGCGCACATTGTTTATTTATTCTTATAAAGCAGTGAAATCCCAAATATGATCATTTCATAGCTGTCAGAATGTCAACCTGGAAATATGCAATCAATTGATTATTCCTGAAAACAAGGTCATGTGCAAGCCAACCACATGGGGCTTTCTATTCTGAGAATGTTTTTAATTATTTTATCTAGTGGGAAAGCTCTTTGCTTATGGATAGGGATGTGGGAGGAGAGCAGAATTCTGTGCTCAGGACCTTAGGGAGTGCTGTGGTAACTCAGTGTCTAAGGTCTTCGGAAAGCCGGAGTTGAGAGCTGATTCCCTTTTATGGCAAAATCACTTCTGAATTTGCCTTTTTAAAGTCCGCTGGAAAGGGAGTACGGCTACAGGGAGCTGTGAATATTTGTAAAGCAGCTTGGTTTCCCATCCCTGGCAATTCTGTCTCCCCTCCCCCCACCGCGGATTAGGCTCTTACCCCCTTTTTGAGTAAACGATAAAACAGGAAAGAATGAACGACGACTTTGGATCCTATCAATTCCTAGCAACAAACTAATTTCTTTTCTAAGGTTTTGTAGGTGACAGATACGAAGTTGACCCCTGCATGACATTTATTAGGCATTTTTGCATTTCATAGATCCAGGCTCACATAAGAAGGAATTTTACTGATGGCCGTGAGAACTGCGTCTCTGCGTTCTTGCTCAAATAGTCTGAGGACATGCATTCAACATTTACACGCTCTTTCCGGCTGATTACTTACAAGTTCTCTCAGCAGAAAAAGGAGAGGAACTATAAACAGTAATGTGGAGAAATTAAAATGCCGAAGGTGGCCCATGGAAGATAGACTCTTCGATGGACCAAAAACACAGACAAATCGAGGAGGAGGCTGGGCAAGGGAGGAAAGCATGTTCTCATCTTAGACTTCCATTTTCTGAAACTGGAAGGACTCAAGTCCGAAATGCTGTTGGATTAATACAAGTTTCTAAGCAATAGGCTAGAGTTCTGCTCCTATACTTTATTAAAAACTAAAGTCAAGCAAGGAAGATGTTTTGGGGATATCTGGATTTGCCTATTTTTAATCAGTGCAAATCCTTTAGCATGCCAAATGAAAGGGATATGGTGGGCAAATGTAAGTTTCTATTTATCAAATAGCCACATTTAAATGATCTGATTATAGGGCAAAATCAGGAGCGACATTGTAAAGCTACCCTTGTAGTGCCTAATTTGCCATTAAAAATAGGAAAACTATCCACATTTGATAAGTCGTTTGTCCCATTATTTCTCGTCCTATGAATTATGAAAAAGAGCTACGAAAAATCCCTCTCCTTCTTTTTTTTTCTTTTCATAAAACTCAATTCACAGGCCTGCATATTTTATTCACATTTTTTCTGGTGTGCTTCCTTCTGTATTTTTTGGCTGCACTGGTGGAATTTTCTGTGATAAGAGGACCACCAATCCAGTGCGCATGGTGTGGGGTTGGCCCTGTTGAGTAGGCCCCACCGGGGCTCTGAGGAAGAGGGCCAGGAATTCACAAGCCTTGATTACTACCAGGGGCTTGTTCTGCTTTTAAATTAACTATGCTCTTCCTGGTAAATCAATGCCTGAAACTTGGAGGCTTAACACCAGCTGACTGATTGAGCAGACACTCTGTAAGAAAGAAGTCCCATCCATGCCTACGTGACATTTCTCCCAGCTCCTTTCTCTTCGCTCCTAAGCAAAACAAGGAGTCTACAGGAAGGGGGGTTCTGTGTGTGAACTACTTTTAGGGCTTTGAAAAATTTCAAACGAACTTCTATAGTGAAACATTGTAAGCAGAAGTAAAAGTGCCTTCATTCATAAAGGACAACCATTTTGTGTTTAAAGCTGTTCGTTTTGTGCTCATAACATGTCTGCCCACCATACGTATTTTCTTAAAAAAGAAAAGAAAAGAAAAGAGAAAAGAAAATATGTCAGGATTCTTTTAATTCTGATATTTTAAATGTTCTTTCTGTGATCCAACTTAATTTCATAACTATTTATGGACCACCTAAGCCATTAAGTTGTTGGGCTAGGTATGGGTTGGTAATATGAGGATAAAGAATGTAATATTGGCATTTAGTCAAATGGCTCTAAAGGTTAGTAACCGATAATTCTATTCTTCCTTTAATATAGTTAGGAGTATTTCCTTCTTGATAGATTTCATTTCATTACCATGACTGATTTTTCATCTCTCCTTCTTTCCATGCCTTTGGATATGTGACTTTGTCTTGTGACTGAAGGCCAAGAATCTGTTTGTCCTTTGACTGAGGAGCACTAATGTGGCTTGCTGTGGCCAATAGAATAAGGCAGAAATGACAGTATGCCTTAAGAGGCTTTGCCAACTTTGGCTTTCCTACTCGTGCTTCTCCTGTAAGGTTGATGAACATGTGTCTGGGCAACACTGCTGGTCTCTAGAGAAAGATGATGAACATGGAGAACAGAGTCCCCCGAGCTGAACCATCCTAGCTGAGCCTGTCCAGCCAAGCTCAGTGCTCAGCTTTGATCAGCTAAACCCCAGCTAAACTATAAGTATACCAGTAGCGGCCAAAGCCATTTTATTTTATTTTATTTTATTTTGTTTTACATTTTATTTTATTTTTTAACAGATTTATTTATTTATTTTAGAGAGAGAGAGCACGAGCGCCCAAGTGGGAGGGACAGAGGGAGAGGGAGAGAGAATCTCAAACAGACTTCCTGCCGAGCATGGAGCCCATCGTGGAGTTCCAACTCATGACCATGAAATCATGACCTGAGCTGAAACCAAGAGTCGGGCACTCAACTGACTGAGCCACCCAGGGACCCCCAAAGCCACTGCATTTTAGAGTGGTTTGTTGTATAGCGGCAGTTATCTGCTATAATACAATTCATTTGTTCATTCACTTATTCATCCTCAAACATCAGTTGGATATCTAACAGGCCTCATGTTCTGTGGCAACAGCCTGAGATACACAGTGCAAACTTCCTGTGGAAAGAGATAAATGGAGGAGTAAATGAAATAGACATGCACAGTGCTGACATAAAAGCATGCATGGGGTGCTGTGGTGAATCCCTAAGGGAGTGCTACCAAAGGCATTCTGGAAGAGGAGGGATGGAGCCTAGAACAATTGTAAAGGGTAGGTAGGGGTTGAGAAGACACTAAGGTTGGATTTTGAAGGGGAGAAGTATAGAAAGGAATTCTAGGCATAGAAACCAGGACAGCATTTGCAAATATCCCATTGCTGAGAAAGAGCCTGGTGACTTGAGAGCACAGCAAGAAGTTCATCAAAGGGAGGAACTATGCCTCACATTTTCTTAAATTCCACGTGGTTCTTAGCACAGGGAAGTCAGGTACGCATCAAGCAGAGCTTGGCAATATTATTGGTTACTGCCTTGAGTGGAACCTAGAGATAATGTTTAAGGAGACTCCCTTTAACATTGCTCAGCTCTATCTAAATTCAGACCTAACTTCTTGAGAATGTCAGACTGAGGCAGGAAGCCTTTTGATTATTTGTGCTGTTTTTCTCTTCACTTCCTGCTTTAATCTTATAGCACAGGGACCAAACTATTCTACAGGGAACTACATCCTTGGTATTTTTGGCATGTCTCTTACCAGGAAACTGGTGGAAGTGTCAGAGCTATGCTTTTCAAGAGATTTCCACCTAAACCAAGGGGGGTTGCATCCACTTCCTAACCATTCAAAGCTTTAGCCATTTGTGGTTTACTCACATTCACTAGTATGAAGACTTGTTGAGAAAAAGTCAGGAAGTCCTTAAAGGCCCTACAACCACGTTTTCTTAACTGTCAAGTTATGACCCTGCCATTTATATGAAAGGGTTGTAGAAATAGAGAGACATAGAAAATTAGTATGTCGCAATTGGAAAGGTGCTCTGAGGTCATCAGGCCCAGTGTTCCCCATTTACCAAGCTGGAAAGGCCTACTTCTGGGACCAGAAAAAAAAAAAAAAAAAATTGGTACAAGGTCTTATTAATTAAAGACAAAAATAGTTTCCAAGCTAGGGAGCTTGGCGCCACACTCCCTTGCATTCTCGACTTGTATACTCCTCATATTATCTAGAACACAAAACTTGAACTACAGACAAAGTTTACAAAGAGAGAGAAACAAAAATGTTTCTAGTGTCTTGAAACAAGAAAGAACAAGTCAAAGTGAAAATGGCACCAAGAATTTGGAACAAAACTGAAGGAATGGATTTTGCCAGTATGGCGGCTATTTTACTGTGGTAAAACTATTCATAAACATAAGACCTCCATGTAGGTAGAGAGTGGGAGAATGGACAAGAAAGGAAGAGAAGGCAAGAAGACACTACATCTTTAAATTAAATTGAATGTTCTGTGACTTTAAATGAAAGCTCTTCTGTTGTTGGGCAAATAAATTTAAACCACTTAACATGGCAGAGAAGGTCAGGCAAGCTTATTATAGTGATCATAGCGTTACAGCTACTGCGATTGACCGCTGCTCTCTGGAATCACCAATAATCAGAGACCGCAAGCTGTGTTTGCAGAGAAAGGTCATCATTCATTTTTTTCAAAGCATTAATATCTTTTGTTTGTTTGGCTCAACATGAAACAGGAATCGATAGAGGTAATTCACGGAGCAATTAGCCCCTCATCTGTCAAACGGCATCTGGGTGTATTTAACAAAAAGACCTTTGGAAAGGTTTAAAAAGGAAGAAAGTGCCGGTACGATCAACAATTTATATTTTCTACATGACATGTTGTGTATGTATCTGTGAAAAGGGGGGCCTTGGGACTAAGAAAATATACATAAAGCATGCTATAAATCTACACTTCAATGTTATGGCGTCGCAGTGTAGAGATACACCAAAAAAAAGCTCAGATTACATTCTTGCCTGGTTCCCAGGAAGACAGTACGTAGCATTTGGGGTTTTTGTATCATGGACCGTCACAGCCTTAGTACGGAGATTTCTCGGAAAAGAAGACCTCAAGAAAAAACTTGTTCTGGGCAGTGTAACAAATTGGAGAGTTTGACTATCAGGAGCAAATGCTCCCTTTAGGTATCAGAGCCTACTTTGGTGCTGGGCTAGACGTCTCTATCTCCTGAGACTGGCCGTGGCCGTGTTGTGTGACCCATTGCACGGACACAGGTCCCGGCTCCCTCCCAGCTCAACGCTAGCCACACCACTCTTAAGTTGGCCCTGTCTGCACATCTAATTTGCTTGTATTAAAATAAGAAGTGAAAAAGGGAAATGCAAAATTAATTTAAAAGGCTTAGAATTAAAAAAAATGAATTCTGTTCTGGGTCTATTTTTCTTTACTGAATTTCAAATGTGTGTACTATTTGTACAGTTAGTGTCAAAGAAGTAGGCTTTAAAAAATCATCTTAGGGACTCGTCTACACATTTACACAAATGCTATTACTCTCAGCAGGACCAGATGTATTTTGGGAATGTGGTATTTTCTTTTCAGTTCTCTGACTCTTTCTTCTCATTTTTTCTTGACCTTTCTTCTTTCTCTTTCTTCCTTCCTTTCTTCCTTTCTTTCTTTCTTTCTTTCTTTCTTTCTTTCTTTCTTTCTTTCTTTCTTTCTTTCTTTCCTTCCTTCCTTCCTTCCTTCCTTCCTTCCTTCCTTCCTTCCTTTTTTTCTTCTTTCCTTTTTCCTCCCCCAACTCCACTTTTTTTAAAATTTTTGGTCCTTACCCAGTCCATAAGGTCGTGGCCAAAAAAGAAGTCATGAGGTAAAAAAAAAAGAAAGTTACAAAAGCTTTGCTTATTCTGTGACTTCAGAAAGTGCATTTTTCATTTTAGAATTTAGTTTTATTTTTTTTAAAGATTTTATTTTTTATTTACTTATTTGACAGAGAGAGAGATCACAAGTAGGCAGAGAGGCAGGCAGAGAGAGAGAAGGGGAAGCAGGCTCCCCGCTGAGCAGAGAGCCGGATGCGGGGCTCGATCCCAGGACCCTGAGATCATGACCTGAGCCGAAGGCAGAGGCTTTAACCCACTGAGCCACTCAGGCGCCCCTAGTTTTATTTTTAATACCCAAACATTTTAACAGGTTGCCTATCCATCTCCAAGACCTTTTCAGGATAATTGTGAACATCTCATCTGGAAATTATGTTTTACAGTTAAGTGAGAGAGCAAGAAACTCCACTGAACTTTGGGTGTAATTACAACTGTGAAAAAATATCACAGCAAAGACAGAAAGGAAGCCATCCTTAAATAATATTGTTTTTGGGTGGAGGGATTATGGAGGTCATTTGTGTTTCATTCAAAATTTCAGTATTTTCCAAGTTTCCTATCATAAACACAATACTATTTTAATTGGAAAAAGTAAAGCATTACTTACATTTAATACAGTAACACCAACAAGGCAAACATGTCTTTGTGAAGTCGTTATGTTCTATACTGACCTCAGATAACCAGAATTTTACTTTTTGTAAACACGGTAATACACTCTTACAGGATTTGTTTCATGGCTAGAACTAATATGAGTTCTTAGAGCCTCAAGAAATTGTACAAAGCCTGAACAATTCCAGTCACTACAAGACTGAAGTTGAGAGCAATGGGGTAGTAGGAAGTAGCTCGTGGCACATCTACATTTCTTAAATAATGAAATCTTGTCCATAAGAGAATTTCATTGTCAAATACTTGAGTTCGTCTTATTTTTCTGGCTGTGGAATTGCATTCTCGAAGCATTGTGACATAGTGTTTCCTTCCTCCCACCTCCCAACTTTTTTGTTATTTTTTCTGTTCGTGTGAGCTATGTGAGAAGTTTCCATACATTCAATACATGGCTTCCTTTAATTAGGAAGTTTCTCTGTAACTCCTAGATACTGGCTAATAATCATTTTCCACACTTCCAGTTACTAAAACAAACATCATAGTCAGCAGTTGCCTAGGGTCTATTCTGCTTTCGTGAAAATACTATATTATACTTGAACAATAATCCAAATCATCCCGTCCAAATGGTTAGTCACAAGCAGGGGTCATTATTTCCTTGTTAGACACTGTGATGGGTGGGTCTGGCCTGGGCTTTGCACATTCTTCTGATTTGTAAATCAAACCTGAGTTAGAAAGATGGACTGCCACCTCCTCCTGGCTCTGCTTAGTGTCACAGGGGTACAGTTCATCAGACAAACACCTCATAAGCATCAGTTCTGGCTGCCTTCCAGGGAAAACCATGTCATGCCATTGAATAACACTTAGGACCCAATCTTTCATCCTCCTCCTCCATAACTAAATAAATTGGGTAAAGGTCTTGCCCTGTCTCAAGATAACAAGAAGTTTAAAGAACTTACTAGTGTTTCATGTTGCAGACACTAAGCTTTAGAGAAGTGAACAAAAACAAGATGGCGGCTTTCCTGAAGTTCAAAGGCAGCTCTGATAGCAAATGAATACTGATGGGCACAAATAATACCGCTTAAAGAAAAAAGGGAAGGGGATCCTGACTGAGGGCTGAAAGAGAACGAGCCTAGACTTTTCTAAGGCTCTCCTCTCAAAACCTAATCATCTAGGGCCAGCATTGGCAAACCTTTTCTGTAAAAACCAGATGGTAAATAGTTTATGCTTTATGGGCTATACCAAGTCTGTAGTAGTTACTCAGCTAGTAGTTATAGTGTGGAACCGCCATTGAGATACGTAAACAGATGAGTGTTATCCATGTTCCAATAAAACTTTATTATGGATACTGAAATATGAATTTCCTATAATTTTTATGTGTCAGAAAATATCATTCTTCTTTAGATTTTTTTTTTTTCCCAACCACAAATGCAAAACCAACCAAAACAAAACTTTCTTGCCTCACAAGGGATAGAAAAGCAGCTTTTGGATTGGAATTGGCTCTTGGGTCATAGTTCGCCTACCCTTTATTCTAGAATTCAAACTCCTACTACAAGTCAGTGAATCAGAGCTTACAAAATGACAGGTCAACTGCCAACCCTCTGTTCTAGAGTTCAAAGTTTTAGTTCAAGTTTGTGAATCGGATCTTACAGAATGATAGGTAAACTGTTGTTTATCATTTAACTATTATCTCCTGTGAATAAAGGTGTTTATTTCAGAAAAGTTTCATTAAACTTTTTTAAGCTCATCGAATTTAGAAGAGGATCTTAATTATGTCTGACTCAGGCATCAGGGTTGGAGTGGGATTGGGGGATATGTAAAACCAGACCGAATTAAGCTGCATAAAATCACGTCCTTTTAAGTGAAAGGTAGATTTTTTTCAGATTAAAATCCCCCAAAGTTGGGTCCCCTGGGTGGCTCAGTCATTAAGCATCTGCCTTCGGCTCAGGTCACGATCCCAGGGTCCTGGGATCAAGTTCCGCATCAGGCTCCCTGCTCAGCGGGAAGCCTGCTTCTCCCTCTCTCACTCCCCCTGTTTGCGTCCCCTCTCTTTCTGTGTCTCTCCCTGTCAAATAAATAAATAAAATCTTTAGAAAAAAAATCCCCCAAAGTCTCAAAGCCAATATCGATTTAAATTATAGTTTATTCAGGCAATGAATGTGTACTTAATTATTAAATAATTTTGAAAACTCTTTGGTAACAGAGGAAAATGTTCCCTTTCTGGTATAAGTGAAAATAAATCAGAGTGCAAAATTCTACATTTGTCTGTATACATATATGTATTTTCTGTAACAGAAAGCTATAAATTAAAATGTCAACATTATGGGGATGCTAGGGTTGATTACTTCTTCATGCTTTTTTTCTACTTTCTAAATATTTCACAATGTGTGTGATACTTTTATAATTAGAAAACAACAACAACAATATTATAAGAATATCGTTCACTTTCAACTTTAAAAAGTATTTGTGTGGTCAGATCTCTGCCTCTGTAGCAATCCCTGCCAATGTAGCAATTCATTTTCATGAAGAATCGTGAAATATGTTGCATGATTCACTGACTGCTGTAAGGCTCTGTGATAGCATTGAAGATAACCTCCAATGAGCTCATAAAAATAACTACCTGAAAGTTAGACAAATTCAGCATTTTTGTGACATGCAAATAAGGAAAAGGAAGGAAGAAACATGAGATAACACAAGAAAGATTTCGTAAAAGGGACAGAGATAACTATATGTGAAAAGAAATAATGGATGTTACTAACTTCAGTAAAATTTTGGCAGGTCAATAGAACTGAATGAGAGAGAGCCAACAAAACTCCCTCCCTTGCTATTCAAAAGAGGAACAAAGCACTAATTACTCTCTGGCATCAAAATCTTATTTATATTTATGACCAAAACTTTCTTAAAAGCTTGTCTTCCTTTTCATTTGTAAGTTTCTCGAAAAAATGGCTGGGGCCAATTAAACTTTTATTCATGGGGACAATGAAATAAAGAGGGATTCTTCCTTGCATCGTTTAGAGCAGTTTTAGTTCAACTTTTTGAATAAAAGAGCTCTCAACCCACAGCATCAGCACATGATTCCTACCTATGTATTTATTCCTATTACAGTCTAGACACCACCAGGAAGAGGTTAATGTAGTTTGCTTTCTCCTTATTTAAAAAAAAAAAATTAAAAAGACCGTGAAAGCATCTCTGAAAAAAAAATCTTATTTTAAAAGTACATTATTAAGTGATTGGTTTTAAATGACCAAGGTTCAAAACAGCTTTATTTATGTTGTGCAATGACTGCAAGACAAGCAAGAATATGAGAATGAAAGAGCTAGTGACTTCTCACACCTAAAAAAAGACATTGCAGCCAGTTGATACCTTTTGGCCTAAAAGCTTGAGATTTAATTATTAGTTTTGACATAGCAAATATTTTTGACTGAAAATACCAATAGAAATATATCTGAGAGAGATACTATTTGTCTCTGCTCCTCTCTCTTTTTCTGCTTCTATCCCGTAGAAGCCTAGTTCCCAAGTAATCTACTTGACTGATGGAACTGTGAGGGAGAAGAAATTACAGCTTTAGGACCCAACTACTTTACTTCACCTTATCAAATGCACTCACCAATTTATGTTCTTAGCACTTTTCCACAGTCTGACAAGAATCAGGACGATTCTGGGGCTTTTTGAGCCCCTCCTGTCTCTCGGGATGGTGACGACATTCTATCTTGACAACTCAGATCCAGCCACCAGGCACCACCCACGGGCCACTGATAGCTTTTCAACTTGTTGGAGGTGAACCAGGAGGAAGCCTGTAGACTTCGGTTTTTACCACTGCCTATCATGACTCATTAATTTACCTTGACATTCGAAACTCAACTCAAAAAGATTCGGCTCTTCATCATAAGCTGCTGATTGAAAGCTTGTAACAGAGTCATGGATACTGTGGGTGGGGGGCGCTACTCTTAATTTCATCGGGGACCTCACTAAGTCCATGAAGTTGCATGGGAGTGCTGAGATATATAGAAAACATACGTAAGAGAGTGACATCATGGCTGCCCACAAAGAGTCACAGAAGGCTATGGGAAGGACTGGAATGGAGATTGGCAGTTGAAGGATCAGTAAGTCTGCATGGGCGCAGAGAGAAGGAGAGGTAAGAGAAAGCAATGAGCTGTGTTAATGACCAATGTGTTGTGTCCCAGAGCCTGTGTTCATTGCTCTCCACATGCCATCCCCGTCCCTTCTCATCAGGAAATTGAGGTTCAGAGGAAGTAATGTTCTCCTAAGATTGCACAGCTAAGAAATACGGGAAAACTGATTTAAGCACAGATCTGCCTCATTCTGAAGCTTATGTTTTTTCAGTGCACTGAACTGTATCAAGGATGTGTTTTGGAAAGCAGCCCTACAGGAGCAAGAGTGAGAAGGATGAATACACAAGAGCTTCGGGATGGTAGATTTTCCTTCCTGGAAACAGTGGTTGGGATGAAGCAACCAATAAAAAAAAAATTTTTTTTTCTAGGAGGAGCAGAATTGAAATGACAAGCAGGTGAAATTTATTTCCTGGTGGCAAAGTATTCCCTGTTAACAGTAGAAAATTAAGCAATTATGGAAAGAATTATCAGTTATAAAATCAACCAAGGCTAGCTACTGTTTTTGTTCTAACATATTGTCGTCCAGCCTTTTTTTTTCCCTTCAAATACATACACATATTTATATATTAGAGTTTTTAAAAAGATTTTATTTATTTATTTGACAGAGATCACAAGTAGGCAAAGAGGCAGGCAGAGAGAGGGGGAAGCAGGCTCCCTGCTGAGCAGAGAGCCCGATGCGGGGCTCTATCCCAGGACCCTGAGATCATGACCTGAGCCGAAGGCAGAGGCTTTAACCCACTGAGCCACCCAGGCGCCCCTATATTGTTTTTTAAAATTAGAATTTAGTTTTCACATTTTCATAATCCAATACCTGAATTAATAACAGACCACAATCATATTGTATCTCATATTCTCTTTGAAAACATATTCTTAATAAATTGGAATATCTGATGTGCATGGATTGCCATATTTTATTCAACTCCTATCATTAAACATTGAAGTTATTTCTAGTTTTTCTAGTTTTTTAATTTGAAATGATGTCAAAATGTTCATGTCAATCATTCTGTTCATTTCTGATTTTTCCTTAAAAAATCATTTTTGAACAAAAAATTCAGCTTGTCTTATTTCTAAGGTTATAGAAAATAAAAATCTATATTTAATTTTTTTCCCTAATTTAAAAGATTTTATTTATTTATTTGTCAGAGAGAGAGAGAGAGCACGCACACAAGCAGGGGGAGCAGCAGGCAGAGAGACAAGCAGGATCCCCGCTGAGCAAGGAGCCCAACTTGGGGCTCGATCCCAGGACCCTGGAATCATGACCTGAGCCAAAGGCAGACGCTTAACCGATTGAGCCGCCTAGGTGCCCCTACACTTAAATCTTTACCATTTTAGAAACTGAAGCTCAGGGGAGACTCTTGATAGAATAAACCAAAACCCTAGCAGAAGCTTGACCTGTTCATCACTACCATCATCATCACTATTCTCATCAGCAGCATCTGGCAGAGAGAGAGAAATTGACGAGATTGAGGGGCACAGAGAAGAAAAGGGGTAAAGGAAAAGCAAATTGATTTTCCTTTCCCTGGGACAGATGCATTTTCTCCAGGTAGGTGACATTTTTTTTAAAGAGCAAACTCTCTGGTGGTCCTCGGAGTGGTGGGAAGCACCCATTCCAGTCTTTGTCAAAGTGGTTATTGGCTTTTTAATGCCTAGTAACATGTAGCATTTCTACATCACTCTGCCGATGCATTTCCTCATTGAGGAATATCACCCAGGGGATAAAACCACCTGAATTTGAATTTCTGCTGCTCAGTTTAACAGCTCTGAGACTTTAAACAAGTCCTTTAATTTCTCTGAACCTCAACTTCCACAGGAGTAGAAGAAGATAATAATGCCAACTGGGAATGTTCGGATCACAACGATTAAATTAGATCCTGTATCATCAGCCAATCCATGTACTAGCTCCTTTCTCCCTTTTCTCCACAATTTTCCTTTTCACGGAGCGCAAGAAAGCTCTGCTTTTCTTTCTTTCTTTCTTTCTTTCTTTCTTTCTTTCTTTCTTTCTTTCTCTCTTTCTTTCTTTCTTTCAGTGGTTTCTTCATTTTAAAAAGCTGGATTCAATCATTCCACAAAGTTCTGAGTTTCTGGGCACTGAGGGTTCAAAGACATTACCCATTCCCTTATGGGGATCATAGTCCAGTAAACAAGACAGGGAGGGTGACGTAGAAATGAGCTAAGATTTCAAAGGGAGAGAACTTGGCACAGAGCTGTGTGTGTTCTCAAATAAGGAAGGGTCAAATCTATTTGGAGAGGGGGGGCATCAGAAATATTATCATTGAGGTGAGTCTTAGAAAGACGAGTGCATGCTTGCCTGGCAGGGGAAGGAAAAGGGGCATCCCTGGAATATGTTTGATCCACTGGTGGTAAGGAGGGGATTGGTGGATGGCATAAGAGTCCTTAACAAAAGCTAAAAGTTATTCAAATAGCACTTCCTCTGTAGAGCCCTGTCTGGTCCCTTATACAGGAAACCCTCGCCTTAGCACTTTAATTGTACCACATCTGTGGATTTCTTTGACATTTACTACTTCCTGCTTTGCGCTGGAGCTATTTATGTACTTATTTTACTTTCATACACACTAGAGAAACAGGGGACTGTTTTATCCTGGTGTTCCCTACAGTGTCTTCAATTTAAAATTATATATACATATACATATATAAAATATATACTATATGTAAATATAAAATATGTAATATATATGTAATATTAATAGAGATTGGTCATTCTGTTGCTTAAATTAAGTTATTAAGGTCAGAAGGTCAATATATATAATACACACACATATAAATATGTATAGTGAAAGAATGAAGGCCAAGCTACTATCTTTCACATTCACTCTCTTTATCATGGTGGGGTTTTTGGTCCTTTCATTTATGGACCACCTATCAGTGAAAAGAGTTGTCTTTTTCTTATACAGCTGGTTGCATATTAAACAATGATAGACATGCAATTCCTACCACTTCACCTATGAAGACAACTGAGAAGGTTTTCCTCTTGCTATCAAAGAAATGAACTTCTTCTGATACCATTGATTCTTCTAGAATAGACAAATAATGTCATCTCCTCTCTTTTTGCCCACCCAATTTGGAGCATCTCAGGCAGAAGGCTGGGACCTGACAGAGGACCCCCCCAAAGACTGATTTGGTAAGTTCCCAGTAAAGATGGAGAGTTGCTGGGATGCCGGGGGTGGTTGTAGGGCCAGTTCAGGGACATTTTGTCCTTCAATCTTCCAGGTTTAGACTCCCTTCAATCAACTGATGGACTATTCTAGTTGGCTTCAAGTCAAACCTGCCAAGAAGACTGTTAATATTCACCTCATTATCTTGATTATTATGGGTAGTAATAGAAGTAATACTATATTACAATAATATCATTCATAATGGCTTGCATTTATTGAGCATTAACCATGGCCAGGCATTTTCTAAACACTTTGTCAATACTAACTAGATTCATATCTGAAGTGATTCAATGACTTGGTTACTATTAGCATCCTTATTTAGTAGATGATGAAACTGAGACACAGAGAGCATAAGTATTTATAACTTGCCCAAGGATCACACCTGGTAAGTGGTGACCTTGGATTTGAGCCAAGAGCAATTTGCTATGGAGCCCGGGTTTTTATCCTCTGTTCCATTTCATCGACCCACCTGATCAAGGAAGTATTTTCACTATCTTACAAATAAGGTGCAGAGACTTTAAGTGACTTGCCCAAGTCCACACATTGAAAACGTTAGAGCCAGGATTTGGAGTCCTGTCCAGCGAGCTCCAAAGCCTGAGTCTGGGATGCCAAATCTTCCATCCCTGGTCAATGTTTATAACACATCTGCTTATAACTATGTGGTATCTTCCTCTTACCGGTGGGCTCTATTAGGGGATGGTTTCCTAGGATGAAAGAGAAGTGAAAATGGGGTGGCTCCTGACACTAGTATAGTAATCACTGAGGTCAGTTGAAATCGTATTTAATATGTCTCTTAGTAAATTAATTTCAGGATATTTAATGTGCTATGATTGTTTCTTATAGGATCTGTTGAAGACGACTTACCCCTCTTTGCTCTGCAGTGAAAACGCTAGTCATTTTGGTATGGGTCAGCCTTCAGGCTATGGTTTAAAACAAAAGGTGTTAAGAATCCAAATCAAAGAGGGGCACCTGGGTGGCTTAATTGGTTAAGCATGGGACTTTTGATTTCGGCTCAGGTCATGATCTCAGGGTCGTGAGATGGAGCTCTCTGATAGGCTCTGCACTGAGCATTGAGTCTGCTTAAGATTCTCTCTCTCCCTCTCTCTCTGCCCCTCCCCCTCTCCACATGTGTATTCTCTCTCTCTCTCTCTTTCTAAAGAAAAAAGAAGGAAGGAAAGAAGAAAGGAAGGAAGGAAGGAAGGAAGGAAGGAAGGAAGGAAGCAAGGAAGGAAGGAAGAAAAGGAAGGAAGGAAGGAAGGGAGGAAGAAAAGGAAGGAAGGAAGAAGGAAGGGAAGGAAGGAAGAAAAGGAAGGAGGAAGGAAGGAAAGAAGGAAGGAAGGAAGGAAGGAAGGAAGGAAGGAAGGAAGGAAGGAAGGAAAAGAAAGAAAGAAAGAAAGAAAGAAAGAAAGAAAGAAAGAAAGAAAGAAAGAAAGAAAGAAAGAAAGAAAAAGAAGAAAGAAAGAGAGTATCGAAGTCAAATAGTGAGAAGGAAATATCCCAAATGGATAAAGATATAAGGCACAGCACCTCAAGATTATGTTCACCCTTTGAAATACTGAATTGATACAAACCAAAGATTGGGGATCCCAAATATGCCTTCATGCCCAGAATCAAGGCTGGTCTGGGTGCCTGAATCTACAGCAAAAGCAATAGACCCCCTCGTGTGGGTTTGGTGGAGAAGTGGGGATGAAGGCTGCTCTAGATTGAGTTCAATAGGAAATATATGATAAATAAAAGTAGTTGGCTGATTGATACCAGTGTAATTTATTGTTCGTGGAATTTGAAATGGGCACCCCCTGTTCTTTCACAATGGTGGTTTTGTTTATACCCCATCAAATCCCTGGGGCCAGAAGATGGACTAATAAATTTGATCACCTCAGCCAAGTCATGCTAATTAACCTTAAATATCCATCTTATGTGTCTCTTCCCTTCAATAATATACAATAAAATTGCCAAGTTGTCATTTGATTCCCTGAGTTACCAAAAAAGACTTCACAGAAACCATAAAGCAAGGTGTGATTTCTTATCTATTCTGAGGGTGAAATCGGTGATACGTGTTTATTTATAGATGGTGCCTACAATTGTCCCTCTTAAATGAAATCTGACAATTGGAAGTGGCTGCAAGAGAAGGCAGTGAGTGCTCCTAAATAAATAAAATAGTATGGAAGCAAGGGACTTTCTTCCCACTCCTGTAACTAAATTTGACAAAGCAGTCACAGTTTGCTTTGTCATCATCAACAACTAGGCCTATGACAAATAATCCCTCAACAATCGACTTAGGTCTTACTATGGCTTAAATTATTAAGCAGGTCAGAAGGTGATTGTTTTGGTCTAATTGGCAGCTAGTATAATTAACTTCTTAGCATTATAAATGGTTTATTAAGGAAACTTGACACACTGGGTAAGAAACAAAACAGGCTCTTTTTGTGGTTTTAGTTTGTTTTCTGATCCTGATCTTCAAGCACACTATGTCAAAATCGTCCTTTCCCATTCTTTAAAAATATCTTGGCAAGGTCCTATAACTTTTCAGTGCTTCTCAGATATTAAAACTCAGGTTAGCCTATTTCAACTTTAATCTCCTATGAGATTCATATTTCTTCCTCTTTCTCCCAACTGTCCCCAAAGCAGACTGGATTCTGGCTGCTTGACTTGTCCTTCTCCATCAAGCTCCCGGGCCTTCCTGATCTGACTCTGATCAGGAGGAACTGAAGGCACACCAGCTTTCTATGTCCTTGATTGACCTTCTGGTGTTGGAAGAAGGATGTCAGGGAAGAAGGTAAAAGAGGAAGGATTTATCTAAATTGCTAAGAAGTCAGGAGGGGCAGGGTTCTTGGCTTCACTGATTCTCTTTGCAACTGGTAACCACCACTCGTGGTGTACTCTTTCTCCCTCAGGTGGCGTAGCAGCTTAACCCCCAAGACATCTTTCTCAAGATCATGCCGATTCCCTTGATATGCCCAGAAATTCTCAGCCTACCTCTCCACTAGCCAAGCAGTCTCCTGGGCAGCCCTAAGTCTCCTGACCCCTCTTCAGTCTCAGTGCTTCCTCAGTTGGAGATGGAAACGGTGGGCCATCTTTGCACACTCTGAGGGTCAGAGAGGCCTCTTAGGTTGAGTAGGTGGCTCTGTCTTCTTCCCAGGCATGCTATATCACAGTCCCAGCAGGCTGCACTCTCATAGGCTTCTTTGATCTACTTCCTTAGTAGACTTCCTGCTTTTGAGGACCTCTTTTGACCAGCCCTGGGCAAAATGTCTATGAGGATTTTGCCCCAAATCACAAGTAGGCCTTTGTTAAAGTCACATAAAATCTCTTTCAACAATGTTCTCCTCTTTTATGGCAGCACTGGAGGAGGCTAGAGTTTGTTGGTTCCAGCAAGACCATAGCAAGAGACTAAAAGTAAGTTCCCCCTTCCTACAGGCACCTCCAGGATCCACAAGCAATTCTTTTGAATCCCCAATTCTGCAACCAGTTATCTTTCAAATGAGGAGGAAGTAGCTTCTCCCTATGAACCTGCACTCCCCAAATAGCTGAAAGATATTCTCCTCCATGATGCTTTCTATAGGTAGACAGGAAATGAGGTCTGAGGTTGAGTTGAATGAGCTATGGTTGATAGTAGCAGACTCCTTTCACATCACTTGGGGAAAGCGTCTGGCCCCAACCGTAGTTGGCTCATTGGTGACTTGACAGTGTAGGGTGCCATATATGATCTCCAAGATGGGTTTTGTTTGCAAGGGTCAAATAGATTCCATGTAAATTCTACTTCTCCTCTCCACAGCATCCTCTGCTACCCAAAAAAGCCAATACATGTAGAATCTCTGAAATCACAATGCCAGCACTAGAAGGGAGTTGCCAAGGACTCCCCACCAATTAGCAGTAATCCTGGAACACTTCTCCTCCTTCTCTTGGTTGGAGTTCTTTCCAGAAGCAGTCATGCTTTTGACCACAATGTTCACTCGTGATCCTTGATTCATCCTTGTTTCTATGATTCTGGGGAGCAAAGGCCTGGGAAGAAGCACGTGGTAACTTGGGTGGATTTTGTTTGCAAGAGTCAAATGGGTACCCTGTAAATGTCCCCCACTACTTCTGCCCACCGCATCCCCTACTTCTGGAAGAACCAGTACATTTCCTCCTTCTTCCCCTCAATTGTCCTTTAGAGTTGTCCACGCTGCTTCTTAATAAGCATAACCCTGCTCCTTGCGTCTTACTGGAAATAAGCTCAGTGCTGACGGGATCTGATCTCTTGGGGGGTGGAGGGGAATGAGGGGTCAAAGCTACATTTGACCCTTTGTTCCACAGACTTACTTCATAGCTGAGCAGTCAAATTTTGATTTAAACTTCTTTTTTTTCTAGGCCCTAGATCAGTTCCTTACCTTGGAGCATGTCCCCTCTGCTGATCTCATACATTTTTATTTTATTTGATACTTGATGTTATGCTTGGATTATAGAACTTCCATTCAGTAAAGGTTCTGTAACAAATTGTTCTTTTGTACAATTGCCAACTATCTCAGACTAAAAACATATTGGGGGAAAAAGCCAGATAAAAAATTAAATGGAGTCAAAATTAGGGACTGGCTAATAAAATCAGATTTTCTTGACACTTTTAGTCAATGCAAAAATAATTGTGGGAATATAAAAGGTTTTTTATGGTCAATTTTTCTTGTCTTAGTAAGTATCTATAATCATAGCCCCCTTGGAATAGGTAATAATCCTCCCTAGAAAAAAGTGAGACTTCTCTATAGATCCATAAGAAAGGTAAAACGTTATCACATGTATGCATAAAATATATTAATATTGAAATGTACTAGCTTTAAGGTCAGCTGGGCAGACATCTTCTTTTCTAACCCCCCCCCAAAAAAAAAAAATATATATATATATTATATACTATCTGACGTTATTGGGTTGCTGACATCCACTTGATCTGCATTATTCTTAGTTGGCAAGAGCCTATATACCTAAATGCCTCAGATAATAGGTATTACAGTATTGGGTAAAAAGCCTCCATGCAGTCTATAGCAATATCAAAAAGGTAGAAAGTGTAAAATAAGGGAGATTAAGATGACACCAGAAAGCTTTGAATGAGGTGTCATTTTGCATTTAGAGAGACAACCAGGGAAGTTAAGACAGAAGAAAAAAAATGCCCCTTTCTCACCAGCTGCCCTTAAAGGTTTACAAATGATCTGTTAGCAGAAATGAGTTTCTCTTGGGCTTCAGACACCATTTATTACGCTGGGAGAGAGGAAAAAAAAAAAAAGAGAGAGCGATGGAAAAGACCGGAAAATTATGCTTATTTGAAGGCAAAATGCTTCCCATCAGCAACATGATGAAAATGTAGCAAAGGTGTCAGCCAGATGTTGACATGTTAATATTTTTCATGAGGTCTTTCAGTGGGGAATGAGTACAAAGAACTTTTTGGGTTTTCTTTAGAATACGAATTGAAATGCATCGTTAGGCTAGATGCCTGGCCCAGGAAATCACGATTGTATTTGATGATGAAGAGGAAGAGGAAGTGTGTCCTAAATAGGGGGCTTGAACCTCGATTCCCTGGCTGCCTCCCAGATGTCTTGTGCTACGAATGGGCTCATCTGATCTCTCCTAGTCAATTTCATTCTGGAAAGTAGCCAGTGGGCCTAGTTCATGACCCAGTGATGTCATTATAATTCATTCTCCCTACCACAAAGACTTCGGAACTTTCCAATTTACAATGGGTCTTTTTAATAAAGAAGAATGTCATGCACAGAATTTTTAAGTGTTTCTAATGATTCATCTTTTTTTTCTGTTTTAGCCTCAGAATGGCCTATCTCATTCTTATAAAGGCCGGACTCCTCAAATCATTCAAGGATTTTATATCTTTGTTATGTTTTACATGCTGAATGAGAGTAACCGAAGCCTATTATGAGAGCATCTTGTCTCAAGAGCAATAACAAAAACAACTTTATATCTTACGCATTAATCAGAACCGGGCATTTCGAGTGTAATATGATTCAACTGATGCTTCATCCAGAAGGCTCACGTAGTAATTCTAAGTGGCATAAATGCCATTTTTAGTGATGTTCTGTGTCTTTTGAGCCTGGCTTTACAAGGTAGGGAGGGGCGAGGGGCTGAGAGAGACACATGTAAGTCATTTAAGAGCAGCGGCTAAAACATCATCTATGTGTTCTCTCAACACCTCTGATAGGCTGTGTAAGGAAATACTCACTGATGAAGCTCATGCATAAATCGAGCTTAACGCTGGGGGGTTGGGGCCCTCTCCCCGAACCTCACCTCTTTGAACTTGGTTAGCCTTCCCTGCTAAAATAAACTTTGCTGTGATGACTTCACTTATCCTTGGCCTGGATCTTTAAAATCCTGGGTTAGTACAAGCTGAGGGGATGATCAATGCATTTGTGGCCTGCGCTGTAATTTAACTTGCTCTATCTGACAGGAGATGTGGAATAGCTAAAGAGAGGCTTTACTTGTAATCTGCTTATCACCTTATCCTGGAGTGTTGTGAAGAGCGGGGCCTTCCCCGTACTCACTCCCAGTTGAGGGTTAATGCTAAGAAAGAGAAATTGCCCTTTGGTGTGTCTGACGGAGCGACCTGATAAAGCCTCTTCTAGACACCTTGGGAACCCCCCAGCTTTCTAGATGGAATGAATACTGGGTTTCCTGAGCAGGCATCACTCGTCTTCCTTCTATAGACTCATTAACAGAAGTCACTTGCTGTAATTATGATGTGCTGGGGAAGGGGGGGAGAGGAATCCGTCTATTTTTTTTGACTGTTTTTCTAGTGGATAGAATCTAAGTCAGATCTTCACTGTCAGACTGTTATTGGCAAGAGAAGGGAGAAGAGGGAGGTGGCCAGACCAGCAGTGCAGGGTGGAGAAAAGATGTGGGTCACCTGAGTGTTGACTGTATGGGAAAGGCCAAGGGATGGGGGTGAGGGGTGTGGGAGCATAGGAGGAAAGAGAAAGAAGAGAGAGAGAGAGAGAGAGAGAGAGATGAAGAAAGGCAGAGAGAGAAGGTTTTTTTTTTCCCCCAAATACTTTTATTTTATTTTTTCAGTGTTACAAGATTCATTGTTCATGCGCCACACCCAGTGCTCCATGCAATACGTGCCCTCCTCAATACCCACCACCAGGCTCACCCAACTTCCCACTCCTTCTGCTCTGAAACCTTCATTTTGTTGCTCAGAGTCCACAGTCTCTCATGGCTCATCTCCCCCTCCGAATTCCCCCAATTCACCCCTCCCTTCCCTCTCACAATGTCCTCCATGTTTTTCCTTATGCTCCGCACGTAAGTGAGGCCATGTGATAATTGACTCTCTCTGTTTGACTTATTTCACTCAGCATAATCTCTTCCAGTCCCATCCATGTTGATACAAAAGTTGGGTATTCATCCTTTCTGATGGAGGCATAATGTTCCATTGTATATACGGACCATATCTTCTTTTTCCATTTGTCTGTTGAAGAGCATCTTGGCTCTTTCCACAGTTTGGCGATTGTGGCCATTGCTGCTATGAACATTGGGGTACATGTGGCCCTTCTCTGTACCGCATCTGCCTCTTTGGTGTAAATATCCAGTAGTGCAATTACAGGGTCATAGAAATTCTATTTTTAATTTCTTGAGGAATATCCACACTGTTTTCCAAAGTGGCTGCACCAACTTGCATTCCCACCAACAGTATAAGAGGGTTCCCCTTTTTCCACATCCTCTCCAACATTTGTTGTTTATTATCTTGTTGTGAGAGAAGTTTTTAATAAGAAATCACAGTGTGGAGGACTCCAGAAGGCAGGCAGCTCAGGATATGATAAAATTAAAGAGGACTGGACACTGAGGCTTCACCTGCAGGGGCATTGACCTTTCAGGAGGCAGTTTTTTTGGAGGTTTTGTTTTGTTTTGTTTTTTTGTTTTTTTGGGTTTTTTTTTTTTTAAGATTTTATTTATTTATTTGAGAGCGAGACAGTACGAGCAGGGGTGAGGAGGCGGAGGGAGATGGAGAAGCAGACTCCCAGCTGATCAGGGAAGCCTGGGGCAGGGCTCCATCCCAGAACCCTGGGATCATGATCTGAGCTGAAGGCAGATGCTTAACCGACTGAGCCACCCAGGTGCCCCAGTTTTTCTGTTTATACCAAAAGCTGAGCCATAGTGGAGAGCCTGTCAGTCTTAGGTCCTCCAGTGTCAGGTAATTGAGATTCTTCTTATTGACTTGCAGGTACATAAAATTATTTGAGGTGAGGACTCTATGATTCTGATAGAGGGAACATTGTCTTGCGGGGAAGCAGATCCTGGATTTAGTGTGCCCTCAAAATAATCATATGTTAGTGGGACTGCTAGTTATATAAGTCAGCAATCACAGCTGGGGGAAGAGTGTTTATCATAGCCATAGGTATGAAGGGCTGGGGGGACCCAGAGATCAAGTAGGATGGGACACAGGACCAGCTTCACGGAAAGGATACAATAAAGATGAGAGTAATACAGTAATAATAACAAAAAAAAAAATTTCAATGATAAAATTAATAGTAGCTACTGCTGTTTTTTAAACTCCCTATTATGGGCATGTCTCTTCTACAAAGATGTCTATTTACGCACAGATCTGAAAACATATATGTATGTATGTATGTATACAAATATGTATGGATCTGTAAATATGTCACTGAATCTCTCAAGGTAAGTATTATTATTATTCCACTTTCATATCTGAAGATATTAAAGCCTAGAGAGCTTCTAAAACTTACTCAAAGAAGCATGCCCACATATTGATAACATTTGATCATAGTATATTGGTATAAAAATGCAATGATATCTGTGCAATCCATAATATAGACAATCAGAGTGAGGCAGGAGGGGGAAGATGTTGGAAGATTTGTTGGAAATCATCTCAGAGAATAGTTTATATGCTGCTCATAATAAACATATTGTATCTAATAGTCACTAGGAAGATAGGGGAGGTTTTCAGCAGGGGAGTCATATGATTAGACTTATATTTGTGAAAGATAATTGATTAGAGGAGGGATGAGAATTCAGATAGAGTGTCAATGACAGGTTATGGCAATAGGCTAAGCAAACCATAATATGGAAATAACCCCTAGAAACAAACATGGCAATTGATCTGATCCCAACACTGACAGCTGCCACTCCTAATACCATCCCCATTTTATGGCAAAGAGGGTTTAAATAATCTTCCCACAGCAGCAACATTAGTCATGGCAGGGCTGGGACTGAAACCCAGGTTTCAAGAATCTGTTCTTGTATTGACCACACCATATTTTCAAGAATGATAATAAGAAGAGAAATGGAAAGTAAAACTATGATCCAGGTTCTAAAGTCTTTAGTGAATTAGAGCAAAATAAGAAATGTGTAGATAAAGGAGAAGAGGGTGGGAAGTCAGTACAAGAGTTTTTATATGAGCATGGGGAAATTGTGGTCAAAATGATATGAGACACAAAGGAAAGTGACCACAGTTCTGACCCTGCAGAATTTGGAAATCAGTAATAATCATTCTCTTCTTCTGGGGGCTGCAGAGGGAGCAGTGTCCTGCAGGTGGATTCAGTTAGACTGATGTGTACTACAGGCATCTGTTTTTTTTTTTTTTTCCACACTCCTCCTAGGAGTCTAAGGTGAACCCTCGGTTGAGAACCACTGATTAAAGTCAAGGAAGGGAGAATATTTTCTGCCAAGTGGAAGATAGGTAAAAATTTGCTGCTCACAGAGTGGGAATTCTAGTAGGATAAGTGGAAGTGTTTGAAAGAGAAAGAAAAGCAGCCATTCGTGTTATTAATGCCATTGTACATGAATCTTTGAGTAACTTCCTTCTTTATTGATTAATTTTATATTTATTCTATGACAATGTTTCGGTCTGATTGCATTATCCTTTTACTCTAAGCATCTAAAGTGTTTTTGAGAAGAGAGAAGTGGGATGTGAATACTAAAAAATAATAATGATAATAAGATGTAGGGATGTATGACTGACTATTGGCTTACTAATACTTAGAGGCTACAATTCATTAACTGCTGCCAGGAGGGTGAATTTTTCACTATTCATGCAGTGGGGTGATGGCTTGGGTTGAATCATCTATAACACTGTGCCATCACCTCCTCTGTATTTTCCTC
>CM052896.1:11333937-11360169 GCA_028534135.1 Potos flavus | reverse complement strand
GTCCTGAAATCAAGCCCCTGGTCGGGCTCTCTGCTCAGCGGGAAGCCTGCTTCCCCCTCTCTCTGCCTGCCTCTCTGCCTACTTGTGATCTCTCTCTCTCTGTCAAATAAATAAATAAAATCTTAAAAAAAATAAAAATAAAAACTTGACCTAATGGACATAGATCATTACACAATAACAGTAAACACATATTTTTTTTTTTTTAGGTTATACAAGAGACAGTTCAAGATATACCACTACCACATTTTAATAAATTTAAAAAGTTGAAACCTTATAAACTATTTTCTCTGACATCGGTGAAATTACATTAGAATCCAGAAACAATAAAATAGAAAGGAAAGCCTAAAACATACCAAAGTTAACCTACAGACTTCTAAATAACACAGGGTCAAATAAAATATCACAAGGGAAATTAGAAATTATTCTAACTGAATGATAATAAAAGTACAACATATCAAAATGTGTGCAATGCAGCTAAAACTGCTCTTAGGGAAAATTTATATATTTAGATACTTAAAAGGGAAAAGAATAAAGGTTAAAAAACAGTCTATAATCTAAATTTCCACTTTAAGAAACTAGCAAAAGAAGAGTAAAGTAAATCCCAAGAAAGCAAAAGTGGAGAAATAAAAAGATCAAAGCAGAAATCAAGGACATTAAAAATAGATAAGCAATAAAGAAAATCATCAAAAGTATAAATAACTTTAAAAAAGGGAATGCAATTGATAAACAGAAGGAAAAAAAAAAGGAAAGGCAGTACAAATTATCAGTATCAAGAAAGAAAAGAGGGGCATCATTATCAATCTACAGAAGTTAAAAGGATAATAATCAGATATTCTGAACAACCTTTTTCCAATAAGTTGAACAGCCTAGACAAAACTGACAAAATGACTGTCTTCCTGCTATGACATCACATGGTCTTTTCTTGCCAATCTTGTGTTTCTTAATAGGGCACTAATACTATTAGATCAGGGGCCCATCCTTATAACCTTATTTAACCTTAAATAACTTTTAAGAGGCACCATTTCTGAATAGCCACAGTGGGAGTTAGGACTTCAACATATAAATTTTGGGAGACACAAACATTCAGTTTATAGAACTCTTTATCTATTAAAATGTTAAATATAAAATTTTTAAAGTTTCTTATCCCCCCCCAAAAAAACAGAGAAATAGACAAAAAGAATCTCTCCAGGCCCAGATGCCTTCAATGGTGATGACTTCCAAACGTTTAAGGAAGAATTAATACTAGTGTCACACAATATCTTTCATAAAATTGGAAGGAGGGAAGATATACTAATATGGTTTATGAGTTCAGTGTAAGACTGACTCCAAAATATTAAGAAATGAAATACATCGGTATATAAAAATGACCATATATATAATGCTCAAACATGGTTTGTCCCAAGAAGACAAGGTTAGTTCAACATTTGAAAGTTAATTTAAATTCACCACATTATTAGCATACTGGAGAAAAATCACATGATTATCTCAATAAATGCAGAAAAAATATTTGATAAACTTTATCAGTTATTCATGATAAAAACTCAGAAAATTGGAAAAGTCTCTATCTAAGGATATTTACAGAAAATTTCACTTAATTGTGATACAGTCAATATTTTCATCTAAGATCAGAACATCAGTAAGGTAGTCCATTCTAAAACTTTCATTTCATTTTTCTTAAAAGTTGAGCCAGTAGTACAAGAAAAGGAAGAAATAGAACAAATATTTGAAAGGAAAATGGAAAGTTTTCATTATTTACAGGAAACAAAATTATTGAAAAAAATCCTAAGGAAACTACCAAGAAAATTCTAAAACTTAGAGTTAATGAAAGAGGAAATGTAGCAATATTGCAGAATTTCATGTCAATATATAAAATTAATGGCAATCCTATTAAATATTAATATTTTACAAATAATAAGAAAATAAAATTCTAAGATGCTGCTATGTACAAAAAGAATAAACCAAATCATTTAGGAATAGATTTGACCAAAGATGTACACTGAAAACTAATAAATAAATTTAAGAATAGATCAATTAAGATAACTAAAGAGGATTCAAAATTTTTAATATGACAAATTTCTCTCTACTTACAGTATAAATTCAATGTAATACGAATCAAATTCCCAGCAGCTTGTTTTTAATATAAATTATCAATCTGAGATTCTAAAATGAATATTAAAATGAAAAACTGAAACTATTTTGAAAATAAAGAAAAACATTGGCGAATTTTCTTACTTGATTTTAAGAATTATTATGAAGCTATAGTAAAAATCACAACAACATAGGCTGGTAGCACAAAATAGAGAGTCTAGAAATAGAGCCACACCTATACGACCCACTAATTTTCAACCAAAATGCTAATATTAATTCAAGGTGGAAAAGGACGATAGTTAAAATTAGTGTTTTTAAGTTGTTGAATGTTTGGGAAAATATTTAAAACTCAGAGCTCTTATTATTGATAATTTCAGGTAAAAATTTTAATTACTGTCAATGGGAATACCTTTTGAAGAGAAACTTTTCTCAAATCTTTTCACATATGACCTATAAGATGTCAGGGCATTTCAGTTGTTCTTGAGGAGTAAAATACTCTGACACCACTCATTGACTAGTTTGACTCCTTCTAGTGAAGTACCATTTGTAGCTTTCTCAATGTGAATGTTTTACGTCAAATCACCCATATTGATTTTTCGCCCAATGTATTGATGTGATTCACTACTTTTGATTATTTGTAAGAGCATATCTGAAGCTATTCCTACAGCAGGATTGCTAACAATAAATTAACTACACGTAGAAGTGACAGTGAATCATATATATAAATTCTCATAGATCAAGACTGATTGGATTCCCATCTCATCCCCTAAGGAAGTCCCCCAAATTTCAGGCCACTCCAGTGATTTACCCAACACAAGGGAAAATGTGAACAAGTCAAAGAGGAAAGAGAAGTCATAGCCCATTACATCTAAAATATCTTTTTTCAGGGGCTCCTGGGTGGCTGTTGGTTGGACAACTGATTCTTGATTTTGGCTCAGGTCATGATCTCAAGGTCATGGGGTCCAGCCTTGTACGGGCTCCATGCTCAGTGGGAAGTCTGCTAGAGATTTTTTCTCTCTCTCCCTCTCCCTCTGCCCTCCATCCCCCCTAAAATAAATAAATAAATCTTTAAAATATCTTTGCAAATGGTACAAAACCAAATGACCCAGTGCTGAGTTCCATCCTTGGACGTTTGACGGCTCAAGAAAGTGAAATGCATCTGCCTCTGATTTTGCCTGTATCTATGTTTCCATCGCCATCACCATCTATAGATGTACTAAAATGAAATAACATATCTATATTTTCATCCATATTTATGTTCCATAAATCCTCTCCTAGCCAGCACAATGCCCTATGCCTAAAATAGTTTCTTACTTATGGTAAGCACAAGATATGAGTTTTTAGAATTAGTTGAATTGGACTAAATTTAATTGACAGAGTGTAAAAAATTTAATTGGACCAGTTCTTATTCTTTTTATGCCTTATGGCAAAATGAGAAGAATGCAGGCTTTGGAATTGCTTACTAGCTTTTTTTTTTTTTTTTAATTTAGGAAAAATTATTTTACCTCTATTAGATTCTGTTTTCTAACTTACAAAACCTGGAAAATAGTATCATCCCAGAGATTGCTAATTGTCTCCCAATATTCCTTCTTGCCTTCCTCTACAGTAAGACATTAAGACAAATCCTGGTTCTAGCTGGCACATGGCTGCCCAGAATAAAAGCTACCATTCCTAGACTCTTCTGCAGTTAACTTCAGATGAATAAGATGTAAATGTCATGTAACTACTCCCCAGAAACTTTCTGGAAAAAAGAGCTGAGGCAGGTCCTTGTTTTTCTTCTTTGTTTCTCATCTTGACACTCAGAACACACATGAGAAGCTAGAGCTCTAGCCATCATCTTGGACCAGGAGGGAGAGGACCACAGCCTCTGGGGATTAGAAAAATGGGGTGAAAGGCGAGTCATCTGGTGGGACGTTAAGGGGCAGAATCACAATGTCAATCCCGAGCTGCTAACCTCAACAGAGTTTTATTTCAAAGAATTACCACCCTGTCTTACCCAACTCGCTATTATTTTGAGCTTCTTTTGCTTGCACTGAATTTGATGCAAACGAGTGCCTTGCAGGGTTTGTGAAGATTGAGACTGAAAGGTGCCTAGTACAGTGTCCTCAGAAAATTGATGTCTAATATTAGCAACTGCTCAGCGTTTTCTTATTTGGGTATTTGTGCTTGCCCAGTGAAGTGGCCCTCAAAAGTATTATTTATATTCCTGATTCTAGCTAGTAAATATCTTCATTCCTTCATTATCTAAAAATAAGTCTTCTTAATGTTATCTATGCCTTAAAGTCTCTAGTCTGATCTGTTTTATCAACTGTTAGGAGGAGAACATTCCAGGATGGGATTACTATTTTGCTACTGTGTAGACTTTTCAGAATGTACTGGGGTATAATTTTGCCCAGCATATAATTTTCATCCTATTTTCTATTTTTTCATCTTGCTGTTGTCAGCTATAACTTAGAAAACAGCTTTAAATAGATATCTGGAGGAAAAAAAAAAAAGCACTGCAATTTTTTTTTTTTTTTTTTGAATTTACAGCACAAGCATCTGTGTACAGTTTCCAAAATGACCAAATTTTATCCTTATAATGGAGATCTCAGAAGCTGGGTTGGAGAGGGCCTATGCCTGAATCTCCATGAAACCGAAATAGAAGAAAAATATGGCATTATTCTTTTCCCCCAAGATGTGAACTGAATTCTTTTTTAATGGAGGGGATTATACACATGTTGAGTCCTACTGTCACAGATCCCCATTTTTCATGAAAGTTTTCTGCCGTTACCATGCAGTGGATTATTTCTTTCCTTTTGGCTACCTTGCGTGGCTTCATTATCCTGCTGAATTCTTTGGATCATAACTGATAGCTCTTTTCCACCACAAAAAAAAATTTTTTTAAATGCAAAATGCAAATAGAGTCTAAGGCAGAAGAGTGATTTTCGCAGAGCCGGGGAATGCTACAGAGCAGATTTAGCGCCTTCTTCAATTAGAGCCCCGCCGCCCCTCTCCTACGGAGCCCCGCCAGGTGTACTTGCTAGGGAACACGCATCGCATCGGCTCAGGAAGGGCCCCCCAAATTAATCTCGCCTGGGACATTAGGAAACACTTCGCTGGCATTTGCTGTCCCTGTCAGCCCTAATAAAGAGATTTTTACCTGTATTTGCCTGTTCAACACTTCAGCCCCTCAGCCAATTTTGGAAATTATTTCTGATTTATGGCTCTCTCTCAGGCGGGTGTCACCCTGCCTGTCAATTATGCCTCAAAGCAAATGCTAAGTGAATGCTGGCTGGTAAAATTAATAAGGGAAACCTTTACTCAAAATCCTAGAAAGAAGCTTGTAAAGGGGATCATTCAACCAGGCAGTAACTCGGTGGCTGCCTGTGATATTTATAAGCGAGACAGAGGTACACGGGGAATTCGGTCACACACAGAAGGGAGAGGTGTGGGGTTTCTCCCTCGGTGTTTGAAGCTCAGCCACTCTGTTGGAAGTTCAGAGGTTCGGTCCCCTCCGATGCTTTGGGGCCTGGGTCATGCCCACGCTTGGCAAAAGGAAAATGGTTTTCCTCCAGTTTGTTCTGTTCTTCTTCCTATTATTTAAAGATTACTAATGTAAACAACATATCCCCTGGTTCATATAGTTTTCAGGTATTTGACACTAGAAAAATTACCTCTCTTAAGTACATTCATGAGTGAGTGAGGCATGTCCACTGAAAGACCGATATGTCTTATTTCTGCCCACATTTATAACAACCGAGACCATTGGCCTCCTCTTTCTTTATATTCCAATCTCCTGGCCCCTCAAATCCTCCGAGCTGTCTAGCTCTTTTCCACCCAGAGCTTTTGCCCATTCTGCTGTTCCCAGCAGTGACGGTTTCTCTCCATGTTTCTTCCCCTGCAGAGCTTGAACTCATCCTCGGGCCCTAGCTCTGGCGGTATCCACTCCGAGAAACTGTCTCCCCAGCCTGTGGGAGTTTTCCTTTTTATCTCTTATCCCATTCTTTCCTTTCGGTTCATGGCATGTTTTAGTTAGTAATTACGCATCTATTTGTGATATTATTGGCTCCATACTTGTCGCTCTCCATAAACTTTAAACAACAAGAAGAAAGCAAATCTTGTGGTTCTTGTTCAGTTCCATTCAAAGCCCCAGAGTACATCCCAGTCCCGGATCATCGTAGACTCAGCCGATACCATTGAATACAGGGCTGATGACAATGAAAGGTGACTTTTTAAAATCTTAGGCTGGATCTGTACATTGCTTTGTCACTTAGGATCTGAAAGTCGCTACCACCGTATTCTTGTTTGGCTTTTCTGCATAATCAATATGTCTACAAAACACATTCTAATGTTATTGCCTAAAATAATTCTTGCCATCTAAAAACGCTGTCGTCAGTAGGCTGACTATCACATATACCTCTAGCACTTTTTCTTCTGCTTCCCAATAAGGTTAGTTGTTAAATGTCTAATCTGTCAATGAAAGCATAATGTCCTCAAGGTTAGAGAACCACATCGGACTCTCCCGTGGTTCCTCCCAGAGTGTACTTGTCTAGAGGTGTTCAATATTTTCTAAGGCCCAGCATCATTTTTCTTCTGCAGAGCGGAACTATAGTGTTTTTAGTGGCTCATTTGACAAACCATCAACGAAGCAGGCACAAGGTGCTAAGCGTTTAACATGACCATGGACTACCAGAGATGAAAAGTACTCTGCATATCCTTGGGGAGCTCCCAAAGAGCATGACTACCATTAGAACACTTCCCACTACTTTACTGGTTTCTTTTATTTTGCCTTTTTTTTTAAATTTCACATGTATTTTTATGGCTAAGGTATAGATATCTCTATAGAGAAAGATCCCAGTATATCATAGGAATCTAGAGTAAGCTCTGATCCTTCATCCAATCTATGAATAGATTAGGTAATACTATGATCTCCCTGATTTTTCACCTTGTCCATCCCACTGTCTCCTAAACCTTGAGATGACCTTATAATGACAAAGTTCCATGGCTGAGAATGCTTATCATCCAGGAACCTTTGAGGAACTATCCATGGAATGACTGAATTCGTGATTGGAACACATCACAGAATTACCAAGCTTTGCTCCAGGCTGAAACCGAAGAGCTTTAGAGGTTCATGGTTTTAGTGCTTCCTCTAAAAGAAAGAACACTTCTCATTGATGTTTATTTCCAGAATTTACTTAATCCCCTTTGGTTGACTCCTACAGAACATTTTTCAGCACTGTACCGTTGTTCAGTGGCAGCTTTAGAATATATCTCTTTAGCATGTTTAATGGGAAGGCTCCATTAACTTTCCTCCCTTTAATGAGACAGAGGAATGCAGTGGAAGACGGCATTCTATTCGAAGCCGTGACACCTGCCACTTCCTAACTAGGTAAGGCACTTTGCCTGCTACATCTTAATTTCCTCATCTTTAAAATCAGGGATGATTATGAAAATCAAATGAGTTTTTAAAAAGTATAAAGTACTATAGCAATATAAGGCAATATAAAGCGTTATATATATAGCAAACTATTAACAAAGTTTGGTGATTTCATGCATTATACTTTTTGCTTTAAGCAGGATGCACAGTACTCTCCATGACTTTAATCCTTTCTCTCTCTCTCTTTCATTCATGAGAAGACTTTTAATGGATTTTGTCAATTTGCCCTAGGAGTCAAGGAAAAAAAAGAGAGAGAGAGAACTAAAGGACAGAAATTTTAGTCAATGGATTAAACCAGAATGTAGAAGGAGGAATAATACTTTATAAATTAATTCATCAGATTCTTAATTTAGTCCTTAATCACCTACTATCACCTACTATGTACAAGGGATTGTTAAAGATACTGAGAATATGAAGGAAAGCCAATGGAATCTGTCTCTGTTCCTATAAACTTTAGTAGGTGCTGCAGAATGCAAATTCAGAATCAATTTGTTTCCTTGAGCCACTTGATTTTCTCCTGGTCCACCTAATCACATTGTTAGGTTAAAGATGCTTCCCCCACAATGGAGAAAATTACTGCTCTTGGCCAGGCTAGGATGAAATTAAGACAATGATATTCATGTAGATTAATGAGACATGAGTTCTGAAAGGTAACCTAAAGGTCATTTTATTCCAACTTCTCATAGTAGAATTGAGGCCTTTGTACTCTACTGCTGTTTCATCCATATGAACAGTTAGGGAACTTCTATTTGTTGATGACTACTACTATTCAGCACCTTGGTATTTCTTAAAATGTCTTGGACAACATAAAATGCTATATTTCTTTTTCCCACAAAGTCAAATTATTGTAATTATAATATCTCAGAGTTAATAAATAGATTTGTAATTCATATGTATATCTACAGAAGGACTCCCAAATGTGATTTTTATTGGTTCTAATCAAAAGGATTTACTTTATTCTTTTTCATACAATGGATTATACTCATTCATAAAAAAGAACAAAATCTTGCCATTTGCAATGACATGGATGGAGCTAGAGAGTGTCATCCTAAGTGAAATAAGTCAGTCAGAAAAAGACAAATACCATATGATTTCACTCATGTGTGGAATTTAAGAAACAGAACAAATGAACGTGGGGGTGAGGGGAAGAGAGGAAAACCAGGAATCAGACTCTTAACTCTAGAGAACAAACTGATGGTTACCAGAGGGGAGGTGGGGAGGGCATGGGTCAAATAGATGATGGGGATTGGGGAAGGTACTGGTTGTGATGAGCACCAGGGGATGTATGGAAGTATTGAATCACTAAATTCTACACCTTAAACTAATATCATACTGTATGTAAAGTAACTGGAATTTAAAAACCTGGAAAGAAAAAAATATCAAAAAGATTTATGATCCAACTTGTGAGTGCTATTATATGACCCACCATCCTGCCCCCTAAGACCAAGAACGCTTTTGTGGACTTTCGCATTAGAAAAAGTCATGAGGTACAATGGTGGACAATTCTGGAATAAAATCCAGATTCCACCATTTTGTATTATGTGACTTTGAGAGATAATCGCATCTGCCACTGTTATGAGAGAGACACAATATTGCTTGAGTGCACAGGTTTTGGAGTCTGTTATCTGGGTTCAGTCTTGTTCTGCTGCTTTCTATCTCTGTGACCACTCAAGTTACTCAACATCTCGAAGGTCTAACCTCTTCATCGGACGAAGGAAACAATCACGATGCCTTCTTATAAAGTTAACCGAGCTGTATAACTACTAGCCAGGATTCCTGATTTCAAATAACAGAAACTTACCTTGGTTAACTCAAGCAGAAAGGAACTTACTGAAAAGATATTGGTCTCTCACAAATTTGAGGGGAAGTCGGGTGCTCTCGAGCTCAGAAAGGAATAAAAGCAGCAAAGGCACCCTCAAGTTATCGCCATGGGGGGTTCCCTGAGGATACCATTTCTGGTGCCATCTTTAGGAGAACCAACCAGTGATGCCTCTGAGCTGTGAATGCTTCACACAGCCACCACTTCCCATGGTAATCTCTGGGGGATTTGGCCTGCCCATGTCTTAAGATTTCTGGAAATTCCAGAGAGAAGTTTCTTTTTGGAGGAGCTTCTGTCCTATGGCCCATGCCAGATGATGGGGACTGATATCCATCTTTCTTGAGTCACACACTTCAATAGCATTGGTATTCTCATCCTTCTATTTGAAAGATAAAGAAACTGAGATACAGAGAGATGTACTAACTTAGCTACCAAATGACAGGGTAGCCCATTAAGGATTTAAATGCACTAGGAACTCCAATACCCGATTTTTTCACTGCACTGTGCCCCCAAAGTTGAGATATATTTCCTACATTTCCTTTTCTACCTGCCTTGGGACTTAGTACTGGGCTATGTATACTCATTCAATGTAAGCAGAATTAAATTGGAACCATTCACCTTTCTCCCAGAGTCATCCTCTAACCCCAAGCTGATCTAGATTTATATAGTTTGCCTGTGGCAGATGCAAGGGGAAAGGAAAAACCTTTTCCCCCTGAAGGGAAAGGGTTTGGGTATAGATGTATAGAAATAGATAAAGATATATAGATAGCTATCTAATTTGTATGGATAATAACAGGAAGTTGGTGTGAACAAAAAAGAAGGGAGTGGTTTAAAGTAAGAGAAGCCCTTTTGTACTTAAAATCCACTTCTGAAGCCCTGTATCACAACGTTCTCATACGGGGTCAATGAGGTTCTAAAGACAGATTTCAAACATTGGAACAGGTTTCTTTGCCTAAACGTGAATGTTGATCTCTTCCCTCTCTAGCAAAGAATTTTTGTCCCAAGCAAAATACCATAGCATTGGTATTCTCATCCTTCTATTTGAAAGATAAAGAAACTGAGATATAGAGAGATGTAGTAACTTAGCTACCAAATGACAGAGTAGCCCATTAAGGATTTAAATGCACTAGGAACTCCAATACCTGATTTTTGGGTCAACAGATCTGCCTGTGGGTCAACAGATCTGCCTCTGGAATCCATCTCTGTCATGGCTGTACCTTCTAATTTCAGAGCAATTATGACTGAGTGTGAAAACCGTGCAATTAATAAGCAAAAGTTTTTGAATGTCAACGAGTAATAGAATGACCTAGTTTTGTATGTTCCTGGAATCTCAGATTCATTTCACTTTAGGAAGCCTTATTTTTCTACAAAATCCAAAGCTCTGGGAACACATATCTAAGAAGAACAACTTCCCAGCTTTCTGGTCCTGCAAGGCTCCAAAATCTCAACAGTTATGTGGATCTCAGATTCTGAGGAAAATGAAAAAGGAAGGATAAAATCCCAAATTTATGTAAAGTTTCAGATTAGACAGCTCTAATTATTATATTAAATACTATCACCAAAGTCTTAAAATATCTTGCCTTGTTGTTGAGTTTTGATTCATGTAAGTTCCTTTATTTTTTTAAATTTTTAAAGATTTTATTTATTTATTTGAGAGAGAGAGAGTGTGTGAGCAGGAATGGGGGAGGGGCAGAAAGAGAGGGTGAAGCAGACTTCCCCACTGAACAGAGAGCCCAATGTAGGGCTCAATCCCATGACCCTGGGATCATGAGCTGAGTCCAAGGAAGAAGTTTAACTGACTGAGCCACCACCCAGAGGCCCCTATGTAAGTTCCTTTAAACAGATAATTTCTCTGCTCACTAAAAAGCTCTGGAAAAAATATTATTTTCACTATTTACCTGAGAGGAAATTGGAAATCAGAAAAACTGAGTAGTCATCCCAATTCTAGTACTTATTATGTGTCTGGGCCCGGATTTGAACCTTTTATTTTCTCTAATGCCAAATTCCACGCATATGTGTGCCCACACATGCATGCACACACATGAACACATACACACCTGAAGCAAGAACAGGGCCATTTAGAATTTAAAGACCTCATCTCTCTTTACAAATTATTGGTAGGGTTGGGGCCCCGGGATGGCTCCATTGGTTAAGCATCTGCCTTCAGCTCCGGACATGATCCCAGGGTCCTGGGTTTGAGCCCTGAGTGGGGCTCCCTGCTCAGTGGAGAGCCTGTTTCTCCCTTTTCTCTACCCGTTCCTCCCGCCCCCTGCTTGTACTCTCTCTCATTCATGCTCTCTCTTACTTGCTTGCTCTCACTCTTTATATCTCAAATAAATATATAAAATCTTTTTAAAAATTATTGGTAGGAGAGAATCAAAAGGAATGGAGAAAAGAAAAGGAACAGATCAGATATTAACAACAATTCATAAAAGGTTAGGGGAAGAAGAGGAATTTGGGGGGAAACAATATTCCATTGAATTGCACATGTGAAGTGTATCACTCAGGGATGATGGTTTCTCAACATGAACATTTTAAACTATTTCTACATGCCCCATGTTGCTTGTCAGCAGAGATATGAAAGGGATAAATATAACCCCGGGGGGTTCATAGCTTTGCACTTTGAAGAAATCAGCAATCTTTCTCGTGTTATCAAAACCCAGCATTTCTTGTAGTGATGGATGCAGCATCCTTTGGAATTACTCAAGTGGAGGTAGCACATGCTGGAATAAATTGGGGGCTTTTAAAAATTGAAAGCCTGATTTCATGTGGTTCAAAAGCTGCTAACACAGAATTTTCCTTTCTCTTCCCCCTTATTCATCAGAATACCTTCACCGGCACATCCACCTTCAGCCACTTAGCTTATTCTGCCCTTAGGTTGGCAGGCTGCTCTCATTGGATTTGTTCTCTATGGGGAGGGATGGTTTCTAAACACTCTTGTTGTGACTTCTACCCATTCAAAGTAGATGCGATGTCCATGTTAGAGAGGATGTCGTTCCTACTGACCAGACTTCCAGTTTGGGATGTTTGCTGGCCTAACTCTCTGGAGGTAAAACCAGTTGACCTCCCATTTACAGGTAGTGTTCTCCACTCATAGACCAGTCATACCTCTGGTTCCCAGGAATTGATGGAACCCCAGGCTGGTCTGCTGACCTTGATGTCAGTACCTTCTTGACCTTTTCCCACTCTTCCAAATACAGGAGAGAAAGTGTAGAAGTAAGGGAAATCAATGGTACTGAGAAGGGATGGAGATTCTTAGATACCTAGTCCTCAAGCCAAGGTTATCTCTGCCTTAGAGATATTATAGTCACTTGCTCTTGTTGTACTCAGAGGATTTTTTTCCCTAATCCTTTGACACCTCAGTCCTTCTTATCTCTTGGGTCACAAATCAAATGGGACTTCCTTAGAAGGACCCTCCTGAATCACCCAATTCAAAGTAGACTTTGACTCTCCAGATCCACTTACCAACATCACCCTGTTTTATGTTCTTCAGGGCACGTTTCGCAATTGAAAATCCTATTGTGTCATTCGCTTCTTCTCTATCTCACTACAAAGTGAGCTTCCTGAGGAGAGGAAATATATCTTGTTTTTCAATGTTGAAATACATTCAATTTGTTGAGTAAATAATCAGTGCTGGGTTCTTCTAAATAGCTCTTGTGGTCTTTCTTACTTTTATTTCTACTTTCTCACACACATATGCTAAACCATGATTATTAGGTAATCACAGAATATATGCTACTCTGACTTAAGGTCATAATTTTCTATGGCTGGTGTCATGTTATTTTTAAATTCCATGATATTAAAATGATGATGTAGGGTAATACTTCAACACCCATTTCCCAACACAAAGTTATGGGCCAGTTTTCCTTTATTACATGCCCTTATGGAATTAGATCACTTCTTTCTCTGTTTATCAGCATGCAGATTTTAGTAATTCCTGACTTCCCTCTAAGAGGTAAACTCTGATATAAGAGGGATTGTGTTTACTTTTGCTCCCCACTGTATCCATACCTAGCTAGGTTCCTCGAACAAGGAATTTCTCCACATATGTCAACATGTAAAACTGAAAGATAACGTAAAAACCCTACTATTTAACCTGTGCCCCATTTTCAGCTGGGTTTCCAGTTTTGACCAGAGCCCCTGCCTCGGTATTCTAGATCTTCACTCCTTCCAAAGCAGACATTGGCTTTCTAGCCTTACCTTCAAAGAAATCCTATTGCCCACATGGATCCCCAGGATCGGCAGCCCAAGCTCCATGCATGTCTCCTTGTTTTCTGGAGTTCAGCTTCCGGACCCTGGAGATGACAAGCTTCACTCACTTCCTTGGGCATCCACGTGTTGCCTATTGTTGGGTCTTCCTAAAGCATACAGTTAGCATGCCTGTTAGAAACAAGTCTACTGCTCATTGCCATGCCCAATTGCATCAGCCACCCCCCTGAAGAAATGGGTCTTTACCGCAGCAGGTATGAACAGTCCTTCTTCTAAGAAAAGACAATATGAGGCCCCTACCTTATTCCAGTCACAATGCTGTTCTTAACTTGACATATATTTAGTTACAAATTAAGAGATGTAATTTCTTGGCATTGATAAACATCCAATAAATATGAATTGAAATAGGAAACCAGAACAGTTGAAAATTCATGGGCAATATTATCTAAACTTTTCTTATGGAGACTCCATCAGTAAACTTTTTTTTCAAACATTACCCACAACTTGTGTTTATTTGTATGTAATACATACATATATTAATGTGTAGATGTGTGTATATATATTTATGTATATATGCCTAAATATATACATTTTGAAAGGGAGAGATGAAAATAAGTAGAAAAAAATAATTTTGGCCAGCAAAAGATCATCTTACACACTCCTTGTATAGGCCCAGAGATGCACCAGCCACTTCCCATGGCTTTTTTTCAGAGGGACGATCACACAGGAGAGTTCCAGATACATTTCCTCTACTGCTTCTTGAAGTCATTATTCACACTTGGATCACACTGCAGCTTCTGATCTGATTGCCTATCCATGGTGCAGGATTATTCATGCATTCAGAGAAACTGACAAATTCTGTGAATACGTATTTAGAAGAGGGTAAAATGAGGTTAAGTTTTGTGGTTGTTTCCATTTGATACATGGAGGCACCCAAACTAAATCTGAGAGAGAGAGACAGCTTTCTTGATCTGTAAGATGATTATCGGAAAGGTTGAAGGAAATCAAGGAGTGATCTGGACTGTGTGTGTATGTGTATATATGTCTGCACATATGTATAACTATACATAAAACACGGCTGCCTGGTCATGAGTAAGCAAGGCATATATTACTGGCAGCACATGTTCAATAAAACCTTTGATTGGCCAAAATCCAGCCTGCCAGTGATGTTCAGGGATTGTGTCATCCCAAATTATTAGCCTAGTGTATAGTTAACCTAGTGCAGGGATTTTATTACCATCATATATCTGGTATTTCTATATCAGAAAGTTTTTGGGTTTTTTTTTTAAAGATTTTATTTATTTATTTGACAGAGAGAGACATAGTGAGAGAGGGAACACAAGCAGGGGGAGTGGCAGAGGGAGAAAGCAGGCTTCCTGCTGAGCAGAGAGCCTGATGGAGAGCTTGATCCCAGGCCACTGGGATCATGACCTGAGCTGAAGGCAGACGCTTAACGACTGAGCCACCCAGGCGCCCCTATATCAGATAGTTTTTGATATTCAACCCCTACAAGCTTTTGAACAGAAAAATTAAATTTTTAACATTATGTTTATCGTTAATTGGAATTATCATAACTCTGTAAATTCAATGTGGGGAAATAGCCCATTGGCTTTATTTTTAGTTAGTTGAGGTTGGTCTGTCTTTCTTTCTTTCTTTCCTTCCTTTTTTTTTTTTTTTTTACTTCCCAGAAAGGAAAAATAAACACAGATCAGCAGGCTTCCCAATCTATCATTCCAGTTCAGAAATGTGTCATTTTTCTCCTTGACCAAAATGCCTCCTAGCTGTCCACTCTTATCCTAAGCCCAAACAAATCTCAAATAGTTTTGTTCAGTGATAGGGAGACAACCTAGTCTGACATTCTGGTATTGGTGTTCTGCTAAATGCTCAGGATGGCATGAATAGCCAGTGAGAAATGAAAATACCCCAGCGACAACACAAGGGAATATTCTATTACCTGGGGTACCAATTGCAAAAGGAATAAAATACTAGATCCACAGATGTGTGCTTTGTCAGGCTGCATGTCTTTGCAATTGCCCTGGATGGTACAATCACAAAGGCAGGATTTCATTTCCCCCTAAACACTGTGCATATAATAATGGCTTTCAAAATTTCACAGCATGAGTCTATGATGTTGAAAGACCAGTAAGTTACTATTGATAATTCAAGAGAGATGGGATTTAGTAAGTGCAACTTTCAAGGATTTTGAGTTTGAACATGGCTCAAAGGACGCTACAGTTTTGACTGTGGCCTTTCTTTCTCTACCATCCTACCATCATCCCACAAGGCTGCAAAATTGGACCAGAATATTTGCAGACATTGGTCAATCATAGCATTTTACCTTCCCAGGTATTCCAGGGTGAGGTTAAGTAAATGTGTTTGGTTTTCCATACTCGAACTTGTACACTTAAAATGATTGGGAAGAGTGGCAGGCTACATGAGCGAAACAAGCAGTGTTGGAACTTTATTTTGTCTGAGAAACAAAAGAAAAAAAGAAAGAGTAGCATCATCAAATAAACTTGGAACTTAGCCAGAGTAAGCAATTATAAACTTAGTGAAAACATATCCTTCATTTCAAAATCACTTAAACACGTAGAAACATTGAACATCACAGTTGCTGAAATAAATATTTTTATCTATGTATTTCTGGATTTATGCACAGAACAACATAATAATATATATAATATTACATGATCATTGGAGGATGATGTGATATATTAGCATTGTAAAAGTGCAAAAAAACTTCTAAATATATTGATAGTAATATGTTGTCACTGTAAAAATGTATAAAAATAGAAAATTGTAAGGAAGACAATAAATTATCCTTTATTTCAGTACCTGACAATAACTATTGTTAATAGCCTTTTTTGTACAGAATATGAAGTTTTGGATCTTAATTTTTTTCGTTATCACAATATAAGTCCTTGAATATGCTTCATTGTAACTGGTACATAATATAGCATTATATGACTACATAATAATTTATTTAACCCAATACCTTATAGTCCAATATGTTTGTTATTTGATTTCATAAATTATATAAAAGGAAAAGTTTTTAAAATAACATCATTTTTTCTATCTATATTTTAGATTATCCCTTAGGATAGACACCTAGAAATGTAATTCGTTAGCCAAAGGATTGGGGTTTTTAAGGCTCTTGATTTAATAATGTTAAATTGCTTTAAACAAAAACAAAGTAATTTCAGGTGTATGAATAATTATTTCAGGGGAGATACTATACAAAATGTTTGAAATGTTTGATCAATGACCCTACTCTCCAGAGCTTTGGCTAATGAAGAAGGGAAAATAGGGGGTTTTAAATAAAAGAAGGAAGGAAGCTGGAAGTATTTGAATTTCTGAAGCATTTACATTAATCAACTCACCTTACAATGAATGGCTCTGTTTTTAAGGTACAACATATCTGCCTACTAGTTAAAATAGCCCATTAAGCAGCATAGTCAAAATGATCTGCCTTCATGTTAACGCCATCACTCATTTTAGTGAAAACATTTTGGACCAATTCTTATCACTAAATCAGTGTTCTTGACCTTTTAATGATTAAGAATATGAGAATTTAGGGGCGCCTGGGTGGCTTAGTCAGTTAAGTGTCCAACTCTTGATTTTGGCTCAGGTCATGATCTCAGGGTTGTGAGATCGAGCTCCATGCTCAGAGGGGGTCTGATTGATTTTCTCTCTCTCCTTCTCCCTCTACTCCTTCTCCCACCCGGTACACACTCTCACTGTCTCTCTAAAATAAATAAATAAATCTTTTAAAAAAGAAAAAGTATATGAGAATTTGATGAAAGCTATTGATTCTCCTAGAAAATGCACGCACACACAAATCTTTGCCTTTATTATCAGGGATCCACAGATACCCAACATGCTCTCTGAGTTCCTTTAGATATGAAGTGACTTTTGACTAAGAAACCCGAAAAAGAAACCATCAGCCCATATTCAGAGTATTTGAAAAGGAAACTGATAGTGACAACACTTAAAAGTTATATCTGAATACCTTACTACTCACAGAATCATCAAAAACTACTACTGGAAAAAAAGTGTAGAAACATTTAGTTAAGTGGGGCTACACATTTTGGGGGACACAGATTTCTTTGAGAACTCGATGAAAGCAATGGACCTTTCTCCCAGGAAGAAATGCTTACGGACACAATAAGCCACAACCTTAAAATAGCATTGCAGCATTCAAGTGATGAGTTCAAGGATCTTCTGAATTCTCTCCTCAGAGTCCGGAGTCCAGGCTGGATGCCTTGAGTTCCAATCCCAACACCACCTCAACTGTACAGGTGAGGAAAATAGAGTATAGAGTAGTTAAAAGATCGATCCTAACTCAGAAGAGTTACTAGCAATGTTGGAATTATAATCTATATTTTATGATCCCCCCGGTTGGTATAATTTTAGACCCATTTTACAGATCAGAAAATTGAAATTCAAAAAAAAAATTTGAAATTCAAAGAGGGGAAATTACTTACCGTAATCACGTATTATATGATAAATAGAAAACAAGGGAGTGATTACAGCTCTAAGTTCTCGAGCTTATAGATGGCTTCCTCTCCTCGCTAAGATGATAAATTGGTGTTTAGTATATAAATTTGGGAATAGATCAGTTAACTGTAGGTGATCAAGTTATTTAACTTGATCAAATAATGCATTTTCACTGAAATACATCGTGATTAACAATACAAACTCCACATTTAAGAGCTAAACAGGCGTATTTGCATACGTAGGCAATTTCCAGTGCAGATGTTAGCTTTTCAGTATGCTTACCCAATTTGCATTGGCAAATATTGAACAGACTTGTCATTGAAAGGTTTCCCTTCTACACTTTAAAATTTGACCCTTCCATTTCCGAAATGACAATAATCACCTTGTTTAATTTTTGAGTGTTCAGTGTCCATAACCAGCAAAGTTCTTTAAGCAAACTGAATACTTCCCTTGACCATCTCCTCAGACCTACTAATTTGAAAAGAACATATAAAATGGAGATGTAAAAATGTCCTGGTTTTGATGATGTCTTTTACATATTCTAGTTTCCAATTTGGTGATGCTGGAGCGAGATGCCACAGATTGTCAGGAAATCCACCTTCTCGAAGCCAATATATCAATAAATATGTAGATGTCCAGGTCCACAGACCATCCCCTGCTAGCTGTTTAATCATACCATTGCTCTTAGAATCATTGGAGGCAATTTAATCAAATGGTGGTTGGCCATTGGGTAATTATTTTCCAGGCCTTTAGAAAAATACAGGTCAGTGCTTATTAAAGGAGCGTCATCTTGCATGTTGATTGCTCTGCTAATCTCTTATTCGTAATCCCGGTTCTATCTTTCAAGAGAAGGCTGATTTCCAGCCTAATGAATCAGTACACAGAAGGATAAATTAAAACTTGGAACTATGTCAAGGGCCTCCAGGGTTGAGACTTTGCGAAAGTCAGGGCTTGGAGCAGAGAGGTCATCTATAAGTGAGCTAAGTTCCTTTTTCTTTTGTGCTAGATATATTCAAGGGGTCTATTTTCTTAAATAGCCACTTTCTGTCACTCATGCTATGGAAACTGTGACACTTTACACACCAAAGATGACTTTTATGTCCATCTCTGAACTTGACATAGAATGGAGAAGCACTTCTCAGGACTATATCAATAGTCTGCTAGAGGAAAAAAAAAAAAAAAGTAAAGAAAGGGCTTGAGAATAAGAAATGACTATTTAGTTCAGTTTAAAATCAGTTCATCTTGCTATGAGTTAACCAAACTGGCCACTAGTATGTTTCAGTAACTACATGCTTCTTTCTACAGAGCTACCTCTAGTTGACCTTAATTAACCACATAGATCATCAGACTATGGATTAAGAAGAAGACCGTTTCGGCTATCATTTCTTTCTTGACCATTTCTTGCTTGATCTTTGGTGAAACTTTTACTGTATACAAAAAGGAGAGAAAAAAGATAATCTTTCCTCTTTCGTATAGATGTACTTACCACTGTGCCCCAGACATCTCATTATCTGGGATTAGACAGATAATGGAAAGGGGACAATTGGGGAGGCAAAGCAGCCAATGTTTAAATTCTAGCAATGTGATGATCTTGAATTGTTTTTCCTCAAGGATCTTAAGCTAACTTTTTTGTAAAATGGAGACAGTGATATTTCTCTCATCTCTTGTCGTGAGGTATCATTGAGAAAGCACATGGAGCACTTAGTATGGGGTCCCATACACAGGAGATATTCAGTAGATGACAGCCATTGTCGTTTAAGATTGTGAGGCTATTTTTTTTCTATTTTCATCTAAACTTATGATATATTACAGCCTACAGTTTGGCAAAAGTGGGATACAAGAGAGAACCAAAGTTCTTCCAAAAGACAAGAGTTGCTGTTACTAGGTATCCTGATTAGCATCCGCTTAATACTGCAAGTGACGTCATTGTGGAACTCCAGGGAACTTTCTACGAAGATGTTTAGAAAAAAAAACATTCGTGGGAGGTCCCACTCCATTTTATTTCCCGAAGTTCTGAAATAGACACAAAACTCATTTTTGGGGTAGGGAAGTCACACGTTCTATAACACAGGTGACAGAATTTGTTTGGAATAGTGAGGAGATGCTATGTAATTTCTCTGTGATAAAAAATCAAATATTTCATTTATTTTTCCTCTGAAAAAAAAATCACTCATTTATTTTTTGACTGCAAAAACACAACTAAAATGTAAGTTTTTAGAAAGAATATTTTCCAGCAGGTAGCAGGAAAACAGCATAGGCTAGTTTGAGCCAACCTTCAAGCACAATGATTTATTTGAGCTGAGTAACTTTCCATATAATCATGCTTAATGTAAAGTTTTAGTTGTTGAGATACTACTGTGTGAACACGGCTACATTTCCAAATTCAAACACAAAAACTATAAAATATGATTCAAGTCATATGTTTTCTCTCCTTCCTTTAAAAGAATTTCGTACATAAAATAAATTGGGGTATGGATTCATAGGGGCCTGTATACATTTTATTCAAAAATATTTTTAAATAGCCAGGTGACACCTGAAACAAAGCCTCTCTGTAACACTCCCAAGAGATTCAAGTTGCCTTCGTATTCTACTTCACCAGCGCCAAGGCCGGAAACCTTGGGCATTCCAGCTGGTTCCAGTATGATTTCAGAGCTGGTAGACCCAATTAGATAAATTTCTCCATCTGCTGGTTGAGATTGCTGGTCTGGTTATCATGAGATTGTAATGTATATGGTACACATGAAGTGAAGAATAGAAACCGTGATCCGAGTAATTCAACAGGAAGCTAGTGGAAACCTTGCCTTCTCCATCACCCCGTCTTAATTAATCAATTCAATATGCAAAACATGTCAAAAAGTTGAGTCTCATCCCAATTCAGAATTATCAAAGCCCCTTTGGGGGTGCCTGGGTGGCTCAGTCGGTTAAGTGTCTACCTTTGGCTCAGGTTGATCCCAGCGTCCTGGGATCAAGCCCCACATCTAGTTTCCTGCTCAGTGGGGAGTCTGCTTCTCCCTCTGCCCTTCCTCCTGCTCATTCTCTTTCTCTCTCAAATAAATAAATAAAATCTTAAAAAAAAAAAGAATTATCAAAGTCCCTCCTATATAATCACATGTATATGTTATTATCATCATCATCATCATTGTCAACATCGTCATCCTTATTGCTGTCTATTGCATGCCAGGAACTGCCAGGTCTTGCCCTATATCACACCAATTAGGTCTCCAAGCCACGCTGTGATTTACGTATCCTCATTACAACCAAGAAGAAACTGACATCCCAAGGAAGCCTTCTATATTTGACAGTCCTGAATAAAATGGAGACACTGTGGTCCTTCTCATGCGATTCATTTGGTTTTAGTTTTCCACTTGTTTTATGAATACGTGTGCAAGTGCTGTCCACGTATCAGTCACAGCATGTCCGGGTAGGGAAATGTCTTAGTCTATAACCCACTGACCTGAGTTTAAATCGCAGCTTCGATACCCACTTACTGACTGACCGACTTTGGACATGTAGCTGTTAACCTCTCTGAGTTTCATATCTCCCATTGAAAGATGAGAAAACTTACACCTACTTAATAATAAACATACAGTGCCTCAAACAGGATATGTATTAGTAAAACAGCTTTGTTGTTATTTGACTTTCTTGTGACCAACGATCCACTGTTATCTCTCAAAAGAAAGAGAAATTGTCATGGACAAGTTTAAGAAACTTTACCGGTACAGCTAATTTTAATTCACTTGCTTAAAAACAATAAGCAGTCCTCCCGTGATAACTCCGAAGGAGCCTGTGGAAAAACAATCAACCCAGGGCCATTAGGACATCTCTATTCAAAAGAGGCCAGGAGGCACTGCTATAACTTGTCCTCTGGGTTAGAGGGCAATTCTACTTCTCGGCATCCCACTTTTTCCCCTGGGCCTGTTTATAAAATCCGACGTCCGTGCTGCTGCCCCAGGAATCTTCCCATTTCTGGCAAATGGGGATAGATAGCATCAAAATTCATCTCCCCAGAGGGAAGACGTCCAGTTGTAGGTCTTTTGCCTTTTAAAGTGCAAAAAAGAAAAAAAAAAAAAACACATATTTTTACTATTTGCAAATCTGTTTTTGCCAATTTGCACTTGGAAAGGCATAAATACATAAATAGGGAATTTCCTTTTCTCTGAATAATTAGGAGAAAAACATGTAGCTTTCGGCCAGGGCATATCTGCTTCAGTTTTTCAGTTGCATATTTAAAGGGAAAAGTTGTCAAAGGGAACCAATCTTTTTGTGCAGTCCTTATTCACTGTGATGTATATAAACTTTACATATGATCCTCTATAAAACGTATTATCATTTCCATATGGTAACAACAACAATTTTATTAGTATTGCATTTATAATCATTTTATTTGTAAATAAATGCATTCGTATTTTTAACTCAGACCTGGACTCACAAAGCATCCGATATGGCTCATCCCTTATTTAAAAGATGCAAAATCTCAAAGATGACAATTGTCTTGCCTTGTCAGATGGTAAATGCCCAGGAACACAGAGTGCTAACTGTTAACAGCCAGGACTTTTGGAATCCAAGGCCCATCTTCCTTCCCACTGCGTAACATTTCCTTACCAGTGAACGTCTAGCTTGTTCACTTTTCTGTTTCTTTAATTCAGAAAGCATGTGGGGTGCTAAATAAATTCTGGTTGATTTGTTATAAGTGCTAGTTGCACAGTAATATTAGATCATGCAAGCAGGATTTATTTTGATCGTTGGACTAGGACATTTGAGGAATGGAATGCTGGGTTGAGTGTGGGTTAAGGAGACCAGAGTAGAACCTGGGTGGTTCTACTGATGGATCAGAACTGGATGGGGCTTTGAAGATTGAGAGGTCCAGTGCGTTTAGCCTTTGGTGATTTCTCATGACTCCAGGACTTCTTTGCAGGGAAGTGGGCTTATCACAAGCAGGGGGGTGAAATGTGTTAGTGTCATGGGCTCGCCTGCTTGTGTTTCTGCCATGCACCGTGTGAAGAGTTTGTGCCCCTTCCACCTGGGCCCCAGAAGAATTATATATGGAGCAAATCAGAGCCCAGGCCATAACGAGGCAGGAAGCCAAACCCAACTGGATCCGCTGCTTGAAGCAGAGTGGCCCCGCTGACCCCAAACCGACCCTTAGCAGAACTGCAGACACAAAAGAAATAAATGCTTTATTGCCTCCTCCACGATTTTGTGGTCATTGTTCTGCAACGGTAGATGACGGACACGGCCTCTGATGATCGTTTTTGATGCTATAGTAGCAAAGTTATAAATTGTAGAGCCATAGCTGAGTCTAATGATTATAGATCTCAGGATTTTAAAAAAATGATTTCCAGAATATTTGCTTGTTACTGTCCTGTAGAAACGAAACCCCATTTAAACTAAGGCTTAGAAAATGAGACTGAAAAAAAAAACAACAAAACCTCTCATTTGTTCATTAATTTATTCAACAAACTGCCATTAAGCGTAATATGCAGCAGGTAGTGGGTTTTTCAGGATGAGCAGCCCAGGTGCCCAAGTGAGATCTCAGCTTAGAAGAGGGTTCAAACAAACAACGGATGTACAATGTGATAAGAGGCGAGAACGCACGTGTGAATGGTGCAGGTTGGGAAGAAGGCTTTTAAATAGCAATAGCTCAAATGGACAGTGTACTTACTGCAAATCCAGGGCTGATCTGGGTGTTTTGTATCAACCGTCTCATTGAATCTTCAAAACCCTCTTCAGTGAAATCGAAATAGCTAATACTGTTTCCATTTCACAGATGAGAAAATGGAGTCCCACAGAGGTTAAATAACTTGCCCCGTGTCAGGCATCATGTAATGAGACTGTGTGTTATTTTTGAACTTGTGCAGTGTGATTCCCCCCCACACTCCTCACCAGTATACCACAGCTAGAGATCAGGTAATACCTGAGTCAATTATTTTGTTTTTTAAGATTTTATTTATTTATTTATTTAGAGAGAGAGGTGCATGCAAAGAGGGAGAAGGGGCAGAAGGAGAGGGAGAGAGACTCCCAAGTGGGCTCCGTGCTGAGCGTGGGGCCTGACATGTGGCTCGATCTCAGGACCTTGAGATCATGTTCTGAGCGGAAATCAAGAGTTCTCAGAGGCTTAACTGACTAATATACGCAGGCACCCCTACCTGAGCCGATTCTTAAATGACAAATGCAGAGGGCTGCAGTAATCAGCCAGGTTGTTGGGGTATCCTTGTAGACATGGCTGGCTGGGCAAACTCAACATCCACAGGGCTGTGGCTAACCCTCGCTCTATTTATGTTGATGTTAATATTTATAGGAGCCCAAAGCTCTCTCTTCATGAGGATCATGTTAAATGGACTACCCACCAGTCTCTCCTTCCTATTCACAGATAACTCTGACTCCTCACACACTTTCTATTCCTCACTTTACTTTTATCCTAGAAACCTTCAATGTCCATGTGAATGACACAGTCAATATCTTGACTCATAGCTTTTGACTTCGGCTCCAATAGCCTTCACTTCTATTCCATCAGTACTGTAGGATGACCTTAACTTTGACCTTTTCACTCTCAGGAACTCTGCTACCCATTAAACCTTAACTGTCTCATTCTCTGACCACAAACTCTGGTATTTAGAGCTTTCTAGATCTCCTGCTTCCATTAAATTTGCATACAATACCAGGTCCCTCCACATCTTAGTTTTTTAGTTTCTTCCCTCTATCCCATCTTTCTTTACTTGCTTTGATATGTAGCCTGACTAACGGGGTGTATTTCCTCAGTTCCTTGGCCATTCCAGCACCTTGTCTCCCCACAATACACACTCAACATGTACGGGTCAGTAGATCACTTAATGGACCCTTGTGCCCCACTACCAATTTGTGACTCTTAAACCCAACTAGATTTTGTACCATTCAAGTGTCTGTATAGGTGTACTGAGTCATCTCTCCATTCTTTTTTTTTTTTTTTAAAGATTTTATTTATTTATTTGACAGAGAGAGATCACCAGTAGGCAGAGAGGCAGGCAGAGAAAGAGGGGGGAAGCAGGCTTCCTGCTGAGCAGAGAGCCCGATGCGGGATTTGATCCCTGGACCCTGAGATCATGACCTGAGCCGAAGGCAGAGGCTTAACCCACTGAGCCACCCAGGCGCCCCTCATCTCTCCATTCTTGACAGTAGTTATTCCAAAGTTTTCTGTGTGTGTCATGAGCCACATTGTGTTCCCCCAAAATTCATAGGTTGAAGTCCTAACCTCCAGAACCTCAGAATGTGACATAAGATTTAAAAAGATGTAATTAAGTCAAAATGAGATCATGAAGATAGGCCCTAACCAAATATGACCAGCATCCTTCTAAGAAGACAAAATTCGGATATAGACCCACACAGAGGGAAGAGCATTTGGAGACACAATGAGAAGGTATCCATCTGTAAGCCAGGGAGAGAAGCTTTAGGAAAAACCAACCCTTCCAATACTTTTACCTCAGACTTCTAGCTTCCAGAACTGTGAAAAAATAAATTTCTGTTGTTTACACTACCCAGTCTGTGGTATTTTGTTAGGCAAGCCCTAGAAAATGTATACCATTAGCTTCTTTATATTTCCCTATTCGTCTTAACTTTCTTGTAGCAAATGATCTTATCTTCTACCCCTTGGGGAAAATAGGGGCTTTCAGTCTTGAACTCTTTAACTGCCTATTCTTATAGCTACAAAACCCATTCCTTTCATTTTTCCATCCAAAGAAAGAGGGACTTATACCTCTATTCAAAGCTGATCTTCCATTTTCACTGTGGAGTCTATGTCTTCTGGGTTTTTTTTTTTTTTTTGAAAACTCATTCCATAAATGATATTTTTCCTCTCCTTTATCCTTAACATTTTTCTCTTTGCTGGGCCTTTTCTTTCCAACCTAGATATATGCTAATGGTATGGCTATACTTTAAAACATGATGTAAATAAAACCTTATTCCATCCCATTATAACCTAAAGAAATAATTATGCATTCTCTTCCCATTCATAGTCAAACTTCTTAGAAAAGAAGTCATTGTTTGCTCTGTTCTTCAGTCTATGACCCACTTTAGTCCTTTCATCTAGCCAAGCATTACACCACTACACTGAAACTGCTCTAAGTCACCCAGGACTTCTGAATGCAAATACACAGAATACTTCTCAATTTCAGTCTTTTTTGACTGCTCACTGGTTCTCAAAGTGTCATTCACTTATTCTTCTAGG
>CM052896.1:11269847-11333837 GCA_028534135.1 Potos flavus | reverse complement strand
AGTAGTTAAGAATGTAGATACAGGAGCCAAATTATTGGATTTACATTATGGCTCAACTACTTCCTAGCCGTGCAGCCATGGTGAAGTCACTTAACCTCCCTATTTTACTCTTTAATCATTTTAAATGGATTTAATTTGTTTGTTTCAAAAATTAAATGAAAATATGTGAAGCACTTAGAAATTTCTGGAAAATAATAAACATCAAGTAAATTTTAGCTATTATTAAATAACGGTCCAGAAATACAATTCTATATTTAAAACCACTTACTGCCCCCAGATGTCCCATAAGTACCTCCAAATCTTATCCAAAGCTGAACTCATCACATCTTTTTATCACAAAAACTTTCTGCCTGACTGCTTTGTCTGGTAGATTTGTATCACTCTTTTCTGATAATAAGTGAACCTGGTCGTTTGCTGACACTTTTCTCTCATCTTTGTCTCCATCTTCCAATAGTTACCAAGTCCTATTATTCCCACTATTACATTTCTGTCTGCCCTGCCTCCTACCTTACTTCCCACCACTGTCGTAAAGCAGGTCCACATCTTTGATGTGTGTTTTGTGTATGTTGGAGGAGTGGAGGTCTGGACCATTACAACTAATCTCCTTTGACTAAGTCCATTCTTCTAATGTGCTATTTACTTGGCACTCAAGGTATGCTTTTAAAAAACAAACACATTCATGTTACTCCTCTGCTTGAATCCCTTCAATAGCTATTCATCACTGTCAACGCGATGTCCATACTTTAGAAGGCCCCCCTTGATTTAAACCCTGGTGTCTACTTTTCCAGCTTAAACTCCTATCAAGTCCCCACTGTGCTCCACTATTCAGTAAAATCTCACCTCTTGCCTTTGATCATTTGTGTTATTTTTCAAATCCCTTTTTACCCACTTACAATGAGATGGTAATCGCAGGCTTTTAAGTACAGACCTCAAATAAATAGTTCTAAACAGGCAAGACAAAAATAAATTCAGATAAAAGGAAAGCCTAGATGTAGGAAAACTATCATGAGGGTTTAAATAATCTAATTCCATAAAGCTAAAATTCTTTCTGGCTTCTTGTAAACTTTTCCCAATTTCCCCCATTGAACAGATAACTTTTTTTGCAAATCGATCCTCCTTTCTCCCCTCACTGAAGATTCACATTCATTGCTCTATTTGGCAATTCCTCTCCCAAAACCATGCTTAAAATACTTTGAGTTTGGAGGTCCCAATAAGAATCCCATTTTTTTAAAAAAGTCACAAGCAGATTGATAATAATAAAAAAAAAAGGAATGATATTATTTGTGTAATCTTCATCTTTTCCTCTGTGGGTGTGTGTGTGTACATTTGCATTTACTACATTTTAAATCTATACATTTATCACATTTTCAATAAGAAAAAATGTCTAAAAATGAAACAATTACCAAGCAGTCAACAACTTATAATATGTAATGGAATCTACATGCATGTTCTCTTAGCGGAAAACACTTGGAGTTAAGTGTTAACTAAATGTAAATGTGGAGACACCTGCTAGTTAAATGGGTGCCTTAATACAGACCTCCTGGGGATTTGCTATATTCTTGCCAGCTGTAACTTTCAGATTTTCCCTCCAGCCGAGATAGCTCAACCATTGATGAAACACATAGTAGAAACAGCCATATGACTCTGGAACTCTCTCAGTATCAGTGTTGATAGAATTATGTTTGAACTTAACTCTCTTTAACAAGATTTAAGGCATCTTCCCACATCTGAGTGTGCATGATTGTTTAAGGTTTTCATTTTTGGCTTCAAACACACAGGCTTTCTCTGTCTTTTCTTTTCCCAACAAGTTCCCTGGCTTTGTCCCCACGCACCTCTCTATTTATCTCTGTGAATGCTACTGCTTTGTTTATAGTAGAGGTGACAAGACACAAACCAGGATTTGGGAAGAGTGAGTGGGATGGGGCTGACTTTAAGTTGCCTTTTAGGAAATGTGCTATAACTAACATTTGCATCTGGCATTTTGTAGCCCCCTCATCTTCTGTTATGTGTGAATTCCAGTTGGGTGATTCATCCTGACATGGGATTTCTTTGCTTCTTCTACTCTGCAAAAATGTGAGAGAATGAGGGGAGAAGTTTCTCATTCCTTTTGATTTTTGTAAGCAATCTTTATTTTTTTCCCATAGCCATGAAAGAAATTTTTCCGATGAGAAATGTTGCAGTTATGACATAACAATTCCATGTTTCACAACCCAACTGCTCTTCTTGTTGTGTTTCCCACCCTCATTTCTCACAATTCAAAGTAAATTGTGAGATTACTAGTACAATTAAGGCTCTGGAAAGAGGAAAACTGTGTATTATGGCCTTGATAACCCTTAAGGGAGATCAAGTCACAACTTTGCTCCAAATTCCAATTTTAGAGTTGGGTTCAACAATAGTAATGAATAGAAGAAACACAGGAAAGCAGATACGTGTTTTAAAATCATCTTGACCAGAAATGTTTATCTAGACATGTTAGGCTCCAGCAAGATGTCTATCATCTCCTCCTTCCATATATTCCAATTTGGTCAGTGTAGCCCTTATCTATTATCTGAGTACTATTACAACCTTATTTTGGAAAGGTCTCCCTGGTCACACGTACCTTAAGCTAGAGAGGAAGGCAACTGATTGCATATTTTTTTAACTGAAGTCGTTTCTGTGGAACAATACAAATTATATTTATACCATTGCTTGCAAAGATTAAGTTCAATGGAATCATCACATCCACTGGGATTAGGATTGGAAATTTCTTTGTTTAGTGGACAATGTGCATTTTTTTTTTTTTTTTTTACCAGGTAAAGCAACGTGTAAAAGGTAAAACTGAAATTGCTAACGCAAGTAACCTATCCAGAGGTTAAACATTTTGAATTAAAATACTAGTATTTGCACAGCCTAATTTCAAGCAAGAGCATAAAAGTCCTAAGAATGTGTTGTCCTGCACTTACAGAACTGCCATAAAAGATAAAACCTTACTAGGAAGTTTTCATATCCAACATTTAATCCCTTTATTCTTACTAGTATATTCTCTGCAATCCATACCCATTTTCTGTTTTCATTTCCAACCTCATTAATTTAGAATTTCATCGTCTTTTTTAAAATATTACTAGCCCTCTATCTTACCTTCTTGCTTTGAGTCAAACTTCTCCAGCTCCTTGTACAACCACTGAAATTACATTTATGCCTAAATTAATTCAACAAATTAAAGATAACTTTTTCATTGAAAATGACAAAAACCCAATTTAAAAGTATCTAAAATAAAAAGGGAATTTATTGAGCCATGCAAGCAGGAACTTAAATGGTTAATACAGAAACAGATCTCAAGCTATTGTTTGGCAAGATATAATCAGGAGTGAATTACTTAACTTCATGATCTTAATTAATAACTTTTGCTTTATTTCTCAGATAAAATCTCTTGGTATGGTAACAAGATGGCTTCTTTGAGAGCCGCAACACAAAATTCCACTCGACTAAACACTTCATCAGAAAAATGGGGGTTGTCTTCCTAATATATCTGGGGAAAAACAAACAAGCAAATTCTTGGGAAAGATTATTGTTAGTTCTGCAAGATTATGCTTCATCCTTGAATAATCAAGTGTAATGTCCAGGGGAGAGGGACCCTTCTAATAAATTAATCTAACTTGAGAGCCCAAACTCAATCAAATATCCAGTGTACAATAATAACTTAGCAGATACATAAAGAAACAATGCAATATGAGGGAGAGGGGAAAAGAAAATAAACAAATAAAACCCAAAATTGGCAATAAAAACAAGTTCCAGTTGTTGCACATATTGGCATTACAAAGTATACAGTTTAAAATAACTGTATTTACAATGTGCAAGAAGATAAAAAACATGATGAAAAAGTTAGGCAAAGAGTTGAAAATTATGAAAAGAGACAAGTAAAAGTATAAATTAAATTAATAACTTGATTGGTTTAACAGAATAGGCACAGCTAAAAAGAGAATTAGTGCTCTGGATATTACTTTAGAAGGGCATATGCAGAATTAAGAACAGAGAAACAAACATTGTAAAATGAGAGGGACTAAGGTATTTATAGGATACAGTAACAAAGTTATAAAATGTGTGGGTTAAAATCTGAAAGGGAGAGAATGGATCATTTAAAAATAGTTGAATAAATAATGGATGTAAATTTTCAATCCTAAGGAGAGATAATAGAGTATAGAATTTACTATCTTATTTATTCTAGTATTAGTAGAGTGGGATAATATGCATAGTATAAGTAGTATAGGTATTCTTCATGTGGAAAAAAATAGATTACAGATGGAATCTCAGAAATGCAGAAAGAAACAAAAAGCCGCAGCAAGATGATGAGAGTGTGGACAAATAAAAATAATGATAGTACTTATTTAACAATAATAACAATATCTTAAATATTTTAAAATACAAATTATTAAAATACACAAAAGCAGGAATATGTGTGTTAGGAGGTAACAAAAATGGAGGAAAAAATGTTCTAAGTTTCTTGAATTGCCCTGTAGAAAGGTAAAAAGAACTAATATTTGATTTTGAAAACTTAAGTAGTCATAGTGTGATTTCTATGGCAACTATAAAAAAAGCAAAAGGTACAATTTCCAAGCTAATAGAAAGAAAAGTTGGATTAATAAAAAAAATAACTAAACTAAATAAAGACATAAGAGTAGAGAAATGAAGTTAGTAAAATGCTGTTTAATCTTATATATATCAGAAATTACATTAAACATAAATTGACTAAGTTCTTTCTTTAAAATACAAACTGGCCACCTCCCAAAAAAAACCCCTCAAAACCAAATTCTGTGCTGTATACAAGCAACATCTAAATTATAAAAATACAGAATTATTTAAAACCAAAGAATAGAAAAAATATTTACAATGCAAACTTTAAGTAAATGAAAACTGTCATGCTATGTTAATATCAGAGAAAGACTTTACATGAAAGTATTAACAGAGATTGAAGATAGTCCATAATAACAAAAGTGTCAGTTAAATGGGACAATCTAACACTCTAAAGCAAAATTGTCAGAACAATGAGAAATAGAAAAATCCAGAATCATAGCAAATGAATGCATTAAATCTCTCTTGGTCACTGATAACAGAAGTAGGCAACAAAAAGAATCAGTAAGAATACAGAAAGTTTGAATTACATTATTGAAAAATTTGCCAAAATTTGTTCATACAGTGCATCACAAAGCCAGCCTCAACAAAATTTAAAAAATTGAAATCATGGAATATAATCTCTGAACACAATGTTATTAAACTGGGAATCAATTAAGAACAACAACAGAAGTCCCCATGTTTTAAACCAAGAAATATACTTCTAACTAATCCACGGGTAAAGACAAAATGGAAGTTAGAAAATGTGAACTGAGTAATAATTAAAATTCTACATATAACAGATGTTGTATTACGTGTGTTAATACAACATATTGCTTTGGTTTCAGTCATTAGGGACTTTCAGGTTGGCTTTTGTGTCCCGTGGCATTTCCCAGTCCCATCCTTTTGTTTACTAAGCATTTCCTTATTTTCTGGCATTGCAAGATACTCCAGGCTCCCCTGTTTGTCCTGTCCCTGATCTAGAAACATCAGTTTCAACAAGGTGCTCTACATCTATCTTTGTTAGAGACACTATTTTTGTGGAGTAAAATGAATAAATCTTAATTGTGCAGCTCAGTGAATTTTTTACCTGGACGTACACTTGTAACTTCTTCCTAGTTCAAGATACAGACAGAATCTCATCATTCTGGAAAGTCCTCTTAAATGGTTTCTCAAGCACAAACTCCCACTATTCTGACTTCTGTCACCCTGTTTAGTTTTGCTAGTTCTTGAGTTTCATCTAAATGGAATCGTATGGTTTGTACACTTCTGTTTCCGGCTTCTTTCATTTAACATAATTTCTTTAACATTCATCTATATTCTGTATATCAATAGTTTTATTGCAAGGTTATATTACCTCATGCCAATTTGTTATCCTTTCTCCTGTTGACAGACATTTAAGCTCCTTTCATTTTGTGTGTTTTGTTTTGTTTTTTGGTTTTGGGGGATTTTGTTTTGTTTTTTGCCATTATGAATTAACATGACTAGGGTGTCTTTTGGTAGGCATTGTCTCTCACTTAGTATGTTTTTGAGATTCATTTTGGTATCATTGAATGTATCGGTAGTTTATTCCTTATTATTGCTGACTAGTATTGCCTTCCGAGTGTACCAGAGTTTGTCACTTCATTCATCAGTAAATGAATCATGTCAATTTCAAGCAATTATAATTAAAAGTTTGATAAACATTCATGTACAGCCATTTGTGTGGATATGTTTTAGTTTGTTATGGGTGAAAATCTAGGTGGGGGGATTCCTGGGCCATATGGTAAGAAATTGTCAAAGTATTTTCCAGAGTGGCTGATTCATTTTGCATTTCCCCCCAACAATGTGTGAGAGTTCCAATTGCCCCACATCCTTGCCAGTACTTAGTTTCATCATTCTTTTAACCATTATAAGTGATATGTAGCAGTATCTCCTTGTGGATTTATATTTTCCTAATGACTAATGGCATTGAACAGCTTTTCTTATGTTTATTGCCATCTTTATCTCTCATTTCATGGAAGTGTTTGCTTAAATCTTCGACCCATTTTTGTATTGGATTTTCGTATTGTGTTTTTTTTGTTGTTGTTATTGTGAGCATTCTTTATGAAAGTCGAATACTAGTTATTTATCAGATTTGTGTTTTATAGATATTTTATCCTCAAATGTTGCCTAGCTTTTCATTTTAGTAACAGTGTCTTTATAAAAGCAAAGGTTTTTCATTTTGAAGTACAATATATCAGTACTTTGTTTGTCTCCTGATTTTTTGTGTTCTAAAAGTACTTTGCCCAATATAAAGTCACAAAAATTATCTCCTACAGATTACAGGTTAGGAGTGTGGGAGCCTTCAAGAATAATTTCAGGTTTTCTTATTTCTCTAATCAGAACTATTAGTTTTTGCTTCATGTATTTTGAAGATCTATTAGCATTTTACAGGGGATAAAAGGAAAAAAAAAACCAATGAACTAACCAAGAACAATAACAGGTTACATAGTACAGAATTTGGCCTTTCTCAAAAAAGAGGTCTTGTCTTTGTCCATGCTCCTGAGAGATGACATCTAAACATTTGGGATTTTCTGGGGCACCTGGGTGGCTCAGTTGGTTGCATGTCTGCCTTTGTCTGTCATGATCCCAGGGTCCCAGGATCAAATCCCATGTCGGGCTCCCTGCTCACTAGGGAGTCTGCTTCTCCCTCTGACCCTTCCCCCTCTTGTGTTCTCTCTCTCTCTCTAATAAATAAATAAAATCTTTAAAACAGACAAACAAACAAAACCCTTACTTCAAGGTCCATCAGGTGAGCTTTCCAGGTTGACAAAACAAGCATATATAAATACATAATGTATTATTGTCAAGAGGGTAATGTACCCTGAAGATAAGTTTTATGTTTGGGACACTCCCAGGCTCTGATCCCATATGTCTCTCTCCTTGGCTGATTTTAACATATCTTTTCCTATAATAAGTTATGTCTGTAGGATAACAGTTTTCAGTGAGTTCTGTGGGTCTTCTTATGAATTATCAAAACTTTGGGGAAACCCCTAAATGAGTAGTTGGTGTCAGAAATGAAGCTAGTCATTTGTGGGTTATTTACTCTAACTTCATAATTGGACCCAAAATTCTTGCAGTTGGGGCAGAAATCTTGTACAAACTTAGTAGTTTGTCAGTCTCTGCCCTCAACCTCATAGTTTGGCCAATTCCAGATGTAAGGTCGTATAGAAATTCTCATTATCAACCTAAAGAAAGGTCAGGATTTTTCCTGCTCCTGGCTTCTATGAGGAGTATGCTACATTTGGCTATAAATACAGGTAATTTCAGTAACTAGAAAACTCTCAACTGCATAGCACTATTATAAAACTACTGAGATGTTCTTTGTAGTATTCTTTTATATTTTTGTTATATTCTTTATATAGGCGTTTCCCATCAAATTCAGGACATTTTAAAGAATATTATTAAGTTCTTTTCCAAAAAAGCTGTACCAACTTTAGTTACTATCAGCAATTTAATAAGCTTGCTGATTTCACCACATTCTTTTTATCACAGTATATTATTTCATATTTATCTTTCATAATATGATGGGAATAAAGTAGTAACTTAATTTTTGATTTGGTTATCATATTAACCACTGTTTTATGTTTATTGACTGTATTTCTTATACAGGAAATCTGTTTATGTGCTTTACCTATTTTTCCTTTGGATAAACAGTATATTTTCTGATTGACTTTAAAGTACTTTAAATTAAATGTATTACCTTTCATCTGTCAACATTATTATAAATAGTTTCCAAGTTATTCCCTTGTTTTTTAGTTCCTTTACCTTTGTAAAATATAGAACTATATAAAAAAGTCATATATTTTTTTAATTGACCATTTTATTTAATTGAAGATTTATATATTTCAACATATTTTATGTTCTTGTTCAGGACTTCTTTCACACAGAAATTTCACTTTTAAGAATATAGCCTAAATAAATCCCAAAAAAAATAAATCCAATGTTTATGTGCCAAAATGATTATCACGATGACGCTTTTTTAGTCGGAAGCAACCTAAATGTCCCCATACAAGATAATAGTTAAATAAAGTATTCTCAAAAGTCTCAAATGGAATATTAAGTACCTTTTTAAAAATTATGTTTTGGAAACAGTTAATTATATAATGTCAGGTGGAAAAGAAAAGCATGATTTAAAACTGTGAAAGTCTAGAGGAAAGTCTAAAAGGAAAATATGTAAATATATTTTTATAAATACAATTATAAATAAAAATCTAGAAGAAAATACATCAACATATTGACTGGTTTCTCCAGGTCCTAAGATTATGAGTAGCTTCTTGGTTTTGTGCTTTTGTGTTGTTTTTTTTTTTTCATTTTTCCCCCCTTAAAGAATGCATATTACTTCAGTTGTGAAAAGGAGACCAAGAAATAGAAGCCCAGGACATAATACTAAATAGAGTTCAGTAAAATTACTTCTATTTGGTGACAAAAGTAATTTAAATTTATACTAGGTATTGCAGTTAATCAGAATAACAACAAACAAAGGTATACGTACCCTAATCCCTATAATCTGTGAGTATATTAACTTACACAGCGCAAATAACTTTGCAGATGGAATTACATTTCTGAAATTTGAAAGAGAGAAAGCGTATCCTGAATTACCCAGATGGGCCCAATATAATCACATGGATCCTTAAAAGTGGAAGAGAAAGGCAGAAGAGTTAGTCAGAGAGAGGGCATTATGAACAACAACGCAAGAGAGATTCTAAACTGGAAAGGATTTCACCTCTCTTTGTTAGCTTTAAAGACGGCTCTGAGCGACGGATTGTAGAGTCTCAGCTGATGGCCAGAAGGAAAGGGGGACATCAGTCCTTTAACCATAAGGGACTGAATTGTGCCAGTAATTTAAATAAGAAAAGAAATTCTGTCTTCCCTAGACCCTACAGTAAAGAATGAGGCTCTGGTGATACCTTGGATTACCCCACTGAGACCCATGTCAGACTTCAGACCTATAGAACTATGAAATAACAAATTTTGTTGGTTTCAGCCTCTAAATTTGTGGTGATTTGTTCAGGCAGCATGAATATAAATATTTGTTAAATGCCGCGTTGAGGACTTAAATTAGAAAAATACCAGGGTCCACGGCCTCAAGAGAAAGATGAATGCAAAAATAACCATATAGACTCTGCTAAACTGTATATGTAAAGTTTTATGAAAACAAAGGTGAAAAGTAATCGTGCCTAGGAGATTCAGGAAAGGCACCAGAAGAGAGCGATACCTGCATGTCATCGTCACTACCAAACCTCAAGAATTAGAGCTCTTATTTAGAGCATTCTCCGTAACGTCTGCTGACCTGGAAACTAATAATGTAATCTAAGTTCAAGACCACAAAGAGTAGACTTCATCAAAGCTACAAACACTAGAGATCTTCTCTGAGCCCTAAGTTCAAAAAGTGCTTCCATTAGTCCTTGATTTTAGACGGGGCTCTATTTGGACAGATTAAGGAATTTTCTTTATGCCAAGTTTAGAAAAACACTCTTATAAACGACAGATGAAATTTTTTAAATCATTTTTTATATTAATATATTATTATTTGGTTTACTGAGAAACTGATGAGAAAGTACAGAGAATCTAAGAATCACAGTGCTCCTCCCCCATAGTTTTCTCTATTATTTACATCTTATGTTAGTGTAGTACATTTGTTCCCATTGCTGAACCAATATTGATACAATATTATTAACTAAAGTCCATACTTTACCTTAAGGTTTGTTCTTCGTGTTTTACATCTTATGGGTTCTTATGGGTTTGACGAATGTATAATGATATATATCCATATTCTTAATATCATACAGAGTCTGTTCACTGGCCTAAAAATTCTCTGTACTCCACCTAGTCATCCATCCCTACCTCCCCCTGAACTACAGGCAACTGCCTCCAGAGTTTTGCCTTTTCTGTACTATCATTGGAATCATACAATGTGTAGCCTTTTCAGATCAGCTTCTTCCACTTAGCGATATGCTTGCCATTTGTGTATCTTCTTTGATGGGGTATCTGTTCAGCTCTTTTACCCATTTTTAAATTGGGCTCCATATTTTCTTATTGCTGAATTTTAAGGGTTGCCTGTTTGGCTACCAGTTCTTTGTCAGATATGAGTTTTGCAAAGACTTTCTCTCCATCTGTGATTTGTCTTTCCATTTCCTTAAGAGTGTCTTTTGCAGAGTAGAAATTTGTAATTTAAATGAAGTACAGCTTACCAATTTTTTTTCATGGATTATTCTTTTGGTGTTGTACCCAAAAAAACCATCATCAAGCCCAAAGTCACCGATAGGTTCTCTCCTGTGTTATCTTTTAGGAATTTTATAGTTTTGCAATTTACATTTAGGTCTATGATCCATTATGAGTTAATTTGGGGGAAAGAGGTAAGGTGTGTGTCTTGTTTCTTGTCTTTCTTGTCTTTTCTTGTCTTTCTCGACTTTTCTTTTTCTTTCTTTCTTTCTTTCTTTCTTTCTTTCTTTCTTTCTTTCTTTCTTTCTTTCTTTCTTTTCTTTTTTGCATATGAATGTTGTTCCAGCACCAACTGCTGAAACAACAATCCTTTCTCTTTGAAGTGCCATTGCTTCTTTGTCAAAGATCCATTGAGTATATTTATGTGGGTCAGTTGTGAGCTCTCCATTCTGTTCCATTGAACTATGTGTCTATTCTTTTTTAAAATACCATACCGTCTCGATTTATAGAAAGTCCTAGAATCAGGTAGCATCAGTCCTCCAGCTATTCTTCTCCTTCAATATTGTGTTGGATATTCTGGGTCTTTTGCCCCTTTATATAAAATTTAGAAACTCTTTTTTGATATTTACCAGAAAAGTTGCTGGGATTTTTGTTTGAACTGCACTGAATCTAAAGATTGTGTTTCAGAAGAATTGACGTTTTAACTATATATAGTCTTCCTATTCATGAACATGAAATATTTCTCCATTATTTCATCTGAGCTTCATAGTTTTCCTCATATAGATCTTTTACATAGTGTGTTTTATTTGTACCTAAGTATTTAATTTTTTTTTTGGTGTTAATGTAAACAGTATTGAATTTTATTTTTTTAAAGGCTGAATTGATTTATTTGAGAGAAAGAGAGTGAGTGAAAGACAGAGCACAGGCACAGAGGGGAAGAGCAGAGGGAGAGGGAGAAGTAGAGTCCCTGCTGAGCAGGAAGCCTGATATGGGGCTCTATCCTAGCACTCCAGGATCATAACCTGAGCTGAAGGCAGACGCTTAATTGACTGAGCCACCCACGCACCCCTAGTATTAAATTTTAAATTTCCGATTCCAATTGTTCATTGCTGGTAAAGAAGAAAGCAACTGGCTTTTTAATAAAATTTATTTTTAATTTGCCTATAGTTTACTTAGAGGGCTAAATGAGAGGTACCATTTATATTTGTATCTCAAAAGCGTGCCAGTAGAGGATTTGACCAGACTTGATTTCTGGCCGTGTTTGCCAGTGGCTATCAGTCTAGGCAGTATACAACTCATCAATGTATTAACACCTAATATTCAAGTCGGGACCTTAAATTTTTGACAGCTATTATCAGACCCCATCAGGAAAATATTTGCATCATCTCATAAAACATAAGTTTTTCTAAGGAGACATCTTCTCATAGAACAGCAGATTTTTCTGGGATAAGATGACGTCTATGGTCTCAGGATTCCTTTCTTTGTCACTGTAAAATCATCCATGTGTACACCAGTAGTCTTCCATGAGACCTGGGATGAAAGTCAATAATCTGACAGTACTTGAAGAATGCAGTCTCATCATTGGCATATTTCGCCAAAGTGAGATTTATATCTCCAATCCCTGGGTGTCTGCATTGAGAAGTATGTTCAAATTCTTACCAGTGTCCTTTCACTAAAGAGAGCAGACAGACCCCGTCAATAATAGGCTGAGGCTTCTCACTAACTGGCTACCATTAAGTATCTGGCACACATAGGCCAGTGAGTGTGATCTGGAAAGTTAGTGAGCAGATTCCTTAAATACTAAGCCCTCCTCTTATATCATAGGCACATTATGAAGTGTAGTTTTAGGTAGAAGAAAAAACACAGTAAAATACAATAAAATATGCAGTCAAAATTGGTATGCTACATAAATACCTTTTTATCTAGGCTTCCTGTCCACAGCATAGTTCTCAGAATAAATGGTAAAATCTAGATATTAAAAAGGAAGTAATGAGGTTGTTTCCCGAGGCTTTATTATGAGCCCGAGCATCGTCCGTTACTTTCACTCATATTAATTCTCATTGGTGGAATTTGCTTGCATTTCAGAGTATCAGAGAAACCTCCCCAAGGATAGGTCAACAGTTTCTAGGGAGTTGGTTAAGGCTCTACGATTTGTTTTATTTGTGTTTATTTGCTTATTTTACCAGTGAGAATGATTATTGTGGCTCTTATCTAATTTTATTTCTAGCCTATACCAAATTTCAGTTGTTTCTGTTCACATCAGTACATTCAGTATTGAATACATAGGTAGAATTATGCTAAGAACTTGGAGATACAAAGATGAATAAAATAATTTCCCTGACCTCACAGAGTTCATAAGCCTAAGAAACATTCAAGTATAAATATAGCTACTCAGATCACCAATATAATTCTTCCCTTCTCACTCTCAGCAATATAATTTTAGGAGCAGGAAGAATTACAAGAAGGCCCTAATGTTCTCTGCAAATATTCACTAAAAGAAAATTAAAAAAAAAAAATATATACTTTTTCTCTGTTATCAGTGCACATTCAACTCAAGATTAAAATGGAATTTACTAATTGACAAATTGACAATTTTTAAAATAATGTGTTCTTTAAAGTATTATGTTTTTTGTTAGGTTTAAAAAGTCATTGAATTTAAACCAAAAATCTTTTGTACTGATTATTTGTAGATTGTCAACAGGATAATTTGGATCCTATCACTTTTTTTTTCACGAGGCAAGAACTTTAAATTTCCTTTATAATTTTATAAATGGGATTAAATTTTTACACAGAGATATTCTTCCTTAATCAAAAAAATGAAACTGGTCATATATATGCTTTGACCTGATCTGTGACTGAAATGTACATTTTTATTATATGGCAAATATATTCACAAAATGGACTGAAAAGGTATTCTCCATATCCCTCAGTTTCGCTTAAGATTGATTTAGCTGCTTCCAGAGTTTAACCCAAATATCTCTTGAACACTTAAGGTATATCTCCACAGATCTAATTCAATCAAATATCCATGCCCATTCGGCTATATCCAGGTTGGAACCATGCTACGAAGATATGGTTTCCAGAGATCCATCTCCATAACGAATGAACAGAAGGAAGGAATGCGGTAAACTAAAACCACAACTAGAAAGACATCAGTGTCATTTCTCTCTGTGGAGGGTAAGCAAATCTTCCAGTTTTCCCAGGAGATTCCAGTCTTAAGCACAATGTTCTCATGCAATTATTAGCAGTGTCCTCTTTTAAGGACAGTGTGTTGGCTTGGACAAAGAATTATCTGATATGCTTAGACTTTACTGGTATGGTGTGAATTAACTTGTTAAAAAATAGTTCTTCATTTTGGCTATGATTATTGTTTCTGGCCATAAAATGAGTTTGCTTCTAAGATTTTAGTTTATCAAGTGCATAAGGAATGCCTGTAAGTAGGGACAAGCAGGTTAAAATGTACATGATTAGCAAAAATGTAAACCCATGTCATCCCAAAATATCTACATGTAAATCGAGATAAGAAATAATTTAGGCAGTTCTTTCCAGCATTTAGAACTTACAGTCAGTTAGATAAGGCACTGGAATCCTATATAGTACTTGTCACTGATTTTTTTTTTTTTTTTTTTTTAGATTTCAGGGGGCCATGTTGACTTTCTGAGATGGATTTTCAAGATTTTTTATCATGGCGATCACTAACTTTAAGACCGCTTTCATTTGAATACAGAGAATGGCCATGATACTCAAGGAAATGATAAAATAATGGAAGATTTAGTATTAGTTATTCATCGGAAATAATCAATTTTGGTACATGTGTTAAGCACAGGGAAGAGGAAAGAATCTGGATATGATGTCTTCTAAGCAGGTATTTTTTAGAAAATTGTTTTGCCAACTTTTAAAAAGGTGTTGTCAGCTTTTTAATGGGGGCTAATGATAGAAGTCTGAGTACTCCTCTCCTGGGCTCTGAACATTATCATCTACAAAAACTTGGACTAAGATTCTGAAGCTCACAGAGAAAAATTTGTCTCCCTGACCATAGAATTGTATACATTCCACTCCGGTTTCATGGTTTCATTTCATCTTCATACACTCTCTCCAGAGAGAACCAGATATGCAAATTGGAACCAAAACATAAACAAAGAATCCATCCCATGGTACAATCCTCAGAGGAATGACAATGCTCAGAAGAAAAGAAGTTTATGAACTCCATGTTTAGTGGAAGCAGGCTACAAAAGAGTTTAGCTGTCCTTCTAGAAAACAAAAATTAATTTGCTTTGGCCAAATTAAAATTAATTAAAATTATGCAATGTTGCCCTTGTGTTAATTTTAACAGTGAGGTTGTTGTGATTTAAGGCTACAATTAGTTCTAGTGTTTGAAAGAGAAGCTCTGTAATCGAGACAGGACATTTTAATAATCCTGGTTATAAACATTTAATACATCATCTTTAGGGACTCACAAACACATTGTAATTAACTTTTACAACTGAAATAAATCAGATTGCATTAGCATATTGCAAAGGAAAAAATCATTTGCATGATTGAAAACAGCTTCAGAAAATTATGTATAACAGGCTTTGTGCAAACACCAGCACAACTTTTACCAGGTTTCTTGAATGAGGATTATTTTTAACAAGTACAGTTTAGGATCCCTGTGCTAATAATAGCTTTTACCATAAAAGGAAATATCCTGGTTCTCAAGAAGGAGCAAAAGTCATTCTGTGGTCAGTAGGACTATGTCCAACCTTATTGTAAACTAATTGGGGAACATCCAAATAACGGTATAGCATGTACTTGCTCTTTATCTACTTTCATGCTAGGAGCAAGCAATTTGGTCAGGAGAAAATAATTTTTAATTTATGTATTATTCATGTTTCCAGTGCTACAATCATCAGCTGGAAGAGGCATATTGGACTTATGAGTGTCCCTCTGACCAGCACCTACTCTGCTCCATAGAATGTCAACCGCTTCTTGACTGTTTGAGCTTCCGTTGACAAAATGGTCGCTCTGCCCTTTCACTTTGGGAAGAATAAAGTGAATTAAGTTCTTATTAAATACGGGCTATTATTTTTGTCAAGGATTTTTCAGGTCAAGTGAACCAGTTTGATAACACTATTGATCCTTTGCTTCTCATCACTCATGTGGTCAATGAGTGATCACTGGTGGCTGGGTAGTTGTCAAAAGCACAAAATCTGTAGTTATATTTCCCAGGTTTGAAACCTAGTTCCACCACTTAGTTACTCTGGGACATTGGGTTCTATGCCTCATTTTCTCCATCTGTAAAATGAAGATAATAAAGTAGGTATTGAAAAGTGCTCTTTGAAGATTAAATCAGATAATGCATGCCGTTTATCTTTGGATGATGCCTGGAACATAGTAAGCACTCATTAAATATTAATGATCATCACTGTAATTTTTATTTCTGTGGATTATCCTTAGGCCAATGCCTAAAAGAAGAAAAGAATCAGTTCATTGCTGTCTGGAAGCTAGTTACTTTCCAGCATAGACTTTACCCAGGGCTTTTCACAAATACACAGTGTGGTTCCCACCTTTCGGTTCATTTACTAGATTGATATTGTGCCTCTGCTATGTGCAAAACATTATCAGATTTACAGGAGAGGACATGTGTGAGACTTTGGCACTGAAGCCAGGGTAGACAAAGCAAAATCTGGAGTTAATCAGAGGGTCAGAAGCCTTACCAAGTTGTGAAATCAGAGTGAGGGGGATAGCCAAGTTCAGATTCCAGGTGTGAGGCAAAGCCAGTACAACCCCCAACTCCCACTCCCCTCCCAAAATCCCCCTAAAAAGAGAAGAGAAAAACAAACAATCAATTCCCAAGTAGAGCAGGACAAAAGTCAACATCTATGGATCAATCCTTGATCCAAAGTAAGAAACAGGGTGAGGCATGTGGGTAAGGATACTTTTAGTTGCATTTAGGCTCTGTTCTCAAGACAATTCTAAAAATAGTCTTTTCTCCCTGCTAGATCATGTGAATGATGAACACCTAAATGAGGATGACACCGTTTTGGAAGGAGTTGAATGCTGGGTAGAGATTCCTGAGAGGTAGGTTAGAGCCGGTCTTTGTGAAACCAAGTAAGACAGAGTAGTTTAATTTCTTTTGGGCGGAGTTTTACAAATGACAGGTTAGTGGTTTCCCTTCAAGTTAAGTATTTATATTCAGATTGCTATTTAATCTGGATTCTGGAAATAGACACGGAATGAACTGGAAATACAATTCAGTCATAGAAGTCTTCCTCATTTGGGTCTTTGAAGGAAAAAGAGGGTTCCCTATTCTGCCCCATTTTGGGGGAAGTACCCAGACTCTTCAAATGGGAAACTTCTCTTTTCTCCTGAGGCCATAGTTTATTGACTTAAAAGAGCAGTAGCTTAATTAACAGAAGAAATGAAGCCTATTGCATAATTAACTAGACATTTACCTAAAATCAATAATCTAATTGCCACACCTACAAAGGGGATAATTTTCCGCCTATTGAAAACGATTTATTTATATCTATGTGTTAACAAGGTGATTGGTGGTTTGTTTAAGAGACTAACCCCATCTGTAAAGTGATAATTTATTGAACAATCAATTAATCTTTTTAGTATTGCAAATGTAAACAAGCAATGAAGAGCCACACTGTGTCCGCTTTTGAAAGGTCAAATTTAGGAGACGTCCATCCTATGTTCTTTCTCAATCACCACTAAGATGTGTGAGCAATGATTATGATTTTATTTTAACCATCCCTTTGGACTTATTTCTTTCATGAGGAGCCAATAACATGTAAAATATTTGTAAATACATAAATCACCAATTTAGACCTGTATCCTGTCTTTACAATGGATTCCTAATCTAAATTGTATTTCCCTTTTTAGAGATACACATCACTCTGTCCCAATATACCCAGCTATATATATACCCTCTGGGCTTTTAATCCAACAGTGTGAAGAATTGTTTCATATCTAGGAGAATGAATTACAACCTTTATCTAGGAATATGGGTCAATGTCAAAAAGCTGTAAAGTTTAGGTTGAATTAAGTATCCCAGAGTCTGCATGCTTGTCCAAAGTTTATTTTAATCTTTCCCCTCTGCACAATTGGGTGTGACGTTTCCCAAGACTTAAAGCACTTCCTGTTTTATGATTATTCTCAAAGCATTTCATTTCTTAAAATACTGTCATAGCTTAGTATGAATTCTCTTGCATCTACCTTCAAAGTTGACTTTCATTCAAATTCTAACATTTATACCAAGATACTCCATTCTACTAGACACATAATCTTAATAATGATGATATCAGCCTGCGCATAGGTCAGAGGAACAATTTAAAGTATCTACAAAAATTTCTAAGACTTGGTCTTTGAAGGTCTTTACAAACTCATAAAATGGAAGTGTGTGCTAAAGGGCAAACAGGGTGGTGGTCATGGAAAAATATGGTCTACCAAGCTGATTAAATAAAAAGAAATTTCTAGGTCTTAGGCCAGGGTTTTAAGTTGGGATTAGTACAGTGATTCTTCCTCTAGGGTTCTAGATCAAGGGGCCCATGAAATTGGACGGCCAACAGTTGCAGCTTTATTTTCACTGATTTCTAACAAACACAGCATTTCGTTTCATTATGAGTGTGGTAAAACATAGTAACAGTATTAGCAATACTTACGATTCGTCGCCAAGAGATGGATACAATTCTATCACATTAAATATGTCGCAGATACTTCAGGACCTCCTGTATGCTCATTACATCTTTGACAGGATGGTAGGTAGAAGACCTGTCACTAGATCTTGTTACTTCCTATGTTAGCAAAGAAGCACGTACATATTTTGATATTGAGTTTGTCTTATCAACATTTTAATGATTGTGTTTTAAAATGTGTTTTATATTATTCACTTAAAATCATTTTTTCTAAGACAGGTTTTATAGGCTTCATCAGATTTCCAAAAGCATCCATGGGTTCCTATCTTTGGAAAGACCCTTGCCTTAGAGTCTACATGGAAAAGGCATAGCAAGGTGCTGACTTCCTGTATAGTGCACGAGGCAGACTTGCTCACAAATGACAGATGCATTCCCCTGAGTATGCGCTCAGACTCAGAAACCTTCTTATCAAAGTACTATTACCAACTATTAATGCAATTATTAATAAATGAGATTTACTCTAAGTCTTTTATGCCTATGAGAACACTCTGAGGTGAAATTTTCTGCAAATGATGATTATAACAATAGCTATCATTTATTGAGTACCAGATATTTTAGGTAGTTATCTCACTCACCAAGACTCATCACAATCCCATGAAGTGGGTGTTACTGAATAGATAACAAAAATAGCTTCAAAGGTGGCAGAGACGGTTTTCTTCTGCTTCTTCCAGGATCCTAACAGCAACAACAGCATCTTTTTCTTAGAGAGCGAGAGAGAGAGAAGGAACGAGGTTACAAATGTTCAGGAAGCCTTTGGTTGCCAACAGATATGGACACAAAGTAAACATTTTATCATTATTGTAATATGTGGCACTTAACACTCAAGCTCCTTTGTGGTTTTGAACGGTGGTTATCGATGCTTTATTGTTGCTGTTGAAAACAGAAGATTAAGAGGGAAACCCAAGCACTAAGTTGAGGGGGAAAGAAATGTTCTGATTGGAGCTGTTTCACTGATGGCAATCCGCAGGCGGTGTAGAAAATGTCAGCCCGTCTTGAGTCCTCGTTTTTAGGTGAGACTTCTGTGCTGGGCACGGAGGTACCATGGCACTGAATAAGGCTCCTCCTGTCTTCCAGGGGTTCGCAAGTTGGGGAGGGACTGCCGTAAAAACTGTACCAAAAATCAAAAGGAAAGTAATATTAGAGCCAATGTTTATCAAGTACTGCTGTATGCCAAATACTTCCCTAAGTGATTTACAATTAAGTCATTTAATTCTCAAAATAACTCCGAGAGCTAAACACTACCATTATTTTCCCCATTGTACAAATGAGGAAACTAAGCCAAAGAGAGATTAAGTTAGTTGCCCAGAGACACACAGCATGGAGTGATCGAGCTGGGATTTTGACCGGAGGACAGGCTCTAAACCCCTGTCGCTCAGAATAAACCGAATGTTCTGAGGGCAGTGACATCAGTGATGAAAGAAAGACGGATTCTGATTGAAAACCACAGGTCACTTTCCCGAGCTGTGTGTGATATGCATTTAAACACTTATTTAACTTATTTGACTCAACAGATAGTCCCCGAGTCTCTGCTACGATAGTATTAGCTGCTTCTGGGTGAAGCATCACCTCCGTTACAGAGACTTTTAACCCTTTCTCACCTGGCCCAGGGAAGCAAAGAACTGTTTGGCAAAATCAAGGGGTCACTTAAATTGTATATAAATAGTCACAATTTTGTATACATTTTCTATCAAAAAGTGACCGGGATGCCTGGGTGGCTCAGTTGGTTGAGCAGCTGCCTTCGGCTCAGGTCATGATCTCAGGGTCCTGGGATCGAGTCCCGCATCAGGCTCCTTGCCTGCTTCTCCCTCTGCCTCTGCCTGCCACTCTGCCTGCTTGTGCTCTCTCTCTCTCTCTCTCTCTCTCTCTGACAAATAAATAAATAAAGTCTTTAAAAAAAAAAAAAGTGACCGTACTGACCGAAGCCAATTTTAAATAAGGGGAGTGTCACCCAGGAGGCAAAATCCCCATGAGTCTGGAAGGTATTTAAATGTTCATTGTGGGATCTCCTCCCACATTCATATACACTGATTTTTACGTAAAATTTTAAAAATTTGCAGATGTGTTTAGCATAGGGAGATGGCATTGCATGATTTTTTTTTTTCTTTCACATTTTCAGGAGTCCTACATTATATTGTACTTGGAAGTAAGAGAACAGTTAAATCCACTATAATGCTCGGTCTTTTCATTTATTTTCAAGAAAAGACCTTTTTTTTTTCCTTGAGAAGTCATTACTCAACCAGGGAGGGCGTACTTCTTACTATTTAAATTTTTTAAACTTATGTTATACTTGCTTCGAACATAATTTAAACGTTCAAATAATTTTGGCCATGGAAATGCCTGCTTAAGATGAATGTCCTTCATTGTTCCATTGGGTTTCTGAAATGATCTATTTGGACAATATTGCTGCTATTATCCAATTTATGATTTTTTTTCTTTTAGTAAGAGTACACTTGACAGACTGCTTTACTTTTGGTAAAAGGCTAATTTTCTTTTTCTTTAAGTTATTATTATAATTCCAATTGGTTAATGCACATATAGTAGGTTCAGGTGTACAATATAGAGATTCAACACTTCTATGTGTTATCCGGTGCTCATCAGGACAACAACACTCCTTCACCCCCATCACCTGTTTCCCCCATCCCCCATGTAGCCCCCGCCCACCATCAGTTTGTTCTTTATAGGTAAGAGTCTGTTTCTTTCTTTTTTTTTTTTGAGATTTTATTTATTTATCCGAGAGAGAGAGAGAGAGAGAGAGAGCATGAGCAGGGGAGAGGGGTAGAGAGAGAAGCAGACTCTCTGCTGAGCAGGGAGCCCAATGCTGGGCTCGATCCCAGGACCCTGGGATCAAGACCTGAGCTGGAGGCAGACACTTAACCAGCTGAGCCACTCAGCCACCCAAGAGTCTGTTTCTTGATTTGCGTCTTTCTGCCTTACTTTTCCCTTTGCTTGGTTTGTTTCTTATAAAAGGCTAAATTTCTAATTCAGAGTTGGTTATGTGCTCCAATGGGCCCTTTAGGAGACTATGTTCAGAGTGTATAACAGACTAAGAACTATCACAATCAATTTTAACCACTGGGACAGGATAGAGTATACCCACGACTAAATAAAAACCCATTTCTAGACTGCAGTGAAACGGGAGGCCCTCCAAGTTCTCAGTGGTAAATTCGTAACAGAGAAATCAGGCATAAGCAGGTAAGGATTGGAGTCATTGCCAGGAGATGCCAAGTCAGGCCAGAACAAATACCAGATTAGCAAATCTGAAATGAGAGTTTAGAAAAATTGATGAGATAAAAGCAAGATGAGGGAAACTATAATTTGTACATCAGAGGCTCAAGTACATTTGCCTACTCAGGATTTTGGAATAATGAAGCCTCTTTTCGGAATGCACAGACCAGCCCATGAAAATGTCCCCTGGAAAGATCTTGAAATCTTTGTATTAAAAATTCCCGTTATCTGGGGCGCCTGGGTGGCTCAGTGGGTTAAAGCCTCTGCCTTTGGCTCAGGTCATGATCTCAGGATCCTGGGATCGAGCCCCACATCGGGCTCTCTGCTCAGCAGGGAGCCTGCTTCCCCCTCTCTCTCTGCCTGCCTCTCTGCCTAGTTGTGGTCTTTCTCTCTCTCTGTCAAATAAATAAATAAAATCTTAAAAAAAAAAAAAAATTCCCAGCATGCCTACTTCCTTTCACTTTGAATTCTCCTTAACTACCAGGGCTCACCGCATCTTCGCCAGAAATAAACCCTGCGATTTTCCTTGCCTCCATGGAAGTGGACAAAAGCTGGGCTCCTGATGTCAGAGGGGCTGGGGTGCGTGGGGTCAAGGTGAGGGGAAGCCCACACAGGTGGACCTCACTGCTTTTTATTATTATAAAGAGACTAACTACACTGAGGTTTCTTTTAAAATAGAATTTTCACTTCGCCCCTCAAACTGCCCTAGATAGTTTGTTTCTAATAGTTTGTCCATTATCAATTCTTTCTGGCCTTGGGAGAGTTAGCGTAACGCCTTTAACCCTCTCCTGGTTATGCTTCCTCTTCTCTGTGATTTCCTTTTATTTCATTGGACTTTAACCAGCCATACACAAACATCCCAGCTAATCTTTCCAAATTAGCACAGCACCAGCTCTGGAAGGTCTCATTAGATGTGCAGCTGAGATTTATCAGATCTCATTTGCCTAATATGGAGCCTAACTTTGGGCACCTGGCCCTTGCAGTAGGGGGTAAGGGAGAATAGGAACGGGTCTTTTGTCACTGCTATGCAGACTCACTAATTTGCTCCGCCTAATAAAATTACAAATGAATACAGCTTTATTCACATTGCCTTTATAGGTTATAATAACCTTGGTACCCCATAACCTCCTGCTAGCTGAATTAATCAGATCATATTAATATTTCTTCTTACTTTCTTTTAACTGGTTCTTCTCTTAATTAAAGGGGCCAAAGACGTAAACAGGGTAGGTGACTAGAAACATGGCGTCAGGTTATAAACAAGGCTCATTAAAAAGATGGATGTGCGGGCCGACTGCAAAAATTGCTTACTTCGCAAGTGTACATTTTGTAATTTCCTGACGACTAAAAGAACTAATGCCAGATCCCACCCCCTCCCTTTTGCACATGTATAAAAGATGATAATTTTTGAATGCTGGGGTGGGAACGGCCAAACCGAGGAACCTATTCATCAACTAGAATAAGGTCTTTCACATTATAAGACTCTGCACTCCTCCAGCCTACGAACGTGAAATGTATTCGGAAGTGGAAATGGGGGGGAAATAAACAACAGGAAATGATTTAAAAAGAAAAAAAAAAGAACTTTTAAGAGAGAACATTAAACATATGATACCACAGTTAAATTTGAAAGAGAAAACGAGGGTCTTCTTAAAAGACAAATAAATCTTTCAAACTCCCCCCCCGCCCCCCCCCATCAAGTACGCTGTGGATATGCACGCACGTGTTTGCTTGCACACGCAGGGCAATGAGGAGCTTAATCTTGATGCACGAGAGCGAGAATCGTTAAACTGGACAGCCTACACCATCAAGCTCACAGGAAGTTGTAACTACAAAATGCATCAGAGCTGGGAATAGTGTGGTGTAGGAAAATTCATTCAGGTGTATTTTCCATTGCTGTAAATCCTTCGTATCCACTTGCACGTGGAAATGACGGTATGCCTACATGGTCATGATCAATCCGTTCAGGTAGATGGAATCGATGTGTGCATTACACGTGCATTCTCTAAACGGTGTGTTTACATATTACGCATTTGTAGTCTAGGCGTATGTATATTTAGGATACATGTTTTTATTTGTTCCCTCCCACACCTAGAGATGCGACCTCAGTTCTGGGTGTCGTTTTTGAAACTGTTGCTCGCATTCCCTTGGCCAGGCAGGAAGGCACCTGCATTTTTATCCTCAGAGCAATTACTAGCAAAGCCCAAGCTCGGATTTCCTGCCCTTCCATCTCCCTTCTCAACACGAGAGAAAGTCATTCTGACAGGATGATACACAGCGTGACCAGGCAAGACCTCACTCCTTCATGAATAAATTAGAGATGAAAGTTTAACGGATCCCCTTGCATTTTTATGGAGGGACCTCATCCTAATTTACCTAAATGCTTTGAGTAAAAGGAAAGAAAATGGAAGAGGCTAAGGTGGAAAGGTTAAAATCTGTGTTTAAATGGAGGTGTTTTTTTTTTTGTTTCCAACACGCCATGCCACACAGATGCCTGTAACTGTTCTAATGATTCCTTACTCAAACATTTAAGGGAGAAACTCAAGGAAGGAAGAATTTTTTTTCCCCCTCTGCCAGTATTGCTTTTTATATGAACTGCTGCAGGTGTGACCATTGATTCAAGAAATTCCTTACAGATAGACTTTATATAGCTAGATTATAGATATAGTAAACACAGGAATGGAGACTCTGAACGATCTGTATTTAAGATATTATTTTTCTCAATGGAGCTCGAACTGCGGCAATGGAATTTTTTTTTTTTTCATAAAACACTTCTAGGATATGCTTCAGCGAGTGATCTATTTCAGTATTTTCCCCACCAGTGCATTTTTAGTACCAGAAAGGCATGCCATGAGATGGGCTGTGTGGTCCAAATATTAGGTTTGCCCATGCAGGATCAGACCAGTGGGCTAATGGTTTTGGAATCCCGCCCTTGGCATTCATTGGCCATTACCTGCTGCTTCAGAAGCCAGGAATGAATTTGCATGACCCCAGCCCTTCAGATGTCCCCTGTGGAAAAATAGGAAATTGGCGAGTAGGATCATTTCACGGATGTGCTGAAGTTGCCATTCCTGGAAATCTTTGGCTTCGGCTCTTCGCCTGGTAAGTTCACCTGCAAATATAGGAGGAATCATTCCCATTTGCAAATTGCTGGTTTTATAGGGAGAGGAAGAACCCTCCGAGTCCCTTCGTAGTCTTTCTTGCCTTTGGCTATTTAAAAGGTTGCTAAATACCATGTCCTGATAATATTGGGGTTAGATGTGCACACTTGTCAGGCACGACTGAAACAATGAGAAATCATACTTTTTAAAAAGGGTCAAAGAAGAAAATTAAATTGCTTTGATCCACTGTTTTGTTTTTTTTTCCCCCACTGTTTTTTTTTTTAATGGCAGCTTAATAAGCAGTTGTAAAATGATGAAGGAAAAAAATAAATTAAAAAATAGAAGCAAATCGATTCATTTTGCAATTCCACTAGTCCCTTAAAACTTGAAATGTGCTCGAGGTTGTCCGTATGTGTTTTATGTTTGAAATGATGTTTCCCGGGCATCAAACCATCGTGACATCTCATTGCACTTTGTCCTAATAAGGTAAACTTTCAAATCTAGTCCATGGCCTGTCACGTAAACATTTTTATATTTTATATTTGTTACATTTTTATTGTAACTTTTTCAGAATTATTATATCTGTCTCAAAAATAAATAAACCTCAAGGATAAGACAGACTATTTTCAACTCAGTTCCATGTGATTCCGTACTTTAATAGCCATTCTAATCTAGTATTAAGTTAAAGCTCTCTGTGTGACGGGAGCTTCTTATCCTACGTTGTGTGTTTTGCTAAAATGACTAAAGCTTCTGAAATAGTCACCAAGATCCACCCTTAAAAATTTTGCCAACATCTTAATTAGCGTGTGGGGGCACCTTTTCAAAGAGTCCCACCGACTAGCTGTGTATATTTTTTCGAATGTTAAAAGTTTTTTTTTTTCCTCCTCCTTTGATCGTTTTTCTGAAATGAATGTCTGTTTCCCTCTCACTGTTCGTCATTAGAGGAGTATAATTTCATGACCCCTTTCTTCTACTTGCAACTTCCTCTAAACAAAAGGACACAATAAATAAACACAGGAGATAAGACAGTTTCTTCCCCCCCACCCCCCACCCCCCACCCCCTTCCCTTGAATCTTGTGAGTGGCCAGAACCACTTTAGTCCTTCAAATATTGTCCTGAATTAGTATCCACGCTGATGCAGTGAGGCTAGAGTGTATGATAATAATAAACACCAAATGGGGTTCCAGCTGTAATCTGGGTATTGATATATATTTTTTCTAGTTCTTTTGGCAAACCTATCTTGCTGACTATACTGATGAAGGTTGCAAGTAATTGTGTCCGCGTTTCTGTGAAAGATAAATGACCTTCCTTCCCAAGGACGCTTGGCCAGGCCTTAATCCTGAGCGTGTGTGTGTGTGTGTGTGTGTGTATGCGCGTGTGTGTAACTGTTTTTTGAAGGCCTGACAAGGCATCTTGATCATTTCCTCATTTTGAGGCCTACCCACAGCCTCCTCCATGGCCCCCCCTGTCTGAAATATTATTATTCTGTCGTGAGGCCTTCTTCGGCCAGGACGTTACTTCATTTCCACCTTTTGTCTCAGGCTGAATGTGAATGATGCTCTTTCAGCAATATACAGCCGCTTAAACTCCCAGCAGCTGCCTTACATAAATATACAACACCCGTCTCGCCCTATAACTCACTTTAGGCCTGGAAAAATAGTGACTTCCTTTATTGGTCAGATTCTCTCCCAATTCCCAAAAGCTGTATGTTCTCACCTCTGAGGATCCGAATCTTCAAGTTTCCATTTGTCTCAGCACTATTCCAGTGGATTGCCAATAAAAAGGATTCCCATTTTTATAACCCCTGAGAACACAGGAGCTGGCTTTCCAGAGAAACCGATCCACCTCCCACCCCTCCCCACCCCGCCAAGCAAACAAACAAATAAAACCTCCCTACCACTTACCAAAAAGCGGTATTTTGTCTTGAGGAGAGATGGCCTTCAAACCAAGTGAGTCGGGGATTCAGTAAAATGTGAAGCTTGGTCTCTGAACACATGTGTTACATTGCAGAAAATCTGTATTTGTTTTCTTCCTTGAGAGAACAAATCGGGAGACACGGCATGTCATCGTTAAAATAACACAAGCTCCTAGGTGTATTCGATAGTCATAGATGCAAGAGACTATGCCTAAAAAGAATACCAAATTCACATTACCTTAGTTATTTGACCTCTGTTAAGAAATTCTGTTACTTCCCTCTGCCTCTGAAATGAGGGTGTTTTTTTTTTAGTGGGTGGGTTCTACTGAATTTATTTACTAAAGGATACTAGGAAAGAAAAGTGCTTTTGAAATTAACATTGCTATCCCATGGAAAGGTGCTAAAGGCACTTGATTTCCTTCCAGATGCTCAGGGGGTGTGGAGTTAAGCTCCGGTCCTGCTTAAAAGCTGTAGAAGGTGGAACTACTTCCTACGTATATCTGAGCCTCAGTTGCTACATCTGTTTAATGGGGGCTAACTACCTCCCTGTCATGTTTTGCAAATTAAAAGCGAAAATATGTCTGGGCGCCTGGGTGGCTCAGTCCATTAAACGTCTGCCTTCGGCTCAGGTCCTGATCCCAGGGTCCTGGGATCCAGCCCCGCCTTGGACTCCCTGCTCAGCGGGAAACCTGCTTCACCCTTTCCCTCTGCTGCTCTCCCTTCTTGTACTCTCTAGGTCAAATAAATAAATAAAATCTTTTTTAAAAAAAGAAAATATGCCTTAATGAGTAAAACCCAAAATGCTCTACAAATGGGAGATCTCACATTTTATTTTATTTTTTTTTGTCCTCCATAATAAAGTTGTGGCTACTATATGCAACTTTTAAATAAAAATGTTCTGAAAGGGCAGGAACATGAGATGGAGGAAATGAGCACCTTGGGCATATGCATTTGTGCCACAGAACCACACAACCGAGAAGGGCAAGAATATTAAATACTAACGCGCCAAACTACACTTTAAAAAGACGTAAGCTAAAAAAAAAAAAAAAAAAGATGTAAGCTCAAGAAACAGGGAAATTTGTCAGATTAAAGTCAGTGATAGCCCTATGTTTTATGACCTCGCAACTCTCCATAGGAGGAAGAAAGATGATTGCAGGCATATAGCATGTGTTAGCCGAAGGGACTGCCTGGGAGCTTTTTGCCAAGTACAAAGCAAGGGTTGTTCCTGTTTCATGCAAAACTCTGGCTTTGGGAGGTGTTTTCCTTTTGTGCTCCCAGCATCACTCCAAAGCAGGACTGATTATTTTGGGAAGTCACCTAGCTGTGTTCAATATGTTAAACCTGCCCCCGAAGATAGCTCCCAAATTAAGTCAAATTATTTGTTCAGCATTTACGCTGAATATGCCCTAGAAATGCGCAGTGTCTTCATTTCTACGCCTTCTCCTTGGATAGATGTGCAGCAGGGGCTTTTTACAAACTCTTCTACACTCTCAGATCAATCAGACCCAAATCTCCAAAACTGTCCCTCTGAATGGGAGGCGATTGTAATCTTATAGCCCACATCATCCAAGGCAGCCCAGAGTCTTCTATTGCCCATTTCCTCAAACCGCTGTGGGTGGAACTTAACATTTTCTTAGGGTCAAAGGTTCCCTTGTCAGTGGGGAAATTTTTCTGCTCTAAATGAAATGTTACAAAATACATTTCCCCCACAAAGCTCTGGACTCGGAGCTGTTTTATTTATCTGACCATTCGGAGGACTGTAAAACATGCTGTTTCACATTGTAACTAACATAAGCCCTTTTTTTTTTTTTAAAGCGTGCCTTGAGTATTTGCAATTGTTATCAGCCCCAGATGTATCCGAGTGTCAGCGTGACGCTCTGCTAGCTGGCTCAGATATACAGAATGTAATTAGCTCAAAGGCCTCTGAGCTAAGTTTGTAGTAGAAGCAGTGCCTGAGAATAACCATTTGGTCCTCTCCCCTCCTCCTCTCCCCCTCCAACGCACCCTCCCCCCCAAAAAAAAGGGTGGCAAAGGTTAGAATCTATTGTTCGTGATGCTGAAGTTCTGATCGGAAAAAAATTCATGTTCTAATGGAGATTTTTTAAATGAGAAAGAGCCCGTGGCAAAAGTTAGCTGGGGAAGAGGGACAAGATTAATCAAAGCTAAGACTGGAAGTGGACTGGTCGAGAGAGAGCCTTTAAGGGAAAAGGTGGTCCTCGCTGAGCTTTAAGACTGGCTGCTCGAAATCTCAAATCCTAGTACTTTGCTTTCCTCTCCATTTGGTTTTCCCCTCCTAGACCTTCAACTTTTAAAAATGTATTCAAGAAGGAACATTTGCATTTTCTAGGCAAGGCTTCCCAACCTGTGCTCCAACCTGGGGCTCCTTCTAGAGAAATCTCTTAGGTACCATGAAGAATGCAAATCTGGTATGATGAAACAAGGATGGGCATAGTGTGATCTGAGCTGCATTTTTAAGAAAACCCATCAGTATGTCAGTTTCCGAAAAAAAGGAGGGGGGCAAACCCAAACAAAAATAGGTGGGTCCATTTACCCGATGCTGTACACATTGGTGAAGGCAGCGTAATTCCTTCCTGACCCTTGGAGGAAATCAGTTTATGCCCTGAAGCATGAAATTTGATTGTAATTATTTTAGCCTGCTCTGCTACATATGTTATTGATGATCTTTCCTAAAAATCACCAGCCTTTTAGAAATCCTGCCACAGTACTTGACTCAATGACCTGTAAGGTATACATAATAGAAAATAAACCATGCAGGGTTTCTCTATTGATTGTTTCGTAGAAACTCTCTCTTCCTAAACAGCAAAGCACCAGTGTTATTACAAGGGTGGTGTATAAAACAAGATCATATTTACAAATGCTTATGTATTTACGAAAGATGCAAAGTCTCCATGAGTTAACAACTGCCGGGAAATCTCATGTGTCTTAGACAACCCAAAGTTCAAGTAGACATTTTGCCCTCAGCTTATAGAAGGCTGTGTTGTGGGGGTTTTTTGTTTGTTAATTTGTTTTGTTTTGTTTTGAGGTTTTGTTTTTGTTTTTGTTTTTAGTTTTTTTTGCTTTTTGGGTTTGTTTATTTTTTATCTTTTTTTTTTTTCACAAACACAGTGAAGTGACAGGTCGAGACAATTGTCAAGGGGTTTCCAAGCACACTGTTTAGACACATACCGAGGTGAAGATCCCATGTTGGCATATATATTTATCAAAGTTTTTAAATGAATTTCCAATTCCACACTTTGCCTTCCTGCTCAGCAAGTGAGTAAAAATGCTAGATATGTAAATAAATAATCGATCAATCAAATAAGCCAGATAATAGAAGATTACGATTTCCTGAATCCCAAACTGGAGGCTTGTGGTGTTTATGGGTTTGGTCGCTGACCTACTCTCCTTTCCCAGCTGATTTTCTTATCTTAATAAAAATCAAAGACTTTTCTTGGAAAGCAGAGAAAGTCGTTTTTCACAATACAGGAAATATATGCCAGTATCAGTACATTTTCTGTTATTTTGCTCTTTGGAGAAGGCTGCCTTCCAGTCTGAGCAAGAAAACCTAATTGAAACAATTAAATCTTGACTACATCTTGAATCTCCATCCAAATGCCCTGCTAGACCAAGTTTTGTTCAGAATTTTGAATGGTTTCGGGTACATGTGTTTTTTTCTTTATGCTCTGCTTCCAAATACTTAATGCAAACCTACTATGTGCTGTGGTCCTGATCACAACCCAGTAATCAGACATGACCACCTGGCCCCATGGAACTTCTGCCTTACCAAGTAAGAGCAATATTACAAAAACTAATCATGCAACTAATTCTTGATTAGCCCTGCAATAAGTATGAAGAGGGAACAGTGAGTAGTGTGAAAGCCCAAGGAAACAGGACCTCAGATAGTGGCTGGGAAAAGGGGGGCGGGTTCCCTGAGGAGGGATGTCTGAAATGAGATTTGAAGCTCCAATAGGAACCAAACAGGTGGGAGGTGAAACATTTCACACAGAAGAAACATCTCTCTTTCTCAGAGGAATACACTTGACTTTGCTTGGAGGTCTGAACTCTTCATTTAGAGGAAAAGTCAGTGTCAGCACATTCCGGACAAGGTATGTACAGGAAACCTGTTCGCTGAGTTCCCACGGGGACGGTTCTAATCTCAGGACATCCCTGCGACTCTTTTGGACTCCACGGTCATTTTTTCTTCTGAGTTTGCTCCCATGGCCCCTGATTTGGCTCCGGCGAGGAATCAAAATGTCTCTTGTGTAAAGGCTGTGGGACCCCAGAGATGAAACTCAACCCAGCCTCATTTCAGGGGGAAAGAGGTTTAAGATATAAAGAGGCAGGAGAAAGACTTTATAAGATATCAGAATATTCAAGAAGAGGAGAAAAGAGAAATGGCAGATAAGGCAAGAAAGAGGAAATCTCATCTTTATCGTTAATAAGATAAAGAGGCACCCGTATGTTTCAAGAGCACCAGGAGGTAAATAATGGGGAGGAAATGGGAGAAAAACCACAGGTCTTTATATGTGGATATGCTCTCCTTTCTGCTGTCCCCACCCCCACCATCGTCCCCACCTGGTCAGAGTTTGCAGCCTCCCTCACACCTCCTCTTATGAGATAATTTCCCCCTGAAGCCTTAGTTCTGCAAAGTCAACATGGCTTATGAAAATCAAGTTGTATTCTGTATATTTAATACATCATCTCTAAGGATAATCATTCTGGAATCTGAACTTGTTTCTGTTATCTAGCTCCGCTTGACAATGATTTATGAACCAGAAAACAAGACAGCTTCATTTTCATAAAGCAAACGGAACCTTCTGGACCAGGAGGAGCTGTGAAACTCGTTTTGACTAGTAAACTGAAACAAACATGACATAAAAGTCAATACAATCGCACCACTGGGCTCTCATTTTACAGAATAACTTTTTTCCCCAATCCAGGGAGATGACAGTTGAAATGTTGCATTATCCAATAGCAATTTTTATCTTACTAATTACCAGCCCGGTGTGATCAGGAAGGGCACTGAGAAATGGAAATAAGCACATGACAATCATCTCCTAGAAATGTCAGTCTCACTCAGAAAGTGAAAGCTGGAAAAAAAAAAACTGTTTTAAAGGAAATATTTCACAGTGTCTATTAAGAACACTTTGATGTCTTTAACTTAAGGAGATGGCGATATTATGTGCCTGATGTGGACATAATTTACCAATAGTAAATGTTACTCATGATGAGAATTTGCAAAATAATTTAATGATGTACATGAACTACACTACACATTGTGAAGACCTTCTTTTGTCTATACACATGCGTAACATCTGCATAATTATCGTAATAAACTCTTTGCTTATTCATGCGGGAGGAAGGGGGTTGGTTGACTAGAGTGGTGGAGAGAACAAAGCATCATAGTTCATACCTGAGTGTAGCCATTTTTGAGGGGCAAGTCTTTATCTTCCCTGGGTATCATTTTTCTCCTCTGTTAGAAGGGGACAATTAATAACAGTACGAACCCTACAGGGTTGTTGAAAGACGATAAAACGACTTAGTTTGCTTTGTGTGCCTTCTTTCATTGTGCTCGTTGAGTTGTTCAGCAAGCATTATGGAGTATTTGGCGCCTTGTTCCATTTGCTTTTGGAAAATCAGACAAAGGTAAAAAACGATTCAAGTGATGCAATGCAAGAAGATGCCCTATCAGAATCTTCTAAAACTAGGCAACAATGATGACTTTAAAGTTACATCATGAACACATCTGGGGAAAATGGAACAAGAGTGCCTTAAGTGCCTGATTTAGTCTTTGAAAATTGTCTTAAAAGGAGAGAGGAACATAAAACAATGGGCGTTTTAATGGACTGCATTTGGCTAACTTCAACGTCTGAATAATTGATCTGAAATCATAATCTTCATACAGACTGTTACCTATTAAGGGTATATAAAAAGTATTAGATGGAACACACGAGATCTCATATAATTCTCATGTATATTAAGAAATCTCTGTCTAGCTTTGATTTAAATCTGTCATACTACAGAAGCACATTTCTATATTTGAAGTAAAATGCACAACTTAGAGGGGTGCCTATTTTTGCCTACACCAGAGACTATTTCATGGTTGTGTCAGGGGTATTTTTTTTTAAGTGAAAACGAGAGAAAGGAACAGAGTTGTGTCTTTGGAGTCATCTCCACCTCTTCTCTAGCTATTGTTACTTTTTTTTAATCTATTGCTATTTTTTTGAATTTTGAAAGGTATATTCAAAAGATGGATAAATTATACATGTGCATTTTATTAAAAAAAAAATCACCCTTATATCTACCTTCTAAGGTTGAGAAATAGTGTATCACCTACCAGTGTATTAAGGAATCTCTTGACCCATCCCAACACGTTCCCACGCCCCAACCTACCAACTCGTCACTCCAGGACTCTGTGTTACTAATTCTTTCCTTTCTTTCTTTTTTTTTTTCCGATTTTTTTCACATTCATATGGTTCTCTAATCAGTATGAAATTTAAGTTTGCTTTTTAAAATTTTTATGGAAATGGAGTCATATGTGTGTATCTTTCACGGTATTGTGCTTTTCTTCAACATTAAGTTTTTGTGATTCGCTGATGCCATACACATAGCTATTCATTCCTTTCTTCGAGCCTATAGTTTCCATTGCATGAACATGCCATCAATTTTTTTTTTCATTCTACCATTGATGTCCATTTGGGTTATTTCCAATTTTAGACTATTTTGAACAGTGCTGGGCACATTTATAAGAATTTCTACAGGTGTATATCTAGTAGCCAAATTACTGTGTTGGAAGGTACACACATTGCCAGGTTACCTGATAATGTCAAACTGTTGTCCTAGATGATCACATCCATTTATTCTCCATTAAGTGGTGGATAAAACGCCCATTGTCCTATGTTCTCACCAAATCAAAATAATGAGCATATTCATCGATTCAACTTTGGGACAACAAATCATCAAGCTGACATTTTGATTTTATAATCAGTTGTCCCAGAGTCTCATAAATATAGTAACATTTAACTGAAATCTTCTTAGATAATTAATTCAACATTGGTGTTTTCCGTGAAGCATTAAAAACGGTCAAGATGCTCATCCAGGATTTTGCCCAAAACTATCTGACCATTTAAAATGCCATACATACTCTGGAACCTCAAAATCGGAGGTGAGGAGATAAATTCTACCATGAGATATACAAAAGACTGATAAGGACCCCACCTTTTCTCCCTGGCTGTCTCATTTGGGTATGGATGGAGAAGAAGGAATAAGACATCTCTTGCACGGGCGGTATGTCAAGGAAGAGTTACATTTTGATTAAGGAAGACCAGCCAGGTGATTCTAAATTTCCTCTTAACTCTACATATTGTCCTGTTGTCTTCGAATGTCAGCGCAACTGTGTAGAAAAGTTATACAGCTGTTTAGACCCAAGAATGTCCATAAATGCTCAATGATTTTGACTAATTACTCCGATGTTTTACACAGAAAGACTTCATCAAAAGATATTTTCTCAATGGGATCAAATGTTGTAAGCTTGGTAAATTTACAGACTTAAATGAATCTAATTCTTAATGATTTCTAGCAATAAATAGACTAAATGATTATATGACCAGCCATGTGACTGATGGGGAATAGTTACATATCGACAGATATTAAAAATGTATTTATGTTAGCTAGATTGTGTGAATGGTACCATTTTCAGAGGACGGTTTCTCTGTACATCAAATTAATGGTTTTCCTTCAGAAGACGAGACATAAAGTACTTAAAAAAGGTTAGGTTAGGTCCTCGTGTGGTAACCAGACCCCACTGAAAAATACACGATTTAATCATTTCCTTTCTAAGAAAAATCAGCCGTAGTTACTATATAATTAATCCATCAGCAGCAATTATTGTATTGACTATAAAATAGACAAAAATATGGGTTTGACCCTGCCCTGTCTTCTTGTTCAGGTGGGAGGAGAGATGGTCTAAAGTATGAATCATCATCTTCTCACCTAAATTAGGCAAGTGCAATGAGGACACAGAATTTAGGAGGGCTTTTTTAAACAAACTGAAACATAGCTATTAAATTGACAAAATTTAACCTGACAGTTGCACTTTGTGAACTACATCTTGGAATGTTTGTACAACCAAGGAACAGAAAGACCACATGTGGGGATGGAATAAAGATCTACTAAATTCTTGGGTCATTTATTTTCAAAATTACATTTTTTGAATGGTTAAGGATAGTAATTTAGGGACATTCAAATAATTTGCCAATACAGAGTTTGGCTTGCCTAGTGGTGACTATTTGTCATTATATAGCGCTATTGCCTTGAGACGATCTGCAAATTTTTCGCTTTAATGCGGAAGCATATATGCAAGTTCTTGAAGAAAAGCATGAAGTGAGTTAATCTCAGACTGAGATGCCATAGCTCCTCTTGTCTGACATGTGTTCGTTGCTTGCAAATAACTTCTTTTGATGGCCATTGGCAAGTAGGAACCGAAATCCCACTGTAAGATGGAGGAAATTAGAGATGCATTTACTCACTCTTCCAACCAATGTTTATTGATTACCTACTATGTTCTACATCCTGAGCTAGGTGCAGTGATTTTGACTGAAAAGAAAGCACTCCATAGACCCTTTGGTTTCTCCCTTGAGATAGCGGTGGTGGGGGTTTAGCACATACATCGAGTAACTAGTTGAATACACCTCTGGGGCATCGTACAGTAAGTACCTGAGTATGTGGCTGATGTTTTGCTCAGGGCTCTAGTACCAAAATGAGCATTATTTTTGACGCTAACCTTCTTTTAAGTCACAGAACAATCTGACCAAATATTACTTAAGATAGTAAAATTCCCACGATACTGCATGTGTGTGTGTGTGTCCATCCTTACTTTTTGTATAGATTTAATGCTGTCGCTGACAATAATTACAACGTTTTGATCAAGGTCATCTATGAGAATATTTATAATGTTAAGCATGAACCCCTATGAACATATGTGTTCTGTTTCAAGAGGAGATCTAAGCCAAGTTTATAATTTTATTACACTCACAAAACAATACCTGTTTATTTCTGAAATTTAAAAGACTTATCGAACTATCTCGTGTTGTGGGGTCTCTGGGTTTCTATCAGCATTGCAGATACACCTACGTAAGCCAGTATGCTCATCGCTGAAAGGAAGAAAAAACCTTACAGGGTTTCCGTATTTTGAAATCAATGTTGGCCCTTCTTGAAATGCCCCATGAACCATAGAATATATTGTAATTTATGACAGCTTCCGGAAAAGGAGATGTGTCCGTGCAGAAATTTCAAAGGCCTCTGACGTAGGCCTTGCCTACCTGGAATGTGCTTCCAGAATTTTGCTTCCGGCCTGTGCTCCTCTTTCCCGCACATGGAGTCCAGACTTTTAGGCCAGGAGAGCTGAAAGGAACCACCGCCTGGCACAGAGCATCCCTGAACGAAGCCGGCAGCAAGATTACTCCCGAAAGCCATTCATTATGTGTTTTCAATATCCTCTAAAAGGGTTGCCCACCCCTAACTACATATTTATACATATTTACTTGATAATCAATAAAGGAAAATGGCTGCATTATTTTGATTAAAATATCAACTCTACGTTTGACTATAAAATCACATTTAAGAAGCCAGAAAAAGGGAGATAGGAGTTCATGCTACCCTCCAGCCTGTGATATATGATATTTTCAAGCTGTGAGGAGAGCAGACACATTAAGAAAATAGTGCTAATGATATTAAAGTACTTTACAAGGCTTGTTACTAAGAGCTGACAAACCTGTCAAGTGTATAATGTAGGAGGCTATCGGAACGTTCTCAGAAAACCATACCTCTACCCCATTTCACTGCAATCTCCTAATAATGGAGCTGCTATAAATTCTAGCCAGCAATGGGAAGAGCCATGGCTTCTCACCCCAATGTGAGGACATGATAAATATAAAAGAAAATGGCTGTCAGTTTTGGCGCCCGAACCTTATTACAAAGTCTTAATCTTACTGGCCTCAGCACCTTTTATCACCGCCTTGTTATGAGCTGATGGCTTTTTTATTTGCTGGGAGATGGAGGATGTGTCATTTGATGTCCTTTTATGTAGCCACTGCTCTGTCCTCTCATGAAAACACATACACACACACACACACACACACACACACATTTTATGTGTTTATTACAGTAACCGATTAAATGCAAGACTCATGCTGTTGGCTCAGGTACCGTGTGCGCTTAGGATTTAACGGAGTCGGAATTTAAATACATCATTAGAAGTATTTATGTGAATGGGACTCAAATAGGAAATTAATTTTTCTCAGCACTGGAGATGGAGCATTTGCAATATTCATGATTGTTTATTCTCGCTATTATTGTTCCCGGGATTGGTCATTCTTGGTTCCAAGGTCAGCAGGAAATCCCAGCTCTCGCTTTTCTTCTTTCTTTAAACATCTCGCTCCGAGGAAGGAGGCCTTGTAAACACAATCGAACTCAAACTCGGCTCAGGCTCAATCGGCTTGATCCTTAAGATGAGATAAATTGCAATTATCTAAATATTAGTCTGAAAATCTCACAGCTCACTTCCCATCTTCTTCATTTATGGCAAATGAAGAGCCTGAACTTCACTTGAAACATTGACCCCGCCAGAACCTTTATCCACCGGAACTGCTACGAAGTGCCAGCATCAAGGTACTTAACAGAACCTGACATTGACGCGCTGGTTTCAAGCTGCGGCCAGAGACTCCATCACTAGATCTTATCTTCAATTTGTGTCCATAAAACGCGATGGCCCTGAGTGTCTACGCACCGAGCGCTTCATCCCGTCCGCTGTGCCTGCCTGCCGGCTGAAAATCAGACTCCCCGTGTTGGGAAATTGCCAATTTCACGCAGGGGTGGGACTGGCTCGGTGTCGGTCTGCGTTCGAGCGGGTGCTCAGCATCGGTTTCTCTTCACCCAAGGCTGCTGCATTCCAAAGTCAAAGGCCAAGGGTCCCCAGAGATTTACGTCTCTCTATCGCGTAGGAAATTGCCAAGTTGGTTGTTGCAGTTACTGAGTCTATGCATCTCCCATCTCCGAGGCAGCGTCTGCGGGAAGCGAGCAAAACGGGCCCACAAATAAAAACTCAGTTACACGGCTGAGACCTCTGTTCACCGCATTGGGCCAAGTCACCGATTTGACTAAGTTTTTGGCATCATGGATTATTCATTTTACTAAAGAGACAGAATTCGTAGCTAGTAAATGGAGCATCGTAGAGGCGAAATTCACATTCTCTCCTTATTTATTGTATCAGGAGAAATCGCCTGAGTTGGGGGGGTGGGGTGGGGAGAAGGGGAACCCATTTTGTTCTGGTATCTAGTGCTGGGCGGTGAGAAGAGATGGAAAATACTTCATGTTCTTTGAAAAGGAAAGTATTTGAGTACTTCCGTTTCCTGGAGGCAGTTGCCATGTGAGAGCTGAAATCTCCTTGAGCTTTTTTAGAACCTTGACTTTTCACTTGTAATTCTCTGTTGCAGGTGCGTTTATGCTTGAAATGCAGCTTTGGCATGAGTGCGCACCAAAATGGCCCCTCCTGTGACTGTCCCTGAAATAAGTCATTCGTGATTTGCCACTACAGGACCTGATGGAAAACCTAATACATTGGGAAAGGCAAATTGCATGTCTAGAAATTTAATTAAAAAAGAAATAACCCTCCCCATATAAAGGTTGGCAGTCCCCTTTCACAATCCTCCTCTTGCTCTTCTTCTTCCTCCTCTCCCCAAATACAAAAAAATACCCAGAGTGAAATCCACACATGCATAGTAATGAGGGAAAGCACTCTGTTGCGAGTAACTCCTTGGTTCTTGGCCCCTCGGAAGAGCTGAATAGGTTAACCAGTCTATAACTTAACAGTATCTTCTTTCACTGTTCTTTGATGACTTTCAGTATACTCTCCATGCTAATAATAAGAGCATTCCCTCCTATCTGAACCACACGTTACAATTGACAAAAATTTTGCAAGTGTGTTTCTTTCATGTCATGCTCACAATCGCTTCCTGGTATAAGATAGGGTAAACCAAAATGTATTCATCGGACAAATGAGATCAATGCCAGGGTTTCCAGATAAAACCCAGGATGCCCAGTTAAATTTCAAGTTCAAACAGACAATGAATACCTTTTTAGCATGTTATATCCCAAATATTTTATGGGACATTTTTCATCTTAAAAAATTGTTTTTTTCAGAAATTCAAGGTTTACTGGACATCCTGAATTTTTATTTGCCAAGTAGATAAGCCCTGATGGAGGGTCAAAGAAGAATTTTCCAGCTCGTGCAAATAACAAATGGCAGAATTGCTAACTCTACAGTATAAAAATTGCCAACTCTATGATTTGCATATATTATCTCATTTAATCCTGACAGTATGAGATTATTCTCCCCATTTTCCAGATGAGAAAACTCAGGTGCCCAGGGAGTAAGTAGCTTGCTCAAAGTCTTAAAGCTGGTAGAGTAGGGATACAACTCCAGATCCATATTTCTAAGCCCCCGATGTCTTCGCCACTCTACCATGTTTGGGAGCTGGGATACTGACTCTCCCTTGCTGAGTCCCATTTGATTGCATGTCTCAGGCAACTGCTTTGTGGGTCTCCATAAAGGCACTGGAAGATTATCATCCACAGATGCCCAGTATGCCCTGGAGTGTCAGCTCCCCTTTGCAGAACCATTTAAATGAGATTTTTATGCTAAGGGCATCTTCAGTAAACTGCTTTTGCTCTGTGCTGAGAAAGTCGACATCACCAAGTGAAGTCCGACTTGCACCAAATGAGAGCTAAGGCAGAGATGAAGGGCTCCTTAAAGTATGCACTTGTTTCAGGCTCCAAGGATAAAGAGCTGTAGCAGCAGGCTTACTCTGCAGTAGAGCCGGAGAAGCCTGAAAGGTCTTCAGTAAAACACTTTCATGAATAAAAACACAAGCAGAACCAGAAGGATCCCAAAATTAAGAGATATTTGTGCCATGTCAACAATCAAATTGCTATTATTGATTTTATCTCCCAAATGGAGAAAAAGGTGAGAGAGAGAGAGAAAAAAAATTTTGAGAAGGAAGAAAATGTGTTGCAATTTTTACATCTGTTCAATATCTGCACACAAAGGTGGCCTTAGAGCTTTTGTGTTTTCCTTCTAAGCTTTAGATCCTGTTCCCTGTAAATTGCTCTAGGATCTCTGGATGCCCAGGCAATGTGGACACAGGAATCATACTATTTCTTAGCTCTTCTTTGATTATTCATCTGTCAATAAGTCAGTGAATGTTTGATGCCTCAATTCTGAGCCATAGTTTTGGAATCTTCGGCAGGCTTCCCAACACTTAGCTAACCGCCAATGTATTTTCTTTTTCTACTTCCTATGTAGCTCCCTTTTAAAAATGTCGCCACCTTGATTAACTTGCTCTTCCCTTCCACGTTCCGATGACATTTGGGAAACAACTCTCCCCCGGAGAACCAGCTTCCCATATTCCTGACCCCTCCATGGGACTGCGAGTCAAGATGCAAATTAGCATACCCCTTGGGCTCTCCACAGTAGGAAAGTGTAAGACGCTCTAATTACTTTGTTGCGACTGTAATCACATGACTTGCACCGTGGTCACGCGTTAGCAACGCGAGGGAACACTGACAACAATCTAAGTGGTTCCTGTCATGGCTCTTTGCATGGAGAAGGATCACTCGCTTTTCCAATCCTGTGTGCGGTAGAAGTGGATGCAATTTCTTCTTTGAATTTAAAAGGAAAATCCACCATATGTGTGCAGAGCTGGCGAAACATTTTTAAAATGCCACTAGTCCCATTCTCTTCCCAAGCCCACCCCTCTCAAGGTGACAAGCTAGCCCTGAGGCTGGAACCAGGACACAGGAGGAAAGGGCATCAGAGAAGTGAAAGACCAGTCTGATCCTTCCAGGCAAGGTGGGAAAAGATGGGAGAAAGGTCAGAAAGAGAGGACGTCAGATATGGATTGCTCAATCTTCCTTCTTCTAAGTTTTAGCCAAAGGAGGGCATTTATTTGATAAAACGAGGGCATATCGAGGACAGAGCTCCTCTTGTCCTGTTTGATGTTTAGGAACTGGTGAGGAGTCAGTTCGGAGCCTGCATACGTGCCCCCCCCAGGGACTGCCACATTGCAATGAACCTGGAGTGACAGCAGGGTTAGAGAGGAGGGCATAGTTTACTTTTCCCAAGCTTCCTTCAATTACACCCGGAATGGACCCAATCTAGAGAAGTGCCCATGTGCCCTCCAGATAGGGTGGACAAAGGTAACCGAAGGCTTAACTGACTGAGCCACCCAGGCATCCCTCCTTAAGACTTTTCAAGTGACAAATTGCAAGGGGCAGAATATCCCAGTTCAAAGTAGCCTGTAGGGAAGGGGAGCATGTTGTCCTGAAGAACCCAGACGTGGGGAGGATTTTCTATCCTTTATCTCTGCCCTTCTCAGCTCATTCTTGCAAACCACCTTTCTCATGGAGTCTCTTAGCAGTTCTAGGTTCACATCTCCCTGGCCTTGTAAGTTACCCACTAGCTATGTATTAAAAATTTATTTGCATAAACACCCTTGTACTAGTTTCCCATTGTTGCTATAACTTAATGTCTTAAACAATACGAAATTAATATCTTATAGTTCTGGAGGTCAGAAGCCTGCAATGGGTCTTGTTGGGTCACCAAGTTCAAGGTGTTGGCAGAGTTGATGGCCTTTCTGCAGATTCTAATGAAAAAATCCTTTTCTTTCTTTCTTTCTTTCTTTCTTTCTTTCTTTTTTCTTTTTTCTTTTTTTTTCTTTTTTTTTTTTTTTTTGCCTTTTCTAACTTCTAGAGATCACAGGCCTTGCTCCTTCCTCCTCAAGCCAGCAATGGTGGGTCGAGTTCCCATACATCATCACTCTGACCTCTCCACCTCTTTCTTCCACATTTAAGTTCCTAGTGATTGGATTGGGACCATGTAGATAATCTAGGGTATTCTACTTGAAGGTCAGCTAACTAGCAATCTTAATTCTATCTGGCACCTTAATTGCCCTTTGTTGTGTTAACGGACTACATAGGCAGGCTCTGGTTATCAAGACGTGAGCATATGTGGGAGGCCAGAGTTCTACCTACCACAAGCTTCTTGAACCCGTTGTTTGGGCAAGAGAAGTGAGTGCTCTGATCGGCTCAGCTTGGGTCAGAATTTATACACCCTTGGCCAGGGGAGTAGTTTATCTTACCCACAGAACCTTCTGGAACCACATAATTGGGACAGAGAAAGAAGAAGGTGGCTCTTTTAAAGAAGAAGAGAGAGAACCGTGGCTATACCTCTTCTGTACTTCTGATATTTGAATCTTAGAACAATTGCAAACCACATCAACGAACTGATACCTCCAGAGGGACCGAAGGTATAAAGCCACTGAATGTCCCCAGGAGGTCACAAGAAATTAGATTACAGACCAAAAAGAAGAATTTGTTTTAATACCTTGGAGACTTTGATTGGTCAGCCCTCTGAATACATTATCCAACATCGATAGCCCTATCTCCAATATAGTAACTATCAAATCATGTGTCTTCCTATGACGGAAAGACTTGTGAATAGAGGCCGAGAAGTGGATGTCCTTCAGTGTGCGTGGGTCAGAAGTGGAATGGTGGGGGCTTTTGGTCAACCACACCTCCTCCAAATTCTGAAAATAGCCTCCAAGGACATTACGTTCCTTTGGGTGAGATTCATGGCCACATAGGCTGATGCTACTGTGTGACCATGGGATATTGCTTTAGTGGTCCCATCAGGAACAGAAGACTGAGCACCGCCTACATGAGAGTTGGCTTGAAGAGCATCCCTTTAGGAAATAGGTAGTTAAGCAGTTGTGCTGCAAAAAGACGTATTTGGTATTTCAGAGTAGAGAAAATTATTTCAGAGCCCAGCATACAATAGAGGAATAGCAATCCAGGTGAAACACTAGGCACAAATTAAGTATGAATTTCCTGGATGACGTTTTAAAAAGTGTGTGACACAATTAGACATGAAGCTAGCATTGAGAGTGGCAGCGTTTCTGATTGCATGTGGAAATCTAGGATTTATCCCACCCACCTGACCTATTGTACTTAATCTTTCTGTACAGCTTTCCCAAATGCTTTCTCATACGTTAATTCATTTGTTTCTTATAACAATACTCTGTCTGAGGTAAGCAGAGCAATTATTATTGTCCCTCAGTTAGAGATTTGTCATTTCACAGTCCCTTGTATATTGTTAACGAGTCCTTCTCTCTTTCACACTAACCTGCCTTCCTTCCTTCTTTCCCTCCTTCCTTCCTCCCCTCCTTTTCCTTTTTTCCTTCCCTCCCTTCTTGCAGGCTTTCTTGTTTTCTTTCATTCTTCCTTTTCAAAATCTACTTCCTTACCAAATTGTGAGTAGATAGAATCTCCAGTGCCTCTTATATTTCTTTAAAAACAACATACGTTTAGTGGGAACTCAATTCGTACTAGTGACACGCAAGTTTAGCAATCACGAATTTTTGGGGAAATGAGGAACTATGAACAACAGGAAAGTTTAAACATATATAATCTAAGCATGTTGTTCAATAACTATAAACAATAGCCTTAAAATAAATCCAAAGAACATAGAAGGCATAAATCCATAATAATAAAAGCATAAATTAGATTAAATTAAGGAATAAAATCAACAAGAATACATCAAACACTGGTTCCAACAGACGGAAAATAGACACTTCTGACATGTCCAACCAAGAATTTAAAAATAAATAAACAAATGAGATGAAATAAAGAATAAAAAATAAAAAATTCTGTAGTGGGGAATATTTTAATAAAATGATATAAGAATACTCTGTACTCCATGTAAAATAGAGAAATCATAGAAAAACTCTTTTCTACAAAAATATAGAGTATCAAGTTTCTATCAAGAAAAGAAAAACCTGGATATGCCAATAACCTTGGAGAAGATACTAAACCCTTGCTAGAGGGTTCCTAAAAGTGACTCCAGACTTTGAAGATAAATTTTATAGAGATTTTATTATATAAGCATCTGTATGATAGAAAATGTCCAAGGCACAGAAAGATATGGACATCTTTCTACCTCATTAGATGATAGTAGTATAATCTTGAAAATAAAGTTGTGTAAGATCACACACACACACGCAAGCACACAAACTCATCCATTCACGAAGAAAACTGGAGATCAAAATATGTATTATGAACAGATGCACATATTAGTGAATTCACTCCAGCAATGGGCTAAATGGATCCTGACCAAACAGGGTATATCTCAGAAATGTTAAGATGGTGCAACATCAAGAAATGTATTAATATAAGTCGCTATGTAAAACAAAGGTGAAAATCAAATCAGTATTTCTATAATAGTAATAATAACAATAAATAATAACTCTTATTGAGTGCTATGTACTAGGACTGTTTTAAGCTTTTTAACATTCATGAACTCATTTAATTTTTGAAATAACCCAGTGGAGTATATCTTATTATTTCTTCCTCTTTTCAGATAAAAAAAAAAATTTAAAAAAATGAGGCACAGGGAAGTTAAGTGATAGAGTGACACAGGATTTGGACTCTCCGGCTTGCTCTCAGAACTAATGCATTATGATGCCTTTGTAGAAAAAACATTAATGATTTAACTGAAAAACAAGCAAATGACGGCAAAAACACGACATAAGCTTAAATAGAAAAAAAAAAAAAATGCTTCCATCTGAAATATGGAATGTACCAGAAATGTATAGTCCAGATCATGCTTACTTCTAGAATGTTAGAATCATTCCAATCAAAACTCACAAAATAAGACAGGAACTGACTCTCCCTGCTGCTATTTAGCACCTTATTAGAGATTCTGGTTAATGTATTAAGGTGAGAAAGACACGACAGAAATAAATGTTAAAACGGAAAAAGAGAGAGGATCATAATTTACAGACACTGATTATTTATCTAGAAGTTTTAACAAAAGACTAGACAAACTTATGGTCACACAATTCATAGGATGCTGACCAGATACAGGATCAATATTGTAAAAGCGATATGCTTTCTTAAGACAAGAATAATTGACTAGAGAATATAATAGAAATAAAACATGTCTTTCGTAACAGTAATAAATCCATAATTTACCTAGAAATAACAGTAATTAGAAATAAGAAATGCCTATGTGGACAAAATAATTAAATGAAAATTAACCAAAAAACATAAAAGAATACCTAATTAAATGGTGATATAAATATATATATATAAAGATATAAATTGTCCTAAATATATCTATAAGTTAAAAATGATTCAAATAAAAATTGCAGTAGGATAGTTAGTGGCACTTCACAAGCTGACTCCTCTGTAAAGATAGTCAAAAAATTTTGGAAAACAAGGATGCTAAGGGAAATTTTATTAGATTATAGAACAAACTGCAAGCTTATAATAATTAAAACTCTGTGGTATTCGCAAAGTGATAGAAAAACGTATCAGTGGAAAAGAAAATATAGAAACAGACCTCTGTGTATCTGATAATTTATGATAACATTTACATTTTAAATTAGTGGGAAAAGAAAAGCATTTAAGAAATGTTGGATGATCAATTAATTTTTAGGAAAGAAGTTCAAGGTAAACCTCTACTTGACAGAAAAGAAAAACATTGGGGGTCCTGGATGGCTCAGTTGGTTAAATGTCCAACTCTTGATTTTGGCTCAGGTCATGATCTCAGGGTCCTGGGATCGCCTATGATGGGTTCTAGGCTGGGCATGGAGCCTGCTTAAGATTTTCTCTCTCCCTCTCCTTCTACCCCCCCACCCCCGACTCATGCATGCTTGCATGTGTGCACCCCCATGCATGCGTGTGCTCTCGCTCTCTCAAAATAAATAAATAAATAAAATTTTTAAAAAAGAAAATAAAACCATTTTAGGTGTGTCAAAGAGGTACATGCATTTGAAACCATAAAAAAAAATTAGAATAACATTTCTGGATGATATTTTTATAATCTTGACATGTACATGACCAGAAACCTTGGAAGACTATCATACTGATGACATAAAGATAACACATTTTTTGGATAAGAAAAGGCATCATAAACCAAGAACAAGTGCCAGATTAGAAAAATTTAATGTATTCAATCAATTATTACTATTCAGAATTTATAAAGAACTACTACAAATTATTAAGAAAATAATGTAGCTTTCTGATTCATTACATTGAACTAAAGGGACTTTAAAAAAAAAATGTTTAAATTGCAAAATACTTGAAAGTACTGTATTTTTTAAAAGATTAAAACAACCAGAATAACATGCATGTGAGAGGCTCCTTTCATCATTCCTTGGGTCCCAATTCCCTCTCCTTCTCCTCTGCCCCCCAGAAATACCAACGTTTTTTGTTTTTTGTTTCCCACTTGACATATCTTGGAAGGTTTTCCATCCCAGGCATTTACAAGGGCCGTCTGGAATCCTAGCACAGCTAAACCAAAGTTCAGATAATCACTTATCTACTTGGTGGACATTGAAACTATTTCCAGTATTCCACTGTTACTAAGAAGTCCTTTCTACACCCATGATGGAGTTTTCAGAATAAATTACTAGGAGTGAGATTTCTAGGTCAATTTACACCTGAGTACAAAACTTCCTGCCAACTCCTAGCAACCATACATGAGCACATATCCTTGCCAACATTTGTTTATTAATATTGTCAGCATGAAGGACAAAAATTGGTAACAGTTTCTCTATTTACTTTTGTCTGATGACTAGTACTTCATAAACATATGGCTTTATAAATTATTATTTTGGTGTTTCATACATTTATTGTGTCTCTTTTTTTTTCTTTTGTTTAATTAACTGTTCATGTTTTGCTCATTCTCTGGGATTTCTTGTTGATGTGTAAGAACACTTTATACTTGAGTATGAGTGTTTTGCCTCAAATCATTACAAATATTTTCTTATGGTAAAGTTTCAAAGATAAGTAGGAGTTTATTAAGGAATGAGGAGAGCACATTTTAGGCGTAAAGAAATTTTGACTACTTTATTTAATGATATTTAGGTAACCAGTCTTATTCTAATCAATTCAGGTAAAGGGCTTTATATGTAAAGGCAGTCTTACCCAAATTTAAATGCAAGAGAGTTCCTGGATCACCTGGGGGGCACAGTCAGTTAAGCATCTGACTCTTGGTTTCAGCTCAGGTCATGATCTCAGGGTCATGAGATCGAGCCCTGCATTGGGCTCCGCCCTGAACTTGAAGTCTGCTTGGATCTCTCTCTCTCCCTCTCCCTCTGCCCTGCTTCTGCTGTGCATACACACACACACACACTCTCTCTCTAAAATACATAAATAAATCCTCTTAAAAAATGCAAGAGAGTTCCTTTAGGCAATTTGAACTAAGGCTCCAAGTCTTCTAAGGTAGAACATGGCATAGGGCTGCCCACACTATATAATGAGATGTTGGAAAAATTTGACCTACTCGAAAATAATAAATCCTATCTGTCTGCCATGGTCTCTATGGTTTCTTTAAATACTGTTATGTGTGTGTGTGTGCTTTGAGGATGGAGTTTCTCTTGAACTGAAAGTGCAAAGAGAAGACAGGCAGGGGTCTAGCACTGAGAGTTGCCCAAATGTTTCCATTTACGTCTTAACTCTCAAAGGTGACATTTTGAGAGGTATAAGTTCAGTACATTTTCTTTTTTTTTTTAACTAATGTCTTTTTTTAAATTTTATTTATTTATTAGAGAAGGGAGAGAGAGAGTGAGAGACAGCATGAGAGGGGAGAAGGTCAGAGGGAGAAGCAGACTCCCCGTGGAGCTGGGAGCCTGATGTGGGACTCGATCCCGGGACTCCGGGATCATGACCTGAGCCAAAGGCAGTCACTTAACCAACTGAGCCACCCAGGTGCCCAAAGTTCAGTACATTTTCTTAGATGACATTAAATGACTTGCCTAAGTCCATGAGTTGGTGAGGAGGATGCTTCTTCCCTTCCCCCTTTCTTTTTTCTGTCTCATAGGCCTATACAGGGAACTGTTTAAGAAACTTTAGTTGATTAGATTAGTTGAGTGATAACCACTGGTCACCAGATAAGTGTGTGAATGTGACACAGTTTCATTTGTTCACCCATTCAAAAGATGCTTCTTTAGCACCTACCATTTGTGAGGCATTGTGTAGAGGAGAAAAAGAAATAAAAATATGGACTGCATTTCCCTCACAGAGCTGAGCTGCAGGGGCAGGTCCTGTGTCCTAACTTGATAAACCAGCTCAGAACATGGCGTCTAACATTTATCAGGATGGTAACAAATGTGTATTTAGTCAGTACCTGAAGTACCTAAATATTTAAAGCAAATATTAACAGAACTGTAGGGGAAAATAGATAGCAATACAATAATAGTAGGGGACTTTAATACCCCACTTTCAACAGTGGATAGATCATCCAGAAGAAAGTTAATAAGGACACAGAGAACCTGTATAACACTTTAGACCAAATGGACCTAAACAGACACATTCAGCACGTTCCATTCAACAGCATTAAATACTCTTTCTTCTCAAGTTCTGACAGAACATTTTGCAGGTTCGATCTTATGTTAGGTCACAATGGAAGCCTTAAAAAAATTAAGGTTGAAATCAGATCTAGTGTTTTTTCTGACCACAGTGGTATGAAACTGGAAATCAATAACAGAAGGAAAACTGAAAAATTCACAGAAATGTACACATTTCTGTCTAAATTGAACAACATGCTCCTGAGCAACTGATGGGTCAAAGAAGAAACCAAGGTTGCCTGGGTGGCTCAGAGGGTTAAGCATCTGCCTTCGTCTCAGGTCATGATCCCAGGGTCCTGACCAAGCCCCGTAGGCAGGCTCCCTGCTTAGTGAGGAATCTGCTTCTTCCTCTCCCTCTTCCCCTCCCCAAACTCATTCTCTCTCTCTCTCAAATAAATAAATAAAATATTTAAAAAAAAGAAATAAAAAACAAAGTCAGAAATTATCTTGAGACAAATGAAAATACAAAATGCATATCAAAATATATGGCATGCAACAAAAACAGTTCAAAGAGAGAATTTTATAAAATACCTACATTAAAAATTTTATTAAGAATTTTATATAGGGGTGCCTGGGTGCTCAGTGGGTTAAAGCCTCTGTCTTTGGCTCAGGGCATGATCTCAGGGTCCTGGGAACGAGCCCACATTGGGCATTTCCCTATCTCTGTCTGCCTCTCTGCCTACTTGTGATCTCTCTCTCTGTGTCAAAGAAATAAATAAAATATTTAAAAAAAGAATTTTATAAAATGCCTACATTAAAAAAATACCTACATTAAGAATAAAGGATGATTTCAAATAAACAACCTAACTTTACACCTCAGGAAATTAGAAAAATAAAAAACTGAGCTCAGTGTTAACAGAAGAAAGGAAATAATAAAGACTAGAGCATAAATAAATGAAACCAAGACTAGAAAGACAATAGGAAAAAAGTCAATGAAACTGAGGTTTAGTATTGAAAAGATAAAATTGACAATCCTTTACCTAGACTAACCAAGAAAGAAAGAAAGAAAGAAAGAAAGAAAGAAAGAAAGAGAAGAATAAGAGAGGACTCAGATAAGCAAAATTATAAGTGAAAAAGGAGACATTATAACTGACACTACAGAAATGCAAAGAATCATAAAGAGGATACGATTAGATGGTGCCAACAAATCAGAAAATGGGTAAATTCCTAGCAGTATGCAACCTACCAAAATTGAACCATGAAGAAATAGAAAATCTGAGCCGACCAATATAGAAATTCAAAATAAATAAACAAACAAACAAACAAACAAACAGACTAAGGAGAGTAAAGCAGTAATCAAAAACTTCCGCAAAAAGAAAAGCCCAGGATCAGGTGGTTTCCGGTGAATTGTACCAACATTTAAAAATTAATTAACGTCATTTCTTTTCACACTCTTCCAAAATATTGAAGAGGAGAGATTCCCGAACTCACTTTATAAGGCCAACATTATCCGGATACCAAAGTCAAATAAGGACATTACAAGAAAAGAAGCCTATAGGCTAATATCCTTGATGAATATAGATGCAAATATTCTGAACAAAATCCTAGCAAACTGAATTCAACAGCACATTATAAGGATCATACATCACAATCAAGTGGGATCGATCCCTGGGTTACAAGGATGGTTCAACATATGCAAATCAATAAATGTGATGCACCACATTAATGAAATGAAGGATAATATGATTTTTCTCAACAAATGCAGAAAAAGGCATTTGGCAAAATTCAACACCTTTTAATGATAAAAACTCCTAGCAAATTGGATACAGAAGGAATATAACTCAAAATGCAAAGGGCATGTATGACAAACCCATAGCTAACATACTCATGGTGAAAGTTTTTCTCCTGGAATCAGGTATAAGATATGGGTGCCCATTCTCACCACTCCTTTTCAACACAGTACTGCAAATCCAAGCCAGAGCACTTAGATAAGGAAAAAAAAAAAAAAAAAGCATCTAAATCAGAAAGGAAGAAGAAAGGAGCACCTGCGTGGCTTAGCTGATTAGGCACAGGTCATGATTTCAGGGTCATGAGATCAAGCCCGGTGTTGGGCTCTGTGCTAAGCCCAGAGTCTGCTTGGGATTCTCTCTCCCTCTCCCTCTGCCCTTCCCCTTGCTCTCTCTCTCTCTTTAAAAACAAAACAAACAAACAAACAAAACCCAAAATATCAGATTAAAAAATGAGCAGAGGACTTGAATACATGTATTTCCAAAGAAGGCATACATATGGCCAACAGATACATGAAAACATATTCAACATCAGTAACCATCATGGAAATGCAAATCAAAACCACAAGGAGTTATCACCTCTTGCCTGTTAGAATGGCTATTATCAAAAAGGTAAGAGATAACACATGTTAATGGGGATGTGAAGAAAAGGGGATTCTAATGCACTGTTGATGGGAATGTAAATTGATGCAGCCACTATGGAAAACAGCATGGAAGTGCCACAAAAATTTAAGAATGGAAACACCCTATGATCTGGCAATTCTACTTTTGGATATATATCTGAAGGAAATGGAATCACTATTGCAAAGAGATATCTGCATTCCCATGTTCATTGCAGCATATTTCACAATAGTTAAGACATGGAAACAACCTAAGTGTCCATCAACAGATGAATAGATAAAGAAAATCTGGTACACAGGTACACTGGGGAAGGTGGGGAAGAGAGAGGATGAGAGAGAGAGATCATTCAGCCATAAAAAAGAAGAAAATCTTGTCATTTGTGATGCCACTGGTGGGCTTTGAAGGTAATATTCTAAGTGAAATAAGTCAAACAGAGAAAGACAAATTTTGTATAACCTCTCTTATACATGAAATCTGTAAAAGAAATAAAAGGCCAAACTCATAGAAACAGAAAGTCAAATGGGAGAGGAGGATGGGGAGATGTCAAAGAGTCAAACTTCCAATTAAAAGATGAATAAATTCTGGGCATCAAGTGTACAGAATGGTGACTCTAGTTAACAATACTGTTTTATGAGCTTGAAAGTGTTTAAGAGAATAGATCTTAAGGGTTCTTATTGCACACAAAAATTGCAAAATTTGTATTATGGGAGGTAATGACATGTGCTAACTAATGTTATTGTGGCAATCATTTATATATGTATATATAATCATCACATTGTACATACTAAACTTACACAATGTTATATGTCAATTTTATTTCAATAACACTAGATGGTGTTCTGGGATAGCCTTAAAAAAATTAAAAACTATTATTAAAAACTTTCAGCAAGGCAAGAAAGAAAAATCATGTGATCATATTATTACATGCAGAAAATGCATTTGGCAAAATCCAACATTCATTCATGATAAAAACTCTCAGTAAACTAAAAATAGAAGGTATTTTCTCAACTCGATAAAGGCTATCTACAAAATACCTACAGTTAACATCATACTTAATGGTGAGAAACTCAAATTTCTCCTACTTTATCAGGTACTAGGCAAGGACATCCCTACTCACCACTCCTTTGCAACTTAATGCTAGAGGTCCTTGCTAATTCAATAAGGCAAAAAAAAGGAAATAAACATACACAGGTTAGGAAGGAAGAAATAAAAGTGTCATATTTTTTACAGATCACATCATCTATGTAGAAATTCTGAATGACTTCACATACATACACACACACACACACACACACACAACCTTCTGGAACTATAGCAAGTGACTATAGCAAGGTGGCAGGATACAAGATTAACATACAAAACTCAATTGCTTGTCTATGTAATCAAAATGAACACTAGAATTTAAAGTTAAAAACACAATACCCTTTACATTATCACCCCAAAAATTAAACACTTAAGTATAAATCTAAATATGTACAAAATTTGTTTTTATAGGAAAACTACAAAACTCTGATGAATAAAATCAAAGCTGAATTATCTAAATGAAGAGATATTCTATGTTCATAGACGGGAAGACTCAATATTGTCAGAATGTCAAGTTCTTTTGAACTTGATCTATGGATACAATGCAATCGCAATTAAAATGACCCACAAGTGATTTTGTGGATATTGACAAACTGGTTCTAAAGTTTATATGGATAAGCAAAAGATCTAGAATAGCTAAGACAATATTGAAGGAGAAAAACAAAGTGGGTAGACTGACACTCCCCAACTTCAAGACTTTGTGGGAGTAGGGGACAAATGGAAAATCTCTGTAGCGTCCTCTCGATTTTGTGGTAAACCCAAAATTTCTCTAAAAAATAAAGTCTTCAAAATAATTCTAATATAATAATTTAACTATTCTCTACTATTACAATTATTTTGAAATCTTCTCTAGAACTTGGGAGGAGAAGGAAAGCCGGCCCCGACCTTTGGCCTGTGGCTGCTTCATCTTCCCTTCCAGCCTCCTGCTCCTGTAGAAGTGTGGAGGGATTGGCCAGCACCTTAGGACACAGGACATACTCTGCCAAGCTCTGCCCAACTGATTCACTCTTTGAGGTGCTCAGATTATCAAGATACACTCAAATATCTGGACCTGAAGCTTTGAAGGTCCAAACTATTTAGTTTTTCTTTCTACGTGAATAAATGTAAATGAGGGGTACCTGGGTGGCTCAGTGGGTTAAAGCCTCTGCCTTCGGCTCAGGTCATGATTTCAGGATCCTGGGATCGAGTCCTGCATCAGGCTCTCTGCTCGGAGGGGAGCCTGCTTCCCCCTCTCTCTCTGCCTGCCTCTCTGCCTACTTGTGATCTCTCTCTCTCTGTCAAATAAATAAATAAATAAAATCTTTAAAAAATATATAAAAGTAAATGAAACTCTTATCACACTTCTTGGATGAGGGGCCTGTGGAAACCATTGGGCTGTTTGGCAAAGATACGTACAAAAGCATATATGCTTCAAAATACATTAAGATGTACATTTGATGAGGATGAAGGAGAGCACGTGTCATGATGAGCACTGGGTGATGTATGAAATTGTTGAATCCTTATATCGTCCACCCGAAATGATGTAACACTGCATGTTTATACTGGAATTTAAAATCAATTTAAAAAAATAAATTTCATGGCATTCAAAAAACTAAATAAAAAATAACAGAAAAAATAAAGAAAGAAGAAAAAAGATGCACATGTGTTCTCTGCATTTTGTGTGTTATGCTTAGCGATAAGTGTGGGGTTTTTTGTTTGCTTATTTAGCAAAATAATAATTGGATTAAAACATCAACTAGATAGAAGTCTACGAGTTCAAGGTGGCACTTAAGAAAAACCTTAAAAAGAAGAAATCTCGTTGGTCACTGCTGGAGATTGCTAGGGAACAGTTTATTTATTCTGAACACTGATAAAAGTAAAAAAGTGTTTAATAAAATGGAGCCAAAATTTCCTTTTAGTTTGTGCTTAGTAAGCATTGATCTATCCTGAAGAAGTGTGACTGAAATGGGCAGGACTGATTGATTTGATTCAGCCCATCTACGTCATTATGAGTCCTGCAATGACCGGACATATGACAGGGACCCTGACAGTACATGGGGGACTGCCTTATGGAGCTATGGTGGCCATACGGATCTGTACCTCATGTCCAGTTGGCTTCTCCTTGGCAGCAATGATGGTAGACCCTATAAAGAAAAAGGAGAGAAACAGAAAAACACAACAAGGATGAGAGGTAAAGATTCTTCTCTAAATCAGATTCATCCAGAGAAAACTCATAAAAGTGAGATTTGCAGAAGTATCCCATCAGCCAACAATGAGCAAAATCTTAGAGACTCGTGCACAGAAAAATGTTTGATCTGATGAAAAAGCATGCCATTTTAGTATCTTCATCTCTGATTTTATTAGTATACTACAAATCCAAGAACAAAAAAATTATAGTATCAGTTGATAGGAAAGTCAATAATAAAAAGCCAAAATAATGAAATTGCAGACCCATGATAGAATCATCAACACCAACAACGACTCCTCCTCACTGAGGTATGTGCTCCCTCTGAGCCAGGCACCGTGCTACTTGCTTTTGTTGGATTTTGATAAACATTTGTTATTATCCCCACTTCACACGTGAAGTAACCAGTTATCACAGATAGGTTAAGCAGCTTTCTAATAAGTGTCAGACATGGGATTTGAACCCAGCTGTGTCTGGCTCAAATCCTGTGTTCCTAAACACTAAGACATACTCCTTCTACCAATTACAGTGTCAAGAAGAAGTTGCAAATTATGAGGGAATACTCTTGGCATTTTATTTCCAATGATAAAAAAAAAAATCATTTCTTCAAGAACAGGGCCGGCAGGTAATCAGTATTTGCCACATGGTATCAAGCTCATTTTCACAATGGTACTATCTATTTGACAACCAGGGATAAAAGTGATATTTTTTGATAATGAGGCCACAATCCAGTTAAAATAAAAAAAAAAAAAAAAGAAGTCTCAAGCAAGGTGTGCTTTAATTTAATTTAAGTCCTGGAAAATAGCTTGCCCAAAAATGACTTTTGCAAGTCACATACAGTATTTCAGTCTGTCATTTTGTATTGACCTTCACAGGCCTGAATATATTGCACTGGACTTGGGAAGCTTATGAGAATGATACTAAACTTGGTAATATTTTTTAAATCTTATTTTCTATCCACTTTGCCTTTTACTTCACTGTGTATAATTCTTGAAAGCATTGATATTATGGAGCATTCTTAGATATATACCGGTTTTCTTGCTAATTAGAATTAATCAAGGTTTTTTCAATAAATCACTGTAAAGGTAGAGTGTTTATTCAAACACGATGTGGAGAATCGAGTATTCAGAAGAATATTTGTCTCAACATTTTGATGATGAGTAGCAGATTTTACCTGAAGTATTTTGCAAAGTGTGTTTGACATCTAGCACTCAGTTTATGAGCATTGCATCTGCAAGTAGAGTTTGGAATAACTTACTTTAATTAAATCTTACATCTCTGAATATGAATCTTCAATAATCTCTCTCCCATTTTCATTTTCACCTTTTAATCATCTCATAAAAGAAATTAATCTTCTTTAATGTGGGGTACCTTTCACTTTGTTGGCCAATACAGATTTCAATTCTGCCTAGTACCTTCTGCCTATTTCCATTTCATACTCAGCATTCTTCACTAACATCAGGAATAATCAACTGCTGCAATAATCAACAACGATACTTCAAAATAGCATTTTTTAAACATTTATTTATTTTAGAGAGAGATATGAGTGATGGGGAAGGACAGAGGGAGAGGGAGAAAGAGAATCCTCAAGCAGACTCTCTGCTGAGCATGGAGCCAGAGGTGGGGCTTCATCCCAGGACGTTGAGATCATGACCTGAGTCGAAATCAAGAGTTGGTCACTTAACTGATTGAGCCAGCCAAGCATCCCTCAAAATAGCATTTAAACACTGTAAGTTGTCAAAATAATCTTAAGAAAACACTAAGACATGTTGCATGCATAATTACCGTCTTCTAGAAAGGTGGAAACTTACACATTCTGGTATTTTAGTATTTCTTATTGAAATTTTCAAAAACTGTAAAGTACTTTATAACCACAAATAAAATAATCAAACTTTCTTTCAAAAGATAAGTCTTTCTTTTTCATTTTAACAGATTATGCAAACTATGTTATCATCTATTTGTATTTAAAAAAAAAAATGCTTCTGGATACAGATATCTGTAAAATTTGAAAGGAAAAATATATTCTACCCTAGAGTTTCAGTCCAAGCCAGACTACTAGTAAACAGGTTGTATAAAATAAGAACATTTTTAGACTGCAAAGACTTCCTCATATTTTTATAGCCAGCCATAGGAAGATGGGCACCACATAAAGAAGAAAATAAATCAAGAAACAGAAAGAAAGGGGATATAGAAAATACGATAACCAACAGAAGAGACAGTTGAGGCATCTCCCAATACAGTTATAAAGGGAGAGCTCAGAATGACAGTTGTTCCCAGATTACAAGGGCAGCTAGTGTAGGGGAGGTAGACCAGAAGGTCCTGGAAAGATTTTTTCTTTTTTTAATTTATTTTTTTTAAGTAGGTTCCATGCACAACATGGGAACTGAACTTACCACCCTGAGATTCAAGAGTCACACACTCTATGTACTGAGCCAGCCAGGTGCTCCCTGGAAAGATTTTTTTTTTTTTTTAAAGAAAGCCTTGGTTATTTTTCCTCTCTTCCCCTATGACCCTATGCCTTGTTTCTTAAATTCAGCATATCAGAGAGATCATATGATAAGATCAATTATCTTTCTCTGATTGACTTATTTTGCTTAGCATAATACCCCAGTTCCATCTATGTTGTTGCAAATGGCAAGATTTCATCTTTTTTTGATGGCTGCATAATATTCCATTGGATATATACCACATCTTCTTTATCCATTCATCTGTCAATGGACATCTGGGCTCTTTTCATAGTTTGGCTATTGAGGACATTGCTGCTATAAACATCGGGGTGTAAGTGCCCCTTCAGATCACTACTTTTGTATCTTTGGGGTAAATACTCAGTAGTGCAATTGCTGGGTTGTAGAGTAGCTCTATTTTCAACTTTTTGAAGGACCTCCATACTGTTTTCCAGAGTGGCTGCACCAGCTTGCATTCCCACCAACAGTGTAGGAGGGTTCCCCTTTCTCCGCATCCTCGCCAACATCTGTCGTTTCCTGACCTGCTAATTTTAGCCATTCTGACTGGTGTGAGGTGGTATCTCACTGTGGTTTTGATTTGTATTTCTCTGATGCCGAGTGATGTTGAGCACTTTTTCATGTGTCTATTGGCCATTTGAACGTCTTCTTTGCAGAAATGTCTGTTCATATCTTCTGCCCATTTCTTGATCGGATTATTTGTTCTTTGGGTGTTGAGTTTGAGAAGTTCTTTACAGGTTTTGGATACTAACCCTTCATCTGATATGTCATTTGTAAATATATATTTTAAAAGAAGGAACGAGATGAAACCAGAGAGAGAGACAAACCATAAGAGACTCTTAATCTTAGGAAACAAACTGAGGCTTGCTGGAGGGAAGGTGGATGGGGGCACGGGGTAACTAGGTGATGGACATTGGGGAGGGTATGTGTTGTAATGAGTACTGGGAATAATATAAGACTGATGAATTACAGACCTGTACCCTTGAAATAAATAATATGTTATATGTTAATTAATTTAAAAAAATTTTATAAGTAAAAATGAAAAAAATTAATAAAGAAAGCCTTGGTTAGAGGAAACGCAGTATATGAATGTTTTGAGAGAAGTTTCAGAGATTGAGAGGGATCGATGATGCCATAGCAGCAATTATTAGAAAGTAAAAGAACATACAAACAAACAAAAAAGCAATTATTAACACCAGAGGAAACAGAAATTGTGCAAAAAAAGAAGTGTTCACTAGCACAGCCCTCAGTAGAGTTTATTAGTGATAATGCATACTGAATATTAATTAAAAATTATAATGTAACTATTAAGAAAATGAAGATATGGATATTGTTGGGAGCAGGGATAGTAAAGACAAACAAATCTTGATCTTCTTTAGGGAAAGTAAATAGATAATTTCCCACATTAAAATAATAATAATAGTAAGAAGGAGAAAAAGAAGAGGAAGAAATTTTTAAAAAGTAGACACACAAACATGTTCGGGAAGCAAATTCCAATAGAATTCAATAGAAATATTAGAAATACTTGCCTTTAGGAAAAGAGAAATGGGATGAAGGGCAGAATCAGAGATGAATATTCTTCTTAACATTTCAGAATTCAATGTTTGAAACTGTGATGGGTGTAACCTTACTACATAGAATCTGCATTATATATAAATGTATTTTATTTAGGAGGACAAGGTGGAAAATCGAAAGTTTAGTCTGTGGGCAACCAAAGTTCAAGTCATTCAGAATTTTTAATAAGCTATGCTTTCATTCTATCAAGAGTGAAACACATGCTTTCCACCAAATAATATAACTTCCCTTTGTAACTGTATAAAATATGCATGTAACATCATACACAGTTTTAGTTCACACACGCATTTTAGCAATCAGCTAGCCCGGACAATAGAAAAAAGAATATGAGCCAGGTTCTTCAAACTTATTTTTATTTGTTTTCTTAATTTTTTTTTTTTTAAGTGAGCTCAGTGCCCAACGTGGTGCTTGAACTCAGAACCCCAAGATCAAGAGTCGTGTGCTCTACCAACTGAGCCAGCCGGGTGCCCCCAAAAGTGGTTTTACTAGCACAATGGAATCATAATTTTCCTGAATGAAATAATAAAATGAAACATTGTGAAGTTTTAGGATTGAGAAACCATAACACAAGATCTACTTTAATTAAAATCACTTAATATTATAAAGCCCATAATTTCATTACATTTCAGTCACATGATGTGCAACAATAAACCTTCAACTGTATTTATTTATTCATTTAATTCAGTAATGAGACTGGGGGCCTCAGCTACTCCTCATGTGGGGATTGAGGAATGAATGGCATAACTAAGGCGTCCGCCTCAAGAGTCTGCTCATCTAGTAAGTATGAGATTCAAAAATTCTCAGAAAAAAATTAAAATGCCCTTATCTGTATTTTTATCTTCCTTAGCCAAAATATGTGCTCAAATTAAGATCACTAGAAGGGTCTCTTTAATTAAAAGTAAAAAAATCTCCTTTAATTTAGGTATAGCTGATTAGAGGGAAAATAGGAAGAAAACGGACAGTTCCATATTCATGAAAAGACTTTTTCCAAAGTATTCTTCATATATCTCACTTGGAGCCTAGAATTCACTTTCCTCCAGAAATAATACTGAAACGGGGGCAGCTAATATTTTATAGGAGTGCCTGGTGTACTTGGGAAGTTGTGGCTTATTTATTTTCTATTGGCAATATTCACCTGGGTATTTACACATGTAACTGTACTCAAATCATCTTTCGTGCATTAATAGTGTAATCAACTGGAGTAGTTAGAAGTCTTTCTTTCTTTCTAAAGGCACGCAGTGAGTTCTAAGACTTGTGCCCGGAGGTTTCATGGAAGCTTATGTTCCAGCATAAAATTTGATATTTGATGGTATATTATTTTCTCATTCCAATCAACATTTTTTGTATGAATTGCATTATGCATAGCCAAGAAATTTTTGGAGGAGGTGTACCAATTCAATCTTATTGCCATGAACAATTTGCTTAAGGGTAAAATGCTGCCCCCCTCAAAAACGAAACTTTTTTATAAGGTCATTTCAACGTGAATCTACTAAAACCTGCTCAAATAAAGAGCTTGGAGAAAATAAACTTCTTACAAATACTATTTTGAAACAAATACAACATTTCAAAATAGGCAATTAGCAGAAGAAATATTTCTTCTGCATATTACTCTATATGTATGACTTCTCATTTTAAAAGAAAGGAATTTTTTTTTTTTTTTTTTTTGCAAATGTCCTTTTCTAAAATGTGGGAGAATAATTTCCTCTCCAAAGTAGGTTTCACACAGTCTCTGTGACCAAATCTAAATTATTAATTTGGTTAATCAGTACATTCTTTTCACAGAAATTGTAGAGGGAGACCAGTCCTACTTCCTTTCCAAAATTTCACCCAGTATTAATTAGTACATTTTTTTTTTCATTTTAAAATGAAAACAGTATGAGACCCAGTCAATGCTCAGTTGTCTTATATAAGATATAGGATGCAAACTACTTACAACAAACAATAGAAAAATGGGTGCATTTAATTACAGTTTACACAAAGGAATTTGGTCGATAGTTCCACTACCTATACAATCGGGTTTATACACGCAGCAAAAATTCCCACCCGCACCCTCAGACTGACCACAATTTTTTTTTTAAGATGTATAATTAGGACACCTGTCTCAAATCTTTTGAGGGGTTTTTAGTTCATTTCTTTAGTTCTGGCCGTTTTTTTAAATCAAAGCTACTTGGAGAAATGGCTTCCCAACCAGACCTCAGAATATTAGCAAAAGTCTGGCGCCGGCCTTGCTGCCATTTGAATATTCACAGCCATAGTTTTACAACTGCCCCATCGTGAGTAATGCGCTGAAACTCCCACAATTCAGCCATCATTTCTTCCCGTCCTCAGCCGGCCCTGGCCCTTGGAATGTTTGCGTGGTGTCACCGTGAATGTGCTCGGAGCAGAGTTATATGGCATCATTTGGAGAAACATTGCGTTAATAACCAGAGTTCAAGGGCAAAGGATATAAACGGAGCAAATTACAAGTCTGAACAGATATATAGCTTTTGCTAAAAGGGACATGGGCTGCTACTTTATTTACTGAGCCCGGGTGCACTTCGAAGGTGCCGAATCGCACGAAGGCATTTTTAAACGACCACATCACAGCTTAAGAAAACAACACAAATTTTCAGACGAGAAGGAAAGCTAGTGCAAAGATCAACGTTTCTGAGTTTCCTAATGAGAGAATACGATTTGCTATAAAGTACCTTAAGTTTCCGGCGTAATTTCACAGATGATAATATCATTTTATGTGTCGCCATGGAGGGGAAGCAGAAGCTTGCTGGAAATCTAAATTCGATAGATCATCTCAAGCTGCAAGTTAGCCCAATTTTGTCAGGAATTTCTTGCTCTGATCATTTCAACCCGGGGATACCGCCCTCGTTCAAAATGAACACCATGAAAGAGGAATTTGTAAAAATGCTATATTTCATTTTAATATGTTGACTAGAAGTATCTCAATAATTACATAAAAGGGGAGCCAGAAATTCAAGAGGGAAAGCAAAATCAATTTTTTAAAAGGAGCAAAAAGATAACTTCATTAATAATCAAAGAAAATAAAAATCAAAGAATCACACCTGCTACATTACCAAATATTTTTTATTAGTATTCTCGATAACACTGAGCAAAATGTAAAGTATGCTGATCCGATATTTTTCTATTGGTAGGATTGAATGCTACAGCATTTTTCTTTCTTTTCCTTTCTTCTTCTTCTCCTTTTTTTTGGTAAAGCAATTTGGAAGTTATTTAAAAAATATATCAAGATATTCATTAAGCATGGCCTAGGTAGGCCATTTAAAACGTTTCTTTGAAATCAACAATTTACAAGATGGAAATTTTGCCTTAAGATGTTCCTTACTGTATTATTTACTTTTCTGAAAACTAGAAGCTACCTAAGTATCCAACAAGGAGGAAATGGTTAGTCAAATTTTATATACACTCAAGGAAACATTATGCTGTTATTAAAATTGACTAAACGTTATTAAAATTGACTAAACGTTATTAAAATTGATTAATCTTCTACTAATATTAAAAAGTTCTTTTGACATAATCTATGAAAAAAAATCCCACAGGTTTCAACTGAACTCTTTTATAAGTATTTAAGCATACGTAAAAAGAATTCGAGAAAGAAACACTCATGAATTTAATTTATGTGTGCTTTTTTTGTGGGGGAGGGCAGATACACTATCTGTGCTAGTGCAGATAAGTTTTCTTTAATATTTTGGACTCACTCTTACACTGTTAAAATATGGTATTTCAACGAGAAATGCATGGAGCTGGGTTCTTTCTCCCCTGACTCACTTTCAACCACAATGAGATAAAATACACCTTCAGTGACATGATTCAGTTTCACTTATTGCTCTTCTAAACGTGGTTTTTATTTTCTTAGTGGTGCCTTAGTGGTGCCCTAGTTGCTAAGGCAGAAGGGGATGGTGGGTATTCCAACGCACAATGAGATAAAGAGAATTCCCATATTTAAAAAAAAAAATCCCACTGTTTTCTCTAAACTATTTTGCTGCAGACGTAAAAGAATCAGCTTATAGGCAGGACTGACTTACTCCTTGACATGAGATGTATTAGCTTGCACGCAGCAGCTCATGCAGGAGGAAATACTGTGAAGGAGCCTGTCCTTCAGTTGCCACAGAAGAGCCCGGATGATACAATAGCTCCTTACCAACGCCATTTCCATGGTGGTTCATGACATATTTTTTCCTGTTATCCTTTCGTCTGCTTCAATCCCTACTCTCAACCTAATGAGTTTTTAAAAGGACACTTCTTAAATCTAATTGCCTAAAACCATGTGCTGTCATCTTTTTGCACGGATAAACAAAACATATTCAAGTTGCTCAGGACTTTTAAGCACATAAAAGCGAGACAAATTATGAAAATTTTACACATTCTGGAGTGCAATTCTTCTATTTTATGTTATTCTTTTCGAGCTAAAGTTTTTTTTTTTCTTTTAGCACTTAATATCCAATTGTCTTATTATTAGTTTTTTTAACTAAAGTGCATTGCCCCCCCTCCATTTTTTGAAATCTATTTTCAATAATCTTAATGTTGCCTGAGATAAGAGAATGCAACTGTTCAGGTCTGATTTCGCATTGTTTCAGATAACCCATAAGGGATCATTCCCACAAATGGCAAATAAGACTTAAAAACCGTTTGCAATTCGGGAAGGGGAGGTTGAGGGATTGTTCCGATGGCTAAATGATTCGTCAAACATCAGTCCTAAAGGATGCCAGGTTCTTCGCCCTCCACTTTCCCATAGTGCGTTTTCCTTTCTCCCACAGAGACATAATAGAAACTAATCTTCAAAATCCAAACATTCCGAGCCCGGTCCTTTTGTGCAGGCATCTTGCTCTCTCTGCCCAGTGCCCGGGAGCCGCGGAGCGCGCTCGTATTTACCCCCGCCAGCCCCCAGCTGCTCGGACCCCCAGCCGGCAGACAGGCCATCCATCATCCGCCCTCCTCCCGCCGAGCGCAGCCGCCGCGGCCAATCGGGCGGCAGGTGGGGCGCACCTGCGGGACCGCCCGCCGCTCCCCGCCGCTCCCCTCGCCGCGCTCCGCCGGCTGGCGGTGCCCTTGCAGCCCCTGCGTTCTCCGAGGCCAGAACCCGGCAGGTACGTTCTGGTGACAGGGACCGTGTGCGCGGCCGAGCCCGCCGCGGGCGGCCAGGGGGGGCTGCAGGAACGTGGGGGGACACGTTCTCCCTTAGTGCCCACGCCTGCTTTGGATCGGTCTGCCATCCGTGTATGCGGGCACACGGGCCCTCATTGGGTTTAGTCTCTTAAAAGTGGAAGAATCACGATACTCACCTTTGGAAGGGACGAGTAAGTGAGAACACATTTGAGTAATAGAATTCCTTGCCTCTGGTCCGTTCCTTTGATAAGCGAGGACCCGTGATGAGTTTGCAAAGCCACGTGTGAATTCAGCATGGCCGGTGCAGACTTCGGGCAGTATACCCCTTGACGCCTCCCCCCACCCCCAATATTAACACAACGCTAATAACTCATCTCCATAGGATACGCAAACTACTCCAAGCAAAAACCTAACCTGGATCTCAAGGGAGGTAAAAGAAAAAAAAAAAAAAAAGCAGAACCTCAAACCACAGGGAAGCCTTCATTTTCCAAATAGGTCAACTAATTGTAGTGCAATCACCTTGCCTTTAAGGGTGGCGCTGGGTTCCTTGGCTCTTCTGAGAAGGAAGCTACAGCAAGTTCTGCTAACGTGTTATAGATTTTATAACTGGACTTCCTAACTTCTTTTGGTGTAAACGATCCAATACATCTACTTGATCATGTAATTTTAGAACAACCGAGGACAAGCAGAATCCCGACCCCTCTCCCTTATGTTCCAAGAGTGTGTCTATGTAAATGCCAGTTATGACCAGGCAAGGTCTTGGGGGGGGGGGGGGGAGTGAGACAATCTTGCCAGGGGCTTCAAGGTTTTCCAGAAAAGCATGTGTCTAAAAAATAAAAATAAAAATAAATAATAGCAACCACAGCAGTAAGCATCATCCCCAACCCTCCACCCCTGGCCTTCTTCTGAATCGTAAATCATGAAAGAGAGGTCGGTGAGTCCAGTTTTCCTGCCTTTAACAACTGGAACTGATAATGCCAAAAAGGAAGAGAAACAAACCATGTGAGCCATATTGCTGCCAGAGGAGGGGTACGCTTGGGAAGGTCCAGATCTCTCATCTGTTTGAGAACTCCCGTGGCTAAGAAG